>JARUHQ010000022.1:13740338-14018635 GCA_029955515.1 Chrysomela aeneicollis
GGTTGCCGAAAAAAATTATTTACGCCTCTGTTTCTGGATAATCCCATCCACGAGAACAATTTGCAAAGTGTGGATAATGTCATGAAGCCGGAAAAATGCCACTTTCTCAAAAAAAAATCGTCTGGAAAGTACGTACTTTCCGGACGGTTGCCGAAAAAAATTATTTACGCCTCTGTTTCTGGATAATCCCATCCACGAGAACAATTTGCAAAGTGTGGATAATGTCATGAAGCCGGAAAAATGCCACTTTCTCAAAAAAAAATCGTCTGGAAAGTACGTACTTTCCGGACGGTTGCCGAAAAAAATTATTTACGCCTCTGTTTCTGGATAATCCCATCCACGAGAACAATTTGCAAAGTGTGGATAATGTCATGAAGCCGGAAAAATGCCACTTTCTCAAAAAAAAATCGTCTGGAAAGTACGTACTTTCCGGACGGTTGCCGAAAAAAATTATTTACGCCTCTGTTTCTGGATAATCCCATCCACGAGAACAATTTGCAAAGTGTGGATAATGTCATGAAGCCGGAAAAATGCCACTTTCTCAAAAAAAAATCGTCTGGAAAGTACGTACTTTCCGGACGGTTGCCGAAAAAAATTATTTACGCCTCTGTTTCTGGATAATCCCATCCACGAGAACAATTTGCAAAGTGTGGATAATGTCATGAAGCCGGAAAAATGCCACTTTCTCAAAAAAAAATCGTCTGGAAAGTACGTACTTTCCGGACGGTTGCCGAAAAAAATTATTTACGCCTCTGTTTCTGGATAATCCCATCCACGAGAACAATTTGCAAAGTGTGGATAATGTCATGAAGCCGGAAAAATGCCACTTTCTCAAAAAAAAATCGTCTGGAAAGTACGTACTTTCCGGACGGTTGCCGAAAAAAATTATTTACGCCTCTGTTTCTGGATAATCCCATCCACGAGAACAATTTGCAAAGTGTGGATAATGTCATGAAGCCGGAAAAATGCCACTTTCTCAAAAAAAAATCGTCTGGAAAGTACGTACTTTCCGGACGGTTGCCGAAAAAAATTATTTACGCCTCTGTTTCTGGATAATCCCATCCACGAGAACAATTTGCAAAGTGTGGATAATGTCATGAAGCCGGAAAAATGCCACTTTCTCAAAAAAAAATCGTCTGGAAAGTACGTACTTTCCGGACGGTTGCCGAAAAAAATTATTTACGCCTCTGTTTCTGGATAATCCCATCCACGAGAACAATTTGCAAAGTGTGGATAATGTCATGAAGCCGGAAAAATGCCACTTTCTCAAAAAAAAATCGTCTGGAAAGTACGTACTTTCCGGACGGTTGCCGAAAAAAATTATTTACGCCTCTGTTTCTGGATAATCCCATCCACGAGAACAATTTGCAAAGTGTGGATAATGTCATGAAGCCGGAAAAATGCCACTTTCTCAAAAAAAAATCGTCTGGAAAGTACGTACTTTCCGGACGGTTGCCGAAAAAAAATTATTTACGCCTCTGTTTCTGGATAATCCCATCCACGAGAACAATTTGCAAAGTGTGGATAATGTCATGAAGACTGATTTTAATTTAGAATTTTCACTCCACCGTATAGCGATTAAACCTGACGGATGTGATTTGGCCGCGGGAAATTAGGATCTGCCGACATTGATCCTAGCAACGTCATCTTCATTTCCAAAGCTAGATCCGCGCTATACTTTGCCCTGATGTTCATCGCGCTAATAACCTGATGCATTTTCTGTCGCCCAGTAAGAAGGATTTCATTTGGGGGGGGCTCATAAAATCCCCATCCATCTGATGCCTATCTGGTTTATTGCCTACCTCTCATCACTCTTGAATTCAACGAATAATTATTTCACCTATAGTCTAGTACTTCAGAGCATTTATACGTATTTAGACCTCATCGCATATTTCCTCAAGTTCTGAAACAAAATTTCTTCTCAAAAGTCATAAATTAAGTACCTATCGAATGACAAAAACTGTTTGACCTAAAATAATTCAACTGGATGACGGAGAAATTCAAGTTGGTAGTTTTCAGCAATATATAAGAATCGGTCCTACCGCGAAACACCCAGTATATATTTTTTCGTTCCGTGATGGTGTAAAAGATTAGCACTTCTGATCCCCCCCCCCCAAAGTGAATCAGAGACAATCTATTATCGTAACTATTTTTATTATATTATATACCTACCCTCGCCAATTAATATTGTATATAACTTATTACCATATTACGAATATTAATTAACAGATTTCAACATCAGTCTCAATGAACTGTAAAATAATAATGTTCAATTCATTCAGGGGTAGGTTTATCCACATTGAAAATTACATTTTGAGTTTCACATATACTATATATCAAATTAGTGATATTATGGGGAATTTGATAATTACAATCTCTTAATTATTCACAGTTCCACAGCTTGTATATATTCATGCAATTCATCATTGATCGGAATTTGAAGAAAACTTTATTGATATGAATGACTTCATAATTCGACTGAATATGATTGTAGGTATTGATTCCAATGTGGATAATGTATCGAAAAGATGGAAGGAAAAGTAAAAACGAACATTTCTCAATATCATTGCGTTTTATTTCCATACATACATATTATACAATAGTTTACATGTACATAATATCATATAATACCGTATAATTTCATCCTATTAATGAAAACAACGATATTTTTGCTTTTTTTAAATATTTTTGGCCATCAAAAGAGTAGATACTTATACATTACCTATTTAAATATAAACAATCGAGGAATAACTACTATTTACAAATAATTAGCTCATAAGTGTAGTAACATATAATACAAAAATTCACTCTTGTGAGACATATAAATAATACTACAGACATGCGATGGTTCCCCTTTTTCCTTCAAAAGAACTTGTTTTCAAGTTAAACTTTGAAAAATAGTAATTTACGTAACAAGTCCGGAAAATACTGTTTTTTTGGATGAGTGGACAAAATTCTAGGACGAGCGTAGCGAGTCCTGGAAGTCTGCGAGTCCAAAAAAACTGTTTTCGGGCGTGTTGCGTACACAATTTTTTCGGCAACCGTGTAGAATAACAAATCAAAGAAACATATTTCTTTATCAAAACAAAATTTCGAACATTTCAATTCTTATTTATATTAATATTTATATTAAAATTAGAACAATTGTTAATATTGAATGGATTCAATTTGTTTGAAATGCTTGGTATATTTAAGTGCCTTTTGTTGAAGTCAGAACAAGAAGGTAAAGTTTCCGTTTCACATTGATTGTTTTCATCTGATAATTTTTGAATGTTAGCTAATTTTATGTCAGATAGTCAGATAGCTGTCAGTCGTTATTTTGCTGCTATGGTAATGATCAACTGCATTTATCAAAACCATACTACCAAGATTTTCATATTTACAATGACAACAACGATGTGATTCTTCCCGGCCTAGTCCGGGAAGTACGTACTTCCCGGACAAGGCCGGAAAAATGCCACTTTCTCAAAAAAAAAATCGTCTGGAAAGTACGTACTTTCCGGACGGTTGCCGAAAAAAAATGTTTTCAATAATTGGTATCCATCATCAAGCCCAAATGGGATACCAACTGAAAATGATATTTCGCATGTCGGTTTAATTCAATACTGTCTCGCAGAGGGAATAAAAAATTGAACATTTTCGTAAAGCACAATAACTACTCCAGTCTCATAGACTCTATGTAAGGTAAGCACAGAATTTCAATCTATAGCTTCATGTGGCCCGAGAAATTGGTAGTTACTGTGATATAAATTTCATGCCGAGTATACCAAAAGATAAATTACCAAGTTCCCAGTTTAGGTGTTCTCTGAGTATTTTATATGCCACAGTCCACACTTGCAGTTTTCTAAAAAAACCCGTTTGAATACCAATGAGCTTGGTCAGAAATCTCGTGCTCACCCAGTATGATGTTCACTCTTGTACAGGGTGGCCAGATTAGAATGCAAAGTGCAGTATCTCCGAAACTATTCGTCTAAGAGACTTGCGGTGAAAAATGTTACAACTAAAGTTACCAAAAGAAAATGCTGAAAATTATTTTCATGTTTCCAAGATGGCCGTCAGGGGGCGTAACCGCCATCTAAAACTTTTGAAATGAATTTTTGACGAAATACGCCTCCTAGTAAACGTACCAATAAAATATATACCTTTCAAAGTTGAGCCTCATTCGAGTAATTTTTGCTCGACACTTTCTGACGTGTCTATTAAAATGAAGTGGTGGGGGGGTGGTTCAATGTTTTTTCAAATAAACAGCTGTAACTCCTCAACGACTGAACGGATTTCAAAAACTTGGTATCGTTGGAAAGAGCATTCATTGGTCTATCAAATTCATCTTATTTGTTATGTGTCTGATTTTGAGTGATGTTTTTTGACATAATAACAAAAAATTGCAAAATTGTCTGTGAAATATCAAATGCAATTATATGACTTTTTTTAATAGGATTTTCTTTTGGTAACTTTAGTTATAACATTTTTCACCGCAAGTCTCTTAGACGAATAGTTTCCGAGATACTGCACTTTGCATTCTTATCTGGCCACCCTGTACATTTTACAAAGTAATCACTAACAAGGAAATTCAAATTTCCGATCATCCAATCCAACTAAATTGGAAACCTCCTATATAGCGCAGATTGACTAGATGGGTCGCTATAATCTAATTAAATAACGATGAGAGCAACAATAAGAAACAATCGACCTTTAGGCCACCTCTAGATCAGAGGAATCGTCTTCTGAGAAAGTCCGATGAAGCGACGCCTGATCGACGCTGCACACGTCCTCCTCCTGTACCTTCCTCAGTCTCTCTTGCTCCTCCCTCTTTTGCTTCCTCCATTTCGCTCTCCTGTTCTTGAACCACACCTGGAAAGGAATAAGGAACAATCGGTCAGTGTCGTTTCGTTGGTTTCGCTAATCCGTCTAATGGGTACAAATTTTCAATTAACGATGGTTGAAAATATTTAGCTACTGATTACGGTCCTGATTAACGCATCATAGGCGCCGCTGATGACGTCACATGATGAATGAGAAAAAATATTGGGGTTCGAGAAAGAATTTTCAGTATTTTATTGTAGCTATATAGGGTATTCGGTAAGAAAATTTCACATCAAGACTCCAGTTATAAAATACAAAATATACCGACCTCGTTACGCAATAGTATATTACACAACAAGTGTGGAAAGTGACATAAAGTGGCATAAATGCACTTTCCAACGAGTTTTGTACACTATTTTTCCTACGACTCCGAATACTTTCATTTCGCGGGAGGTCTTGTCAAAAATGTAACTTGAGCGGTCTCTAGAATTTCAAGTGGTTTTGATTCAATATCAAGTACTGTTTATTTCCATATTCAAGATGATATTTGAATACTTCTCCGACAATTCCTCATTATGTGAATTACTGATTGATTGAGTTAGTTTAGTTTGGACAAATTTTATTGATATTGACACCAGCGTACATAAACAACCTTGACACCATTGACCTGCTAGCGCCATTAATCACGCAACCAGGAATACAGAACCATATAAGTATATGACGTACTCTGTGTAAGTATGTAGTTCGCAAGCGCGTACGAGTTACTCGAGTTAGTGCGTCCTTGACTCTTTGCAAACATCTGTGATACCAAAGAATCTTCTCGTTGGTGATACTGTAATATTAAACTGTAGCCGTACTATTTTGAATGATCTAACCCTCTGTCATCAACATCGAAATAGTTCCAGCAAAGAGTATAGGTTCCAGTTTTAAAGTGAATTGAGAGGTTATGTATCAGACACATTGAAATCAATAGAGTTCTCGGTATAATTCAAAACGAGACAGAAATTTCAATAAACAATATGAATTTGATTTGAGAACGCTTATATTGATAGTGAGTACCTTCACAATATACCTAATTATTTCTATATCAATTCAGGCGTGTGATATTTTTTATTTCAACACTTGTGCTTTTTTCTTTAAAATAAACAATACTATGGTGATATGTGCTACTTTCTGAATAACAAAACAGTGTGATTATTGACGATTTCATACGTGGTCGTAGGAAAAATAATAAAAGCTATCTGCTGGTATTTCATACCGATGATACCATTATTGACTAACTTTATTCCACTAAAATATTTGAAGTTAAATGTGAATGTCATTCGACATATAAAAGTCAAAAAATGTCCAGTGTAAAACAATGCTCCTTCCCCGAAGAAAGAGAAAAAATTCCGAAAATCGTTCTAGTTGCTATGGTAACGATACAAAAGATCTGATAGATCGAGGTGCTTGAGAGGCACACCCCCTACAGTCTACAATGGTAACGATACTAAATATAGACTTTTGATTGGTCGAAAATGTGAAATTTTCAATGAAATAGAAGAAAGTATCATATCTGAAGGGAGAATTCAATTTCCAAAAAGAATATACAAAAATAAGAAGATTTCTTATGAGAAAAATTAGAGGTAAATCTTCGTTTATCGCACTCCTATGAAATTTTCTGGTGGAACTCAATTATTTTGATCTCCTGATCACGAATCTGAAGTCAAAACGCGGCGGTCTTAAGTATTTTCGGAGATACGGCCTCTTGTCTCAAAAATGCACCAGTTGACATGTCAAATTTCTGCTATTAGAACCATCTTAGAACTAAAACACTATACACGTATATATTTACTTGTTTCCAACACTATTCAGCAGAAAAATCTATTATTTTTCAAAAAATTTACCTAATCTTACGTAAAGCAAACAACCTTTTTTCACTGATTTTCTGGTAATTCATATTTATGATGTTGGCAACGTGATTGTTTGGCTCATGATAAGATGTTGCCAACATCTCAAATAAAAATAACCAGAAACTCAGTGAAAAAATATGTTTTGTTCACGTTTTAAAGAAGGGTGAATTTTACTTTTATGAGGTTTTTCTTCTAAAAGTCTTGATGGAAACAAGTGAATGTAAGCGTGTGTGATGTTTTGGTTCAAAGAAGGGTGAATTTTATGTTTAATAGCAGAAATTTGAGGTGTCAAATGGTACATTTTTGAGACCAATACTTGAGACCGCCACGTTTTCATGATCAGGAGATCAAAATTCCACCAAATTTTTTTCTCAAATCCATAGGAGTGCTATAAACGAAGATTTACCAAATTAAAAGTTAATGTCATAACTTGGACAACAGTTTTTACAAGAAAAACTGGTACACCACTGGATTATTCTCAAAAGAGTAACTCGAGAATGATTTCACAGAAACATGAAATAATCATAAGTAAACGCGGGAGGGATAAAAATGCACAAAATTCAAAACTACCTTGTATCTTTTCTTGTATACGGTTCAAGACGAGCGGTTTCCGGCAATTTATTTCTCAAAAGATCGAGCGCATAATATGCAGTTCAGTTTTATTCTAATTCCTTTAGAAATATAAATTGTATTGTAGCATTTATATCATCGTCGTTAACTGCTATTTTTATTATTACAATCAAGAGTGGTGATTTTGGTGGCTTCTCATTGGCGACAGGGTGTGTTGGTGCATCATCCCCCATTGGAAATGTATAAATGTTTGCTCTCGATCAAGATAATTAGATTTCTTTCACTAATTCACAAAGAGGATATATATGGGTTCGCGCATGGATCGATTTCAATATTAGAGCGAAAATAACTGTTTACTTATACGAGCAATGATTTGCGTGGAAGACGAGAAAGGCTTCCTCTCCTCGACATACAAAAAGCGTGAAAATATAGGGGGGTTGTTTTTGTGGGCTCGAGATTTCACATCAGACCCTTATGCAAATAAATAGATTTACTTTTATGGTATCTCGTATATCGTATCGACCCTGGCAAGATATTTTTCCTGTAGCCCTCTCAAAAATAAAATTTTTGAAAGTATATCACTTTACGGCAGGGTTCGGAGTGATAATTATCATTGATAATTATCAAGATAATTATCTTGATAATTATCTTGATAATTATACCTTGATAAATATCTTGAAAATTATGAAAATCCACATTAACTCTAGTTGTACTTTGTATTATTAGCGTTTTCCACTGGACTGCCCTTTCGCACTCCAGTGCACTTGAGCGTAAGTTCGGAACGCACCCTCGTATCCGACCGAACTCACCGAACACAAATAACCTCAAAATTTGTGTCAAAACAAACAAATTTAACAATAATATTCGAAAATGCCGAGAATTAAAGATTCAAACAAAGACTTAATTTAAAATGATGAATAATTTCCTTAACATTTTTAATTTTATACTACTAAGAAAAAGAAATTTTGAATTTATTTATTTTTTTATGCATTTATTTTTATTTTTGTAGTTTCCAATAATAAAAAAGTTGATATAAATGCCTTTCTTATTTTTATACACAACATATTTGAATTGAAAAAATAATTTGTAAGTAAAAATATAAAGAAAATAAGTTGTCTGTCAGTATGGATAATTATCAGATAATTATCCGATAATTATCTGATAATTATCAAAAAAAAATAATGATCTTGATAATTACGAACCCTGCTTTACGGTAACAGTACCGAAAGTATAGCTGATTTCCGGTCGACTTTTTTTTCTTTCGGAACGCTTTTTTGTTGCCTATATACTTTCGACACGATTTTGGGTAACTTTGATACATTTGTATATTTTATTATGACAGCCCTTGTATATTAGTTGGTATTTATAGGTACTCAACTACTCACTTTCACCAAGTCACCATAAGCGCTTTTGTTACGCAACTTCAATCAATGAAATTGTGCAAACGAAGAAAATTCACCTTTGTAAAATTGACATGTATCAATGAGAATTTTGTTGCCTGGCAATTTAACGAGTCTGACAGTTTTTTTTCGTTAAATTGCCTAATGGCAACAATATTCGAATTATAAATGTCAAGTTTACTTCGACTCAAAAAATAACTATAGAGTGTAATTCGGTAAGACAATTTAATGAATTCACAGTATTGCGATGCAAATTATCCAAATCCAAATCGCGACACTTCCACAAATAAGATACTTTTCTGACAACGCAAGTTTGAGAAAAATTTACATAACGGCATCAAAAATTTTTATTACAATGCTGGTTGTCATGCTTTCAAAAGTTAGGTTTCAATTTGTCAACAGTGAAAACACAAGAGCTTTTTTTTATCGGATAAATTTCTTTTCGTAACGAAATAAATTTGCTAATCAGTAATTTTACGAGAGAAACTGACATGAAAAAATCGCGAGTCAGTTTTTCTAAGAAAATTACTGATGGAAAATTATTGAGTTACAAAGAAAAGTTCGACTGTTTTTTGGCAAGATAAATTAGCGACCAAATATATGAATGAACAACAACACTAATTATCTTTATTGACAATTAAATTATTTGAACGAACAGTTATTAAATACACAATTGTTATAAATTGTTTGATTTGGTGTACTAATTTCAAAATTTTCTTCTCTGGTATTCAAACAAATGTAGAATATTCATTTTGATTTTTCTCACTCGAGGCTCGTAAGGAACTAATAAGATTTTCGTGATGTTCAGGATCAATTTGGAGATAGGGTTTAATAGAAGATGATGATGAGTGTCCCGTTTAAAAGTTATGTCGGCAAAATGCTCAAATTTAATATTGTATTTATTGAAATACTGTTCTTGAATCATCTTCGCAGTTGAATTCCAAATTGATTTAACTGCATATTCCTTATAATCTTCTCCATTCTTTTTTTTTTCATATTATAGGATAGGCCCAATCCTTTAATATATCTGCAACTTTTTGTAACGGAGTTATTTTCGACAGTTCGTGATTTCGTACTTGACAAAACTCCATAAATTGTCTCCATATTGACGCTTTAGTATTTTTTGTGGATTGCGGGATTGCTTTCTCTATATTTTTTGTTATTTGTTGAATCGAAACCTTCCCAAAACGACTCATGTTGTAATGTTTCAGTATCAATTACAATTATCAACAATACCTAAATAACTGACAGGGCAGACATTAAAGTGACGTAAGTATACTAGATGTAGATACAGGCGTTTTTATCGGTGATAAAAAACGATGCACCTTTTTTATCGCTGTCGAAATGACAAAACAGTCATCTTTAAATGACACATTTTATATAGGAGTTAATTTATCGCTGGAAAAGTTAGGGCAAAGTATTTTCGCTGTCATAATAATGATGAAACACCGCGACATATGGCAATTTTAGTGCATGATTCAAATTGTGACCTGAAATATGTAAATAGACAGTAGTATCGAATCGATACCACCTAAAGATGATAGCCGCTCAAGTTACATCTTTGAAATTACTTCCTGCTAAATGAAAAAAATATTCATGGTCTTAAGAAGAACAGTGTACCAAACTAGTTGAAAAGTGGATTATCTGCATTACCCGTGCGAAATAAGTCTCTTTTCACACATGTTATGTAATATAGATACTATCAAGTATACAGGGTGTATCTGAATAACACCGAAAAGGGGTGATTCTGTGATGAAAATTAATGTGAGTGTTTGGTATAAAATTTTTTGAAAAAACCCTCCCCGGAAAAGTTACACCCCTTCGAAAATTAAAAAAAATGGTTTTTCTTTTTTATTTTCCCTGTATATCAAGCTAAAGACACGAAACTTGGTAAACATGATCTGTCAATGAGAGTACACTTTTTGAAATTTTTTCAACCCTGAAGTATGCTTAGAAGGGGTTGATTATTTCAACCCCTAAGATATTTTTTCTTACAACTTTTTTTAAGATGAAAATTTTCTCTTTAAAAAAGTATGACTGAAAAGCCCAATTTATTGACTAACTTTTTTAACTCTACAAGTTTTTTTCTAAAACTCAAGCATTTATGAGAAAAAAATAAATAAGCTCATGTAAAATAGCATTTTATTAAACAACAGCCAACCAAATAATGATTTTGATTATGAGACTTCTACAACTAAAAACAAAAGTGAACAAACAATGAACAAAAACTTGTCGAATATCGACAATACAATTATAATAAATGTTGAAAATGACCGCCTCCAGCTTCAATACAAGCATCTACCCTTTTCCTCATAGAATTGCGTATACGATGAAATATTCGTGGAGAATTTCTTATGTGTAACTTTTCCGGGAAGGGTTTTTTCAAAAAAATTTATACCAAACACTCACATTAATTTTCATCACAGAATCACCCCTTTAATTTTTTCGGTGTTATTTAGATACACCCTGTATATTTACCATGAGTTATAATAATATTCGCAATTTTCATGACATCGTCCACTGCCAACCCCCCAAAAATTCAATCCACCACCCACCATGGGATGGGGTGCGTACGACACCGTATATATTCGGAAGCCGCTCGGGGGTGGCTCTCGATCAATTCCGCCGTAACTCTAATTAACCTTCCGCTGAATTTTTGATCCAACTCGAAACAATGCAATGTTTTGAGACTAAACAAAATTAGCCCTCCCTGATGTTGATACGCGGTAATAGAATAATCTGGCGGCGGGCCATGGCGAACGGCGGCGTGGGTGGGGGGGGGGGGGTGGGGGCATCCCCCTCCCCCCCCCACCCGCTACCCAAACAACGAATCGAGGAAAACGGCTCCGGCGAGTTAATTGAATTGTGGCGCTGGCCGGGAAATACTTAATAATGGAACGCATCCTGATGATGGATTATTATAAGCTGAAAAGATGGAAATATTTTATTTCGAAAATAAAAACTGTTTGGAGTAGTGAACCAAATCGTGTCAGATGTAAAAAACAGAATTTTCTTCGTTTGCACAAACAATTTCATCGAAATTTGAAACCACGAATATGGAAGTTATTTCAAGTGTCACCTTTCATCCATTGTCGCCATCAGATAAGCACGCAACCAGGAATACAGCAGTGCATATTTTGACATCAACCGAGAAATATAATTTGGTGCGTTATCTCAATTGCTAAAAATGGATACTCCTGTGATGCAAGCCGTACTCTTCATAGTATCAAATTGTGGATGATCATCATCAGACATGTAGTAGAATTTTCCCAAACTAATTTCCATCAAAGTGAATGTAGCGGTTATGTCTCATTGATACATTGAAATTAGTTATGAATTTTCCTCAACACAATCCGAAACGAGGCAAAAATCCAATAAATATTAATATAGTGTTACAAACGCGCTCATGGTGACAGTAATAACTAGATTGCAGATTGTAGGGGGAGTCTTTAAGGCTGTGCAGCCTCTCAAACATCTCGACCTATCAGATCTTTTGTGTATAACCCTTAATCTATTCGAGGCCTGGGATTCCGAGACTTCTTGCGAAGTTTATCAGTTTCCTGGGAACTTATAGGTTCCTGATATCGCAGGGCTCTAAAAAGGCCCCTTCTAGGAACTTGAGCCTCTTGCAGAATAGTGCTGGGCATTCGCAAAGCAAATGTTCTGCAGTTTCAGCGAAGTTCTCGCAGTAGCGGCAACTATCACTCTCTGTTTTACCCATCTTTTTGAGGTGATACCTCAGAGGGCAGTGTCCAATGAGGAGTCCCGTTACCAGTTTCAAGTCTTTTTTGTCCAACTCGAGAAGCTGTTTAGCTTTCCTTGGCGATAGGCTCACTAGCCTTTTCTCTTGTCTTTGTCCTGGCACTTTATTCCAGTGAGATTTCATTTCATCTGCTTCCCAGCGTCGGAACTCCTCTCTCAAGTGGACCTTGGAGAATCCACAGAAGGGTTCTAGGCCGAGAAATTGTGTATTTGCCCCTTCATTGGCAAGGCAGCCAACAGTAATAACTAATATAGGTAGGTGTGGTGACATGGCAACGTTGTTATGTCAGTTGTCAATGTCAACACTCATGTATTTTGACAGATGATTAGCAATAGGTCCTTAGAGGGGTATCGAGTAATGAGACTGACTAGATTAGACATGTGTTTTTATTTGGTGTTCTGAAGAATTGAATATTAAAGCTACAAAGAAAGTATGAGTTTACTCTATAAAGTAAGGATCGCAAGGTGATACCTACATTGGTGACCCCGACGTTGCCATGTCACCACAGTAGGTATCTAATTATTTCTAATCATATATGCAAGCATGTGCTTTATGACGTTTTCATATACGTAGTCGTGGAAAAAACTTTTGCTTTATATCCTGTAAACAAATCCGTGAATCAATCGGTAATACCTTTTCAATCATTCTGCACTGATTGTATAAAAACTGGTGAGTCTCAGTATTCAAATTAAAAACAAAACTTGAACATTTGGTGAGTCATGACGAGATATTGATAATAATTTAGCTTTATTGTGATTGTCCTAAAACTAGTAGTTAATATTTTATCAAGGGGTGCTTGAATTCGGACCATGTCCTCTATATGAAATCGCAATCATCAAAACGACTCCGTCAGAAGTGAACGAACAATACGTTAATTATATTTATGAACCTCCGCGGCAAGTCAAGTACTAGATGTCATTTTCAGTCTATTATCGGAGTGTTAGGGCTTGAAACGAGCCGCGCTGCAAATAAGGGGATGGCGGGCGCTAACGACGTTATGTTCTCATCTATATATACGTTTAATATAAGTATATATTGCTTTCTGCCACTACAATCGCCTCCCATTTGCATCAGAATGCTTCCTTCCTTCCGGAACAATCGCGACGATAAAAGGTTTTCCGGCCCGGATCGTATTAAATTACTCAGTTTTCTCAAGGTTTTTCTTCTGGTATAAGTCCATGTCATCCCACTGCTGCCACCAAAAGGTACACAGACAGCACAGACTACACAAAGCCACGAATCATTTCAAATGAGCATTTCGGCTACTCATAACATTACTTTTGTTTATCTGAAATGAAGAGCAACGATAATTCACAATATTTTTGAAGGCCCTTCCAGTTATACTATTGTAAAAGGACCTCACTCTGGTACTGAATAGGTACCGCAACTGATACCTATGCTTTGTAGAGTTTTCAGTTACATAAAACTCTACAACACCTATTCAGATAAAACACCAATGAATGATTTCAGTTGCCGAAATAAGTAAGTGAAATAATCGATCCTCTCAAATAGTATATTATAATACAAGTTTTATAAGACGCTATTTTGTCGCACGCGTTGTTTGGAGTAGGTACGACGAGTGAAGCGAGGAGTGCTCCAAGTGAACAAGTGCGACAACATGTCTTATAAAACGTGTGTCATATGCAATTATTTCTATTTTGAAATGATTTTAAGAAAAAAATGAATTCAATATCGATAAATAACAGAAACGTTTTCGATTGGTAACAATGATGACATTGAAATAATTAAAATCTGACGCACAAGCGTAAAGCCCAGTTTACAGTTGAGCGATTTTGATTATTGCAATACCAGTGGTGAAAAATTAAATGTTCTTATTGTTTTTATTGGATAATTACACTCTGAATTGAAATTAACCAATTGAAACATTGAGTTTTTCACTGCTAATATCACCAAATCCAAATCGCTCAGAAGTAAAGTGGGCCTAACTCTTCTGACTTTCATTTGACAGTTCCATTGTACCAATCTCCGAATAAAAAAAAATGCGTATCGAAATAGAGGCTATTTCGACATGCATTTGCGTTGCACAATGACTTCATTATACAACCAAAATAGAAAAAAATGTATTACTCAACATCAACTCCGTTAATTCAAGTCTAATTTTATTTATTTTTTCTTCATATCGCAGGTAAACTCATAAGGAATCTCACACGAGGTTGAATTTTCAAGAAATAAGCCATATCTCCAAAATTATACAGGGTGACAGAAAGAGTGCATTTTTAGTCTTATTTCAAAACAATCCCTGTAGTGACCAAGCTGTTACACTGTACGTGGTATTTCTTATTTTATCATCAAGATACGTTCATTCATTTGAAAAAATGAAGTTATCGTAACAAAAAAAAGAAAATGTATGGAATGACGAAATAATAGATTACACAGTGTAACAGCTTGACCACTCCGGATATTATTTTAAAATTTGAGTAGAAATATATACACTCTTTTCGTGTCACCCTGTATCATTTGGAGATATGGCTAAGTTCTTGAAATTTCAAACTCGTGTGAGATTGCGTATGAGTTTACCTATACGAAGTGATAAAAAAATCAATAAAATCAGACTTGAATTAACGAAGTTATTGTTGAGCAAATTTTATCAATATTTTGAGTGGATCGATTATTTGGTTTTTCTCAAATATTTTGTGGTGTTTGTGATATATTTTCATTTGCTGCAGTCTTCACTTTATATACAATAATTAATGGTGTCTGAAATTGAGCTCGCTATCAAGAAAAACATTTGAAGCTTTTTGAAATTAATTCAACGCTTTTTGAAATTAACTCAACGCTTTCTGATATTAACTTTACGATTTATGAAATGAAACTGGAGAACGTGTAAATCATCAAATGGAAATTTTGAAAGTATCGATACCTCTTGTATCTCAGGTGAATTCCTACTCCAAATGAGAATCAAATTCAAATCAATTACAATATTCCTAAAAGGACCCATAAATCTTCCATCAGAAAAATATTTCTCGAGATAACACATAGATAGACAATCAATCGATTATAGATAGCCATAATCGTTGGGAAGGAGAATGATGATGCATGATGGGAACATCAGCCAAACTCTTTTGAGTACGTACTCGAAGGGCATTATTTTCAAAAATAAATAAATAAGGTCGGAGTGCCATGGCATCAGCTCCAAAACGCGCGGCAGTCAAGGGAAGCTTAGTTGATGGCGTGGATAAGAGAGGGTTCGTTTCCCACCTAACAATAACATAGTTAATAATCCATCTATTGTTCGAGAACAAATGCCTGCTAAATCCACATTCAATACCTCATATCATCGCATTAATAAATACAATCGTTTCTCTGAAATAATTCGAATGTTTGTTTTACATGTTAACGACTGGAGTAGACTGTGTGCATAATAAACTTTCAGAGTGCGCTTTGTTTTCATCACCGTAATATACCTCTGGAATATCACCGACCAACAGGAAAACATGTATATCTATTTTTTTATTATTATTTTGGTTCTATAATGAGGTTATTATGAAACGTAAATGCGTATCTAAATAGCCTTTGTTTCGATATGCATCATTTTTTATTATTCGGAGGTTGGTACAATCGAACTGTCAAATGAAGAAGAGTTAGGCCCGTCAGCTTACTTCAGACATATATCTAATAATAACTATATAGGTAACAAGAATCTCAAAAATGAATCCGAGAAATGAAACAAATTACAGTCTGCGGGACTAATCGCGGATATGCGCATGCGCAAGTTTGAACTAAGAATCGACATTCGTTTTCATCATGGAGGAGAGTAGCTTTCTAGTGAGCGACAAACGTATGATAATTAATAAAAATCAATCAAATATGTCACGTAACCTTCAATTCGATATTTTTATTTCATCATGACATATATTTTTCAAATATTCATTCATTGATGAATTGTTTGACGATATTGAATTGATAGTTGATGATAAATGCAGAAATGGATGTGATCTACAAAGCGATACTTGCGATTTGCATAGAAACCTGTGACGATAAAGTCATCGGAACAAGATTCGTGGGCTAATTTTTGATCAATCACTGTTATCACTCACTAATCACATCTGTAAACAATCAGTAAGTACATTTATAACTACTTATATTAACGCCCTTTCACATAATTTGGGTTAAAAATTATACCTAACCTATGAAATTCTAAAAACGTCAGGGGATTTCAACTCGTCAAAACCCGCGCATGCGCACAATTCATCATTAGCAAGCCAGACAGTCTTTTGTTTTTCCAAAACTGGCTTCATTTTCGCGTGAAGAGAAAAATAGGTGTTATCCATATAGTTGTTATTATATATATGACTACTGAGCCATTTTGGATTTAGTGATATACTAGCAGTGAAAAACTCAATGTTTTCATTGATTAATTTCAATTCAGAGTGCGTGATTTGATTTATATTGACCAATGAGAACATTGCATTTTTCACCGCTGGTACCACAAAAATCAAAATCTCTCAACAGTAAACTGATGATAGGCTTTACGCTTGTGCGTCAGATTTTAAATATTTCAATGTCATCATTGTTACCAACCGAAGAACTTTCTGTGATTCATCGATTTTAAATCAATTTATTTCAATGAAAGACTTTAAATGAATGCAAAATAGAAAAAATTGTATATGACACACGTTTTATGAGACACGTGGTCGCACTTGTTCCACAACACGTGTGACAAAATAGCGTATTATAAAACTTGTATCATAATATACCATTTTTTTCTATCAAAATTTAGAATACGAAGCAACATCTCCCGAATGCAATGCATGCCGGGATGGGAACATAATAATTAAATTATATTATGTAGTTTTTTGTCACAGAATATGATGATGATATCAATATACAGGGTGCTCACACAAGAGTTTGGTATATTGAAGTTGTTACACAACATTCTGCATATCATTTCGGTTTCAATAATTTTGAATTGGTGAATATTTTCGAGACGTACAGTATCAATATCCCTCTATATGACACTGCAACAGTTACTTGTATTCCTTATGTAGTAAAAAATTGGTTATTGTATTGAAAAAGTTGTTATGTTAACTATATAGAAGTTGAATTGAGTCGATATGAAACAGAGGTGCGTCGAGACAAGAATAAAAAAGAACAGCTTACATTGAAATCATCTCGGCAGATAGAGTTATATTTGATATAAAGTTCCATAGCCGAGAGGCTTGTCGTCGTTGAGAGGCATATTTGATTCTTCAGATTGAGTCTTTTCCTTTGTCAGAAATGCGAGACGTATATAGCCTTATTTGATTATATTATATGTTGCATGGGGACCTTTTCACCGGCTTCTCTCTCGCTTCATTCTGAAGTTTCATCCCCTTTCTAAATTCTTCATGATGAGATATTTGAAACAATCAGTAATACCCCCAAATGCGGAGATGATACAGTCTTTATTGAACCATAAAATATTATTATAGTATATAGTGATTATGAACATCTAACTATTATTATATTTAGGATGAGACTGAATGATATACAGTGTCACACATATAGTTCGCGACATATGGAAGTATTTTTATTGATAGATATAAAGAAAATTTTACTTCGCAGTTAGTTTATGCTTGAAAAATGAGTTTTTTTTGAAAATTTCGAAAAATGCCAGAAAAAAAAGTTGATCAGTTTTCAATTTAATACATTTGTTCCAAATTTGGACCCTCTACTGTCACTTCGACTTTTTCCATTTTTCTTTTAATTTTTCGAATCTTTCGCTCTATCGATTCGAACGAAACATGATTCAAATTTCATGATTTTGATGAATATGAGACTTCAATATCATATCTTGCCCAGGCAATACCCACATTGGCCTGTTACCAGAAAAAAAAATGCATCTCCAGAAATTCGTCTTTCTTGTTGCAAAGTTCATCTACTTTTTTCATTTCATTGTTAAACTGATGTGGATTTTCAATATATGGACATTAATATGTCAGTAATCGAATAAACGAATTTCTCTTCATTATTTTTACACTCGTATTTCTTTTTTTAATAGATTTTAATCCAGTTTGATTATTTTTCTGACCAATAATTCAGTTACAAACAAACCCGAAATATCATACTTTTCTGTAAACTAAACAATGAACTACAGTTTCATAACTATTCAAAAGACTTTCGTTCTAGCGATTTGTACTAGACATGATATAAAATTTCGTGATTTTAAACAATACAAGACTAATGCAACATCTCTGGATGAAAATAGTAGGAACTGATCAAATCGAAATAAAATGTTTTACTTAGTAGTAGTCGAAGTGACAGTAGAGAGTCCAAATTTGGAACGAATGTATAAAATTGGAAACTGAGCAACTTTTTTCGCTGGCAATTTTCGAAATTTCCAACAAAAAAAAAACAGATTTTTTGAGGATTTTCGAAAAAAATGTCAAATTTGACAGGTTTAGAGTAGCACATAAAAAAGTAAAGATGCTGTATTTTACTCATTTTTCAAGCACAAACTAACTGCGAAATAAAATTTCCTTTATATCTATTAATAAAAAAAACTTCCACTGTATATATATAGGACCGATAAACTTCATATTCAGATTGAGGTGGAATATTCATTCTCTTACATGACCGAAAATAGTGTCTGTGATGATTTATTTAGCAGAAATAGCAAATATTGTAAAATTGAACCTCTCACCAGACAAATCTAGGAAAAGTATGAATCATGAATATAATAGATTGAATAATAGATGAATAATAGATGAATGCTAAAGATGTCGAACTCAAAGTAAGTATCCCAAACTTGTCGCATTTCTCAAAAACCATTGGTTCCTTGAATATTAAGCAAAAATAATAGTTACTGAAAAAAGTATATTTCAATTACACTTCATGCTCTGTGCATGGTAGTTTGAAAAGCACCAGTATAGTAGTAGTGATAAAGTTTCAAGTTTCAAGTCTAAGAATTATCTTTTTCGATTGGCTCTAAAGTCTGAATACACAAATATATACCTATTTCTCCAATTCCCTTGTGAAGATAACAAAAAAAACGATGTTCCTACTATTCTTTAGGTTGTCCAATGTATAGGTATAATTATTATTCGATGTTTTTTTTTAAATCAGTGGTAGGTATCCTGGTATAACATATTTACCTTTAAATTTTCCATGTAGAAAAGCAGAGAGAAATCAGTGTTTGACGTCTTTTAGGCTTTTCAATACTCAACGTGAAAGGATTCTGATATATTTGGAAATACAAATAAGGAGTTTCCAAAAAGAAAAGAAATATTGAGAAGTTAATTTGGTAATTTTCTGCGTGATGCCATAATTAACTCTATAAGTTTTTACTATACACATCGAAGTAATTTTGGAGCTTTTCCTGATGAATCATTGACTCAACCTAAATACATAGTATAGGTATTCAACTCCTAACTCGAAATGTCTAATTCTGGATTATCATATCTTCATTGTTGGCATCACTCGAGTATAGTTTACCATCGCATCAGTGTAGAAAAAGGTGCAGTAGTTTGGCCCTTAAGAGGCAAATTGTGTCAACAGAAAAGGCGCTGACACATGTCGAAGCCACCCAGGATGTGTCTGACTGAACACTCCACACCAATAAGAACCAAGGTGGACAGCCTTGAAGTGCGGGATCGAGTGAGATTACTAATCTCGGTAATTGTTGGTCAACAAATACCGGGATGGGAATTTCAATTGCATCTCAAACAGATTCAGTAGCCTGTTTGTTGGTCTGTTGATTCAAGAATTTACTTGCTAGAATATTAATAAACCAGCGGGTTGGGGTCCCCGGAAAGGTCTATTTTGGTTTGAGAATATGATGGTTAAGCAAGATGATTCACATGGTATTTTATGGATTATTGTTCAGTGAACAGTTCTTACCAAAATAACAGTGATAAATGTAAAAAATTCTAATTATTAGGAGTATATACACAGCGCATCATCCGAGGCATCATCACTTATGCTGGGTTTTTATAGATTCAACTAAACTGATAACTAAGAATTAACAATTAATAATTAGGAATTACCAATTAGGAAGATGTTTATATACAATACAATTAATAATTAAGAATCAGATATTGAATGTTATATGATTGAAAGCTCAATGCCATTTCAAAGTGTTGAATCAAATGATCTTATTAATTATATCGATACCACTAATGCCTGCCAAAATTTTGAAAACTACAAATGATGGTATTCTAATCGTTTTGTGCGTTATGTCCACAACATTTAGTAATTCTTAATTGTCAAGTTGAAAGTTAATCAACATTCTCAATTCGTAGTTGTTAATTTAATTTTTAGTTCAGTTGAATATACAGGGCTATTCAAATTCGAGTCTATGCATTTTCGATAAAGGTAAGAGATAGAGGGTTGGTTAAATTGGGGCAAAGTTGCGTATTTCAGAGGTTAATTATATGGATGAAATAAATCTGGAGTTACACAGAAAAAATCGAAAATTTCGAAATTCTTCTTTTGCCTACATCTTTTTATTTCCCGATTTCAAGATTTTTTTTTAATTTTGCCACTTTGACATAGCAACTTTTTGTAGCTTTTCCAAATATCTTAATGAAAATTATATACAGGGTATCGTATAAATTGGCCACCCTCAACTTTTAATTTTCAAATGCGGACCTGTATTTTTTATTGCATTTTTTTGAATACCAAGAGTCATTTTTCATATTGACGTAGTATTTTTATTTGAATTACAGTGTATGTGTGAGTTTTTTGGAAATATTGAACTATTACCAGTAAGATTTCAAAATTTTTTTTATTCTTCATGATAATTCCAGAACTGAAGAAGCTAGGTCGGATTTTTTTCATCCATGAAATTAACCTCTGAAATATGCTATTTTTTCCCCATTTAACCAACCCTCTATCCCTTACCTTTATCGAAAATGCATAGACTCGAATTTGAATAGCCCTGTATAAGCCATATCAACAGTTGAACAAGAATCATTCTGATATAATAATTAGAAAAATGGAAGCTGTAGCTGCGATAACAGCATTATCGACGATTATATCGACGAATCAAACAATGAACCTAATAATTGAGTACTTTGAAATATAGAAATAGTTCAATATCATTAGGTACACATAAATTGAAGAAAAGTAGGAATAAAAGAGTTTCATTCCCATTTTTACATAGAGAAAAACATGATAAAAATTATTCTGGTGCTTCGAGCCGGATACTTATAGGCACATATTTCAGGTGAATAAACAGTACCTACCATCGTATTGAATAATTCCTGGCGAATCAACCCAATTTTCTAATGACGTGTGATTTGGTGGATGCTCAACATAGAATATTTGGTGAATGCGTTTAATAACACTGCATTATCATACATGTTGAAAAGGGAACATTCTCAATTGGAAATTGAAAAAATATGAACAATTTACTGCGGTAGATATTAATGGACAATAGTTATTTATGATAAAAGAGCAAAAAGTGATATTTTATTTTGTGAGAATTGAACAAAACAATAGTAAGTATATTATGATACAAGTTTTATAAGACGCTATTTTGTCGCACGCGTTGTTTGGAGTACGACGAGCGAAGCGAGGAGTGCTCCAAGTGAACAAGTGCGACAACGTGACTTATAAAACGTGTGTCATATGCATTTTTTTCTATTTTGAATTGATTTGAAGAAAAAAATGGATATAATATCGATAAATAACAGAAACATCATCGATTGGTAACAATGATGACATTTAAATAATTAAAATCTGACTCACAAGCGTAAAGCCCAGTTTACAGTTGAGCGATTTTGATTATTGCAATACCAGCGGTGAAAAATTCAATGTTTTTATTGTTTTTATTGGTCAATTCTAATGAAATTACACTCTGAATTGAAATTTACCAATGAAAACATTGAGTTTTTCACTGCTAGTATCACCAAAACCAAAATCGCTCAGAAGTAAACTGGACCTAACTCTTCTGACTTTCATTTGACAGTTCGATTGTACCAATCTCCGAATAATAAAAAATGCGTATCGAAATAGAGTCATTCGCGTTGCAAAATGACTTCATTATACAACCAAAATAGAAAAAATCACTTTTGCCATCAGGTATATCATGCACTATTTTTTCTACAAACATTGCGGATCAAATTTTGTTTAAAACTTCTGTTACATCTACCAATCAGACTGGCCATGGAATTTCTTATTATAATTATCATTGTAGTTTCACTAATTGTACGTTTGATTGAATAAAGACTTCATTTTGAATTATGTTTTTATAATTTCTCATACAAATCTTTTAACACCATCAATGTCATAAAATGACATTTTAGACACTGACAGCATGCGTAATTAATCATACTTTTACTGACGTTTATAGAAAATTTACGTAACAAGTCCGGAAAATACTGTTTTTTTGGATGAGTGGACAAAATTCGAGGACGAGCGTAGCGAGTCCTGGAAGTCTGCGAGTCCAAAAAAACTGTTTTCGGGCGTGATGCGTACACAATTTTTTCGGCAACCGAGTAGAATAACAAATCAAAGAAACACATTTCTTTATTAGAACAAAATTTCGAACAATTCAATTCTTATTTATATTAAAATTAGAACAATTGTTAGTTAATATTGAATGGATTCAATATGTTTGAAATGCTTGGTATATTTAAGTGCCTTTTGTTGAAGTCAGAACAAGAAGGTAAAGTTTCCGTTTCACATTGATTGTTTTCATCTGATAATTTTTGAATGTTAGCTAATTTTATGTCAGATAGCTGTCAGTCGTTATTTTGCTGCTATGGTAATGATCAACTGCATTTATCAAAACCATACTACCAAGATTTTCATATTTACAATGACAACAACGATGTGATTCTTCCCGGCCTAGTCCGGGAAGTACGTACTTCTTGGACTAGGCCGGAAAAATGCCACTTTCTCAAAAAAAAAATCGTCTGGAAAGTACGTACTTTCCGGACGGTTGCCGAAAAACTTAATTTTCAGTTATTTTGTGAATTTCTTTTCCGCTTTTGCTTATGTAGCTATCCAGGTATTTCGCTTAAAATGACCATGTTTATACGTATACCTATATACATTCAAGTTACAAGAAGCGATGTAAACGCAAGATTAAACTATAAATCAAAGTAGTACACGGTCGTAGCAAAAAGATTTCTCGCTTTGATTGTTACGGGATGATGCCTAATGAAAATCTTGGCCGCCATTTGCTGCTGTCTGAGAATAAACGAACATTTGGGGCAAATCCGACGGCCGACAACAATGGGAAAGGGTCTATCCCTCCAAACGAATGGGCACACGGAGATTATTACCATTGTGATCCGGGATATAACTCGCAGAGAGGTAAAAAGAGCATCGAAAACGAAAGCGAGAAGAATAAGGAATGAAGGAGGAGCCTGGAACGAGTTAATTAACTAGCTATAGCTCGCCGTCCATATCGTAATAAATAATACCAATTATGCCGCTTATTTGGACGTCAAAGCCATATTTAAGTCAGTTTTATACAATAATAAGCCCCGTTGTCTACTTTGCTCGCATCACCTTTACCTTTGATCTGACGCTCCGGAGCGTACTTTCCGGAACACTTCGTGTAGAACTGATTCCAATTTATCAATTCTAGTTATTGCGTGTTCTCGTCGGTGCGAACAGGTGAATTCGTTGACGTATAATCATCCGCATCTCTGTCAAATATAACTACTATAACCTTTGATGCCAACAAATAAGCTACCAAGCTGATGTGCTGTTCTGGAAATTCACCAATAAAATTATTACCATGCAACACATCGGGGTCTAAGCACCGATTGAGCGATTTTGATTGTACTTGATTGCAAAATTATCACGTAATTGATGGTCAGAATATATGAAATTCATAATAGAACTCTGTTCTTGGAAAAAAAAATCAGACGATGTTATGGATGAATTATTGTTAATTCGCCATCAGACATGTAGCAAATGTGGACCCTCTGGAAAAAGTAACTTTTAATGCGGTAATTTTCCAATCCGGCAGTCATAAGGCTTCTTCGTTCTTCAAGAATATTAATGAAGTTGTTTCGCGATTTGCATGTTTCTTTGCTTCAACTTTTGCCTCATTTACTCTCGCTTAACTTTGATTATATTTTCCAAACGGTTAGTTAATTACAATTTCAGATCCGCCCTCTGGAGAAACTTATATATTGATGTAGCTCTTTCTCAGGATATTTTATTACGTTGTTAATTACTGCAATTAAGGAGTTCTCTCCGAATATCTTGCTAAATAGAAATTTAATAACTTAAAATCGTAAACTTCACAAGTTGCGCATTTATTCATTTGGGCTTCCAACTCTATCGTAAAATTAAACGGAAAATATTGGAAAAGAACCTACTTTTAGGTAACTATGCATAGAAATTTGAAAAAGGGGAAAGAAAATGGCCGCATGATCTCGATCTGAAAAATTGGTATTGGTACTTGTAAGTAAATGTTTTGATATCCTGAAAGTTGTATGGCATAAATAGGTTTTCCTACGACCACGTATGAAAACGTCAATATTCACAGTTTTGTTATTCAGAAAGTAGCTCATATCACCATGGTATTGTTTATTTGAAAGAAAAAAAGCACTAGTGTTGATATGAAAAATATCACAACTGTCGCATGAATTGATAGAAATAATTAGGTATATTGTGAAGGTACTCACTGTCAATATATAAGCGTTCTCAAATCAAATTCATATTATTTATTGAAATTTCTGTCTCGTTTCGAATTATACCGAGAACTATTAATTTATCTATTAATTTCAATGTGTCTGATACATAACCTCTGAATTCACTTTAAAACTGGAACCTATACTCTTTGCTGGAACTATTTCGATTTTGATGACAGAGGGTTAGATCATTCAAAAGAGTACGGCTACAGTTTAATGCGCGGCTTGCTGCTTGCATCAGTTTGATATCACAGTATCACCAACGAGAAGATTCTTTGGTATCACAGATGTTTGCAAAGAGTCAAGGACGCACTAACTCGAGTAACTCGTGCGCGCTTGCGAACTACATACTTCTATGGTTCTGTATTCCTGGTTGCGTGATTACTGGCGCTAGCAGGCGAATGGTGTCAAGGTTGTTTATGTACGCTGCTGTCAATATCAATCAAATTTGTCCAAACTAAACTAACTCAATCAATCAGTAATTCACATAATGAGGAATTGTCGGAGAAGGATTCAAATATCATCTTGAATATGGAAGTAAACAGTACTTGATATTGAATCAAAACCATCTGAAATTATAGAGACCGCTCAAGTTACATTTTTGACAAGACTTCCCGCGAAATGAAAGTATTCGGAGTCGTAGGAAAAATAGTGTACAAAACTCGTTGGAAAGTGCATTTCCTTCACTCGTTACGTTTCTGCACTCACCGCTACGCGGCTCGTGCTAAACGACTACTCGTGTGAAATATGTCACTTTCCACACTTGTTGTGTAATATACTATTTCAAAACTGAACTTTGAAGGGCTGCATCTCCACTATAGGAAGCGTTTCAGCGTTTAAAAAAAACTGATATCTTATATGTCAACTTATATTTTCCAATGGACAATCGATTGGTGAACTATTGATACTATAACCTGAACCATCACCCTGTATATGTTGTTGTTGAGATAGGTATGACTATTCATCGTTACGTCAATTAATATCATGAGGATGATGAGGATGATGAGGATGATGAGGATGATGAGGATGATGAGGAAGATGAGGATTCTGGTTGAAAATTCAATTATTTCGTAAACAAAGTCTCAAATCGAGAATTCACATCAATATTATTTTTTGTAAATTGAACAAGAATTAAGAAAAAATGACATAATCCGCATGTTGCACTTCCCTCCCAACATTTCTCTGGCTCAATTTGAAGACCAACACCTCTGGTACTTATAAGCCGAGCTAAACCCTTTCTTTAGCTAATACCGACAATGCTCTTATTGTGTCCGGCCTTATTCAAACAAAATTGCTAAATTGTTCAAGCAAGAAGTCGAAGAGCCTCAAATTGGCTACTACGAAATGCATTGTGTGTGGCTTCCGCGAGAAAGCACTCAGCCAACACGGAGTCACCTTCCATTATTCATCCGCGGTCTTCGCGTATATTTTGTCTCCGTCTTGTCGAAAGAAATCGCCAAAGCAATCACTGGCGAATTTAGAAGACCGCTAATCCACTTAGGCGGCCCCCAATGCGGATGTGGGTAGTTAATGGAATCCTGAGACTCCCGAGAGTGGGAGATTCAGAAAGCCCTAGCTCTTTGCTGGCTAATCCCGTGTGTCCATAGCTAGGGGCTGTGGTGCTCTTGAAAAATCTTCCTCGGCACGCATTATCTGCTCCTTGTCTTTTTATTCGGTGTAGCAGGAAATGTATATCTGGAAAATGTATGCCACTGGCACTGGAGGTACCAATATGGAGGGAGCTTTGGGGGCTATAGGTCTTAATTTTTCTAGGATCAATTGACCGGTAATTTCTATGGATTTAGAAGAATTCACCTAATTTACATATAACTTTGGAAATATTGTAGGTATTGCTTCAGCATCTGTACAATTCGAGTTTTTCCTATGAAGCGTTCGAGATGTGCATATTTTCTCTTATAATATAGTTCATCATAAAAATGATATCTCCTTTGATATTGTATAATGCACTGCAAACTGTTTTTGTTCTGCACTTTCGAAACACTTTTTTTGACGCCGGTTTGGTGATGTTGGATTCATAGTGACGATTACTATTTGTATGTTCTTCAATGATGACATCCAGGAAAGGGGAGTTGAGTGTTGATTATCTCTGGTTCCAATTCCAACGTTGAGTTTGGATAGCCAAAAATTGCAAAAACGGTACGATCGTTTATTTTTTAATAGCAGACAGATACCTCTAAAAAGGACATTTTTCGATACGAGAACTCGACGAAGCAGTAAAGAAAGAAGGATAGTTCATTTTCAGAATGAGAATAAGAGAACGTTAGGGGAGCCGCCATTGGTCTGAATAAACATCGGCGATATGATTTTAGTATTTATTCGATTCGAGATGATATTTTATGCGGCGGTAATCGAGCCTCGTCGCGATATCCTCGCGTATAGTCTATATAGAGGCGAAGGAAGACTGTCAAAACATTCGCTCCATTTGCTAAACTAACTAAACTGCTTTGCCTCTTATTTATATTGCGGGGACGATCTCACCGCACACCCATCATCGAGCGCTTCATCCGATCCGGTATTTCTCGTATTTAAATACACTCCGGGAGAGGTATCTTCCGATTCCATTAGGTATTCTTTGCTGTGGAAGTACCAAAGTACCATTATTGCCATCTCGAACACGGTGAATGGTACGGACAGGTTGTTTGTTCATTTCGGTCCATTTTTCGACACTCTTGATAGGATATACATCAATACCTAAATGAGTTAGGAAAAAAGTAACCCGCATGTTACGGGCTCGATTTTTGTGAAAAATCAAATGGCGAAAACCGCACATCGATATCTTGAACCGTTTGAAAGATACAGGGGGGGTTTTTGAATTTTGTGCATTTTTCAACCCATCCCCTTGACTCATTTATTTATGATTGTTTTTAGTTTCTGTTGTAACTTCCTTCAGGCACTTTTTTTTCACAACTTGTGACTCATTCTGTATGGTTTCAATCTCGATATTCAACTGAATTTTACGTAATAATTGATTGGACCAATTTTGAATTCCCCCTAAAAAAGTCATTTTTTCTTATTCTCTATCTCTATTTCTATAGTTTCGTAAGTGGCAAGTATTATTTACATATGGATAGATAATTTCATTTCGAAAACCAATATAAAAAAATATACGGCATGATCCATAAGAAAGAAATACAAGTTTATGGTACAGCTTCAACACAAGTTCTTGTCACGAAAAAACTAAAGATTCCTCTAATAGAAGTGCATTAAAAAAAATTCAACAGAAACACAAAATAATCATTTATGAATAAGTTACGGAAGTTATAAATGCAAAAAAAATTCAAAACCATCTTGTATCTTTCACGAAATGTTGATCAATTTCATTCCGTGAATAGAAGAATTTTTTTAACTTTTCACATTGAAATGGTCCAAGCAGAATCTCTCCTTTGGGAATTCATCTTGTACAAACTACCCCGCAAAAAAAAGCAAAAAAGAAATCCCCTCACCTCGACCCTCTCCTCCTTGAGGTCCACCTTAAGGGCGAGCTGCTCCCTCAGCACCACGTCCGGGTAGTGGGTCTGCTCGAAGGTCTGTTCGAGCTGCTCCAGTTGCTCCTCGCTGAAGATGGTGCGGTGGCGCCGCTTGCGCTTGGGCGGCTGATGCGCCGGATGATGGTGGGCGTGATGGTGGGGCGGGTGGTGGTGGGCGTGCAGGTGGTGGGGCGTGGGCGGACCGCCCCCTGCCGCCGACAGCGAGGCGGCGGCCAGGGCGTGCACATAGCCGGGGTAGAGGCTCGGGTAGGCCATGGCTGCAAAGAGGGTTTGTTGGTATGGGTTTTAGGTTGGGCGGGAGATCGGAGTTTAATTTTTTTTAGCTTTATTTTGCATCAGGGGTCTCGAAATGTGTCTGTATACATAGTTTTTGACTTGTTTCATTGACCAATCAATTGTTGGTTTTCTCCTGCGAATTATGATAATTATTGTTCTATAGTGAAACCATCAGTACAGATTTCTATTATATTCTATTTCTAGCATTGAGACATCGAGACAAAATATTGGGCACCTTCATCGTTAGTAGGTCTCCATTCAAAAATCTGCTTCTATAGGTATATCCTTATATTGAAATCAAAACAAGTGTTGTTCGAATGATTTTAGTAGGTATACCTAGCAGATTATTTCTGCAGTGCTATGTCCGATTGAAAAATTATAAATTTATGTTTGTGATATTATAATTATGTTCAGTTAATACGAATCAGGATGTTCAACGTGGTGAAAACATCAGTTTTTCATCTGATGGACATTTGGAAATGTTATATTTTGATCCTGATGGATTATACGAATAATTAAGGTAGGAAGTGAAGGCTATCATGAAAAATGAAAGCTATGGTTGATTGTGTTCAATATTCATTAATTTCAAGTTTCAATACTTTCAAGCCTTCAAACTCGAGTTCAAACCAATATACATCAGCGTCCGCCATAAATTATTGGATATACATATGGCAAAAATATTTGTTGTTGAAATTTCTGATAAACTATAATGACGGTTTGATTCTGCATGTCTGACAACTGACAAATCTGTTGAAACTTATATCACGTGACATAAAGTTTTATACTCAGGTGGTGCCAAAAAATATCAAATTTAGCAATTATAAATAAAGCATTATTGATGTGTATTGATTAGGAATATTATAGTTGGTTTACGGATTGAGAATATGGGATAACCTCATGTGCATCAAAGTAGAGGGTATGACTATAAATCACTATAGTGATAAAACCGCACCTAAACCGAATTTTCATAATTAATCTTCCGCAAAATGTCCATTCCATCAATATTTGGTTAGTTTTGACCGAGCCTTCTTCTTCTTCTTCTCTTCAATTTGAATGGCCTAAGTTACCATCAGGACTATCCAGCCAAGTACACGCAATATTTGATTATATAACCTCAATGGGGCCCACCTCAAAGTGGATCTGATTCTATTCATGATCACAAAATCCAAAATGTTGTATTTTCTTGACCGAACCTTATGTGCTTTAGGTTATTTAAAGCTGTTTTCAGTTAAAACAAAAATGCGTGTAACAAACTTTGTTGGTAAGGGTATAGATAGAGGAATAAAATTCTATTTTTATTTAAGTTTCTTCAATCCTCGATTTCGTTCAGCCGTGGGATTTCAAATACATTTTCTCAATAAAATGTTTCTATATAGGTCTTGTCAAATATTTGACTCATGTTTCTGCACCACAGACAACCTTTTTTCAAATTCCCGTCAAATCTGAAGTCATCAGGGTCGTGCTTCATGTCGATTTTGCCAAATGTAAACTATTCTAAAATCGTATGTCAATAAACTATATTTCAGATATAAATCTCATATTTTAGCGCTTATTCAATTGCTCTTTCTTCAAGATAGTAGAATTATAGTTTTTACCACTGCGGATCCCATGCCTATAAATTAGACATGAGCGAATTTGAAGTAAATGTTCTCATATCATTCATTTCATTCTCGTAATGATATACCTATACCTATGCTTGATATCCCGTTCATAACATATTTTATTGGTGAATAATTGAGATCAATTTTCACATCCATTTGATAAATTATAAAAATTTGAGTTTCTGAACCAACTCCTTTGCTACTTGGGATAAAAAATTGGAAACGAACACGCTGTATGGATATTCTGCAATAATTCGAGAACATTTATATTTTTCCATCGTCGTCTCTGTGGCTCACAGATCACAGATGCGTGTTTCCATTGATTTAAACACTCGATGTGTCTGGAATAGGTGTTGCGGAGCGTATACTTTCTATATGCACAGATTTAAGCAGGCGTGAATTCACACTTGATCGGACGCCAATCCTTATTGTCACATTACTTCAGAATCTCCATATTCTTACCGGATTTAGCAACACTTGACGGGAGAAAAATGTGAATGCCTATGTTATAGGTATATGTGACGATGTTGACTTTCTGATATACAGTGTGTGTGCGATTTAGAAACCTGATACTGTTGACCGATTTTCAAAAACTGAAATGCTATACTTACTCGGGTTTGAAATTTCACAAACAACTGAAACGTAATTCTTTGCCAGATTCGATCTATATAACCGGAATTATTTATTTCATTATAGATTCAGCATACCAATTCGAATATATGTATTGAGTTTTTTTAAAATAATACCTAGGTACCTGATTATATGGGATTATAATGATTTCAACTTTAGTTTTATTGCTTTTGCGGTTGACCAAGCTATATACCTAGAGAGGTAGGTATAGGTATTTTTCTGTATAGATTATAGAAGGTAAAACGTTCTTATCGAAATATCTGATAAGTTTCTTCACTCCTCCGGTTCTGTAAACCTATTAGTGAATCTAATAGGATTGAGATTGTGCGATCAAATTTTCCCGTACATAAAATATCAATTTCGAAGTGAGCGTTGATTAGGAACTAAATTTTTGAAAATCAGTCAACTGTCATCGGTTTGAAATCACACTCACTCTGTATAAATGTACCTATCAAACTGCGGAAAATCCGTTTTCAAATTCCAATAAATATCTATAAGTCGATATACTTTATTCTCGTTCCTTTGATTGATGTAGAAAAAAAACAAGGGGTACCTATATATACTTATGAGCGTAAAAAGTTTTCATATTGTAAAATAAGCTTTTAAACACAATTCCCTCAAGATCGAAATCGCCTTAATAATAAAAAATCCCTCAGTTTTTAAGTTACTTTCTCTTAGGTCGCTCATGCATGTAATGATAAAGGGCAGGGAAAAATTCGCCCGGGGATCATTCGCGATGAAAATATGAATTATTATTTAAACGAGTTGAATCTCTGGGGATTGCAACGGGAAAATATAATATCGATTGAATATTGAATCAGAGATGATAATTCGTATAATGCCACAGTACCTACACCTCGGATTCAATTTTTAACTGATTAGGTATATACTGGGTGAACCATGGTGCATAAAGAAAAGAGATCACAATGAAAATAAACTTATATTTACAAGTTGTTAATAATTCACGAAACACCTTTGTGTCTTCGTATAGGTTATATTAGGTAAGCAAAAACCGACATTTCTGATGTCTTCTCCGTCGGTAATAATACGAAGATGTCAAACTTTATAAACTTATATAAGCTTAATTGACAGATTTATTGTGAGATAAAATAATATATGACGTCATATAGATAGGATGCCAATTTCTCGATCCTATAAGATTGATCTCGCTATTGGAGGAACTTTATCATTTTTATTTTCAATGCAGCTGATTGCGATTTTTTTTAATTTACTGTAGCTTTATTGATGGATCAATATCAATTGAAATAACGGCAATAATTTAAGTCAATTAGGCTTATTCCGATGAATTGCACATCAATCTTACATTCAAAGTTTAGCTGCATCATTTATAATAACAATTATATAGGCTTTATGAATCAATTGGACTTCTAATTATGTTTATTGAGACGATATAGGTATAAGCAAATGGAGTTTATTATCAAGTGACAGATTTTAATCTTACCTATTATTAAACTAGCTGTATTATTCATAATATCAATTAGGATATTTGCGAGGATTATCCCATGTAATTGGAGCCTAATTGATATTTCATTTGAACTAACTGATGAGCAAGATAAATGAATAGGTATAAGTCAATTAGGATACTATTCCAATGCAATTGTAGATCATCCACAACAGTGTTTGTATGTTATAATATTTATGTCAATTAGGGTAATTATATCGATGATGATCACCCTTCAATTAAAGATTATTCGCCATCAGATTATAGTCTTGCAATTATAGACGAACTGCCATATTTAAATCTCGATTAGGCTAACGCAATTGAGTGTCGAACAAAAAGTATACAGGGTGCGCGTGCATCACTAACCTAAAAACTCTGCCGGCGCCGTTCCGACAAACCCACCGGCGGCCGCCGCGGCGGCCAAATGGTTCAAGTGCATCGACGGATGCGGCATCGCGACGGTGGCAGGCGCCGTTCTGCCGCCAACCATCTGTCTCGGCCTCGGCGCCAGAATGCTCTCGATGGTGAACAGCGACGACGGCGGCGTCGTCGTCGTCAGGAAGGCGTCGTTCCGGCGTCGCGACGTTTCGACCATGTCGATGCCCTCTTCGACGAAGTCGTCCCAGTCGTCGGAGGCAGCCAGCGTGAAGGCGACGCGTGCGTATCGTAGCGAGGATCAGAGACGAGTGGCGAGATATAAGCGGGAGCGAGCGGCCACGCGCTTAGGCCACGCCCCTCGGCGCGCGATTGGTCGGGGTGGGGGAGGGGCGCGGCCAATCGGGTGCTGGCGGCAGGGGGGGGGGGGGGAAGCAGCGATCGCTCGCCGGCCGCGCTAAACGGCGCAAATGGAGCTGTCACTGTGCGAAATCCGATATGCGTTTCTCAGAGGGGTGTCTGGCTGGCCGCTGGCCCGCTCCGTGTGTCGCATATTAGGGGCGGGGGGAGGGACAAGAGGGGTGCCAGGGGTGGGTCGGGTAATCTGCTCCCATTCAAATCGAATGTATTATCGTCTCTTCGGTGCCTCGTGATGTGTAAGCTCTGCTTCGACGAAAAATTAACACCCCTCCTGATCACAGAATTCATACATACCTTTAATTCGGTATAAGCTATTTTGATATGGAACTTTATTGGATATTCAATACTTGTCCTCATCCGATAACTTTCTATCACATCGTACCTAGTACATTACGAATATATCACATTCAAAATGTTATTTCTACCTGAGTTAATTTGATTTAAATACTGAGACTGAGAACAGAAACTGAACAATTTATTTCACTAACTAGGTTCTCGTAATACAATTATTCAAAAGTGACTTTGATATTCACCTTGCTCGCTGTACCTACAAGTCTCTTTGTTAACACTACTAACTCCGCGGTACTATTGAACTAACTTTCCATGGCACCGCGATCCATTATAAATATTGGTACGAAACAATTCCTCTCTGGAAAAGATACTTCTTTTCTCGAACACTCGAGAAATGCCGGGAAATATCAGCGGTCTTCAATTCTCAGTCACGGCAATAAATACGCTAATTAGGTACATCGGCTACCCTTTTTTTTCTTATTAGCAGAGCGCCACAGATTATACCTAACGGTATCTATTGAAAAATTATAATAAGCGTTAAAATATCAGATTTCCATGTCTGGTATTCCGAGTTTCAAGAAAGTCGGAATTTTCTAAAACTATCGCAAAATTCATTACTATAGATAAACCCCAAAATTGGATTGCAAATACCTTTCTCAAGATTGACTATGGATTAGAGCAAAATACTTATTTTTTTTCGATGCGGCACAACCTACCCCTCTACCGGGTGTACACCCCCCATATTGGTACCGTGGTACCATTCATTAGTACTACCAATAAGGAATTTATTCATATACCTAGCTGGTAATAAAATGTGCGATAAATACAATGGAAATTACAACTAAAAGAAAATAAGAAAATAAAATTATTGAAAATTTTGACGTTCAAAATGTCACTTATTTGATATCGGATTCAGAAAAATTTTCAGATTTCAAAAATGCAATAATATACAGAGTGTTCCATTAAACAATCGAAAGTTGGTATCCTTCCGGCGAAACCGGAAGTGTAAAACAAATCATTTGTAGGTCAAAAAGTGACGCTTATTATGTTCATATACATATAGCATGTCCAAAATTTAAATGAATTACCTTTGAAACAAACGGAGATACGGGGGGTGTATCATGATCCTGTTACACCCGGTATATAGCTGTAGTAGATCCACTGAACTTTCTTGTTTGAGTTCAGTGAGTAGATCTGAGGACAAACCACAGCCTGGATGATGTAGTTTTTTGTTCATGGATGGTTCAACATGTTTCAACACTTTTATGTTAAACGTCAATATAGAATAGATCAACATTTAGACATGAAAAATGTTTTTCTTCCACGATTTGACTTTTGTATGTACAAAGCGAATTTCATACTTCAGATTTCCATAAACTGGAATTGTCGTTGGCAAACATAACAAAGGAGCCAGATGGAAAAAATAAATTATTTATATGTATATACCTAATATACAGCAAGTAGAAAATGCATGAAATAAGGGACGTATAGTACTGAACCTTAAGTTATTATGTATACGTATACGTATAATATCAATTATCCCCACTATTATAAATGTTTTTTGTTGGATTTCGTTTTGTGCCTATACTATGTGATACTCGATTCTCTGTACCCTGTATACATATACCTATATAATAGGTACATGTTGATAATCTGTCTGACCATAACATGAGCTTTGTGTCGAAATAGAGACGCCAGAATATACCAGATGTGGGGTCGAGATTACGCTAGGGTTGAAATGAATCCACCTCCATCCACAATGTGGATTAAAGTTTTGGAAAAAGATCACTGCGATTGACAGTTGTGATTTAGGTCGCATACAGTGGCGCGTAGGTCTGGCACGGTCTAGGATTCATTATAATTTACTGAGAGAAAAAACTGTCAAAAAAATTACCTATAATAGTCATAATAGACCATCAGTGCTGAAGCCTTTGAAAATGGTGAAAAGTGAAAACAAATATAGTAGGATGAAACCCATTGGAAACGAAAGAGAATATAACAAAAATTAAGGAAAGAATAATTTACGGGCCATCTGAGGTCGGGAAGTGGGAGTGGGGGGGTTTAGGGGTAAAAAACTACAAGTCGACCTATGGAGAAAAGTTCAATTGCAAAATTGTAGATAATAAAAAGATCTACAACTCTTGTTCCAACACTTTTTTCACATAACCTCAAAATTTATGTTAAAAATTCAAATAACCATGTTTTTCGTTTTTCATTTTTATCTTTTACAAAAATTTTTTTGTTTTCAACGAAATTTGGTGAAAACTCACCTTTTCATGTCCCAAACACACTGTAATTTTTTTGGTTTGAAATATTAATTTTTTCACCATATTTTGACTTAATATCGAAAGACCACCCCAATTTTCAATCGAAAATTCTCACGTCAAAATATCTACTTTTTTGAAATAGTCGGTGGGTTTTTTGTTCGTTGAAATCTCTACTTTCTGATGGTGTAAGAAAAAATATACATGACTATGGAAAATGTTCTCAGAAAATGCAAAAAACGAAAAAAACTCGAATCTGATTTTTTCTATCATTTTGTACAATTTTGAGCTTTCCATCATTGATTTTTACACATTAATTATTCAAAACACGTAAGATTCCATGTTAAATTGATAAACAAAAATATCGCCCGTAAATTATTTTTCCTTTAATAATTGTTATATTCTCTTTCGTTTCCAATGGATTTCATCATAATATAATTTTTTTTTGAAAAATTATAGACTCTTGTTTATTATACTTATATATACATATAGGTATTATATATTTTTACGATCTTATCCTATGTTTTTTTATAACTCATAAAGGGTGGTTGATTCTGTATATTGACAAAAACGATTTTCATTCGCCAAGAGTATATGCAATACTTACATATCATTCACCCTGAGTTGTATTCAATTTACAGCATCATATTTTGCTATATATCATTCGTGATACCTATATCGTATAGAGGTAGGTACTTTTCACGAGTCGAAACAATTATTCTATTTGTGTCCCAATGTGATGAAATTTCAAAAATAAAGGCTATAGCCAGATAGAGGGAGCTATTTGCAATGTTTCCGATATTCGAAAAATCCAAACAAAGTAATTTGACGCCGCTACTGTATTCAACAGATTATACGCCAATGATTATCGCTTTCAGTTGTGAATCGAAAAACGAAATCCATACAGATATACACATGCATATTTATTTTCCAACTCGAAAAATGACAAGAATATTAACAATAAAAGCAATTTGCCAGGCCCGTGTGAACCATTCATATCAAGAACGTGTAAAATTGTCGGTGGAACTCTCAAGGCGCTTTACTCAATCTAGCGTATAAACCCATCTGTTATGAGTTCATATCTTCCAAAGAATAAAATCTTGTTAAATCTTACCTCCAACTAGGTAGACAACCTTATTACCTATATCTTTGTATTCCGCTGGATTGACCCATGCTCCTGAAAATGCGTATTATTGGTATATTATTCCTCAAGATATTTCGTTGATTTTATCTTCCGAATTCTAGATCGATACTTTTTCTAAATGTTTATAAAGGAAAATGTTCGATTTTTCACCATCATAGGTGCAAAACTATATTTAACTGGTTTCAGTCTTATTTGAGTAAGCTAAGGTAATCTTTATATATATCATAGGCTTCGATCACCAAAGATTTCTATAGTGTTACCACATATGGCTCTGTTTTATATACATATCAATGTCTGAATACTGGAGGTGTGCATGTATATATTCATTATTTTCTAAAATGACAGAGTGATCCTATTGTACGATCAGATTATCAACAAACTTTGTACCTATAGTAAAATAGCTGTGCGAGAGTGTGCTTATATGATAAGTGTTCATTCATGTGCTTATATATATAGGTACCTATGTTTTATTTTATTTATATTTTCTAGGACTCGGTCAGCAATATGTTGATCTTTAGAGAATAATCCAATCTAACATTGAATATGGAGTTCACATAAATACATATACCGATGAAAAAATCGTCAAGAAAAACAAAATAATATCATTATCCAGTTTGGAGGTCACGCTTTAATCAGCATTATATAGCAAAATAAACAACATCTGGTGCAATGCTCGGATATGAAATGTGCTAAAGTCACTTATAAATATAATCGGTCAGTTTTCCAGTTCAAGCTAATGGCTCTTTAGAGTATATCACAACGAGCAATTGGAATATTTCAGAATGAAGTGTTTGAAAGTTGTGACTTATGTTGTGATTTTATTACTGCAGGAAGTGTTAACATTATCACCAGGTATGTATGCCAATATACCTATACCCATATCCATAATGAAAACCTACCACAAAATTATTAAGACATTTTTTGATTCTGATATTTGGGTATACTTTCCAATATTCCTCCTCCCTGATGACAGATAGTTTATTTCAGATTGGCCAAAAATATGCCCCGATATTGTGTACAGGCAAAGATGGGGAGGAAGAAATCCAGTCGCTGTGGAATATGCAATTATTCCAGTGAAGAATGTTGTCATTCATCATACCGTCACTCCAGAATGTGATTCGCAGGACTCTTGCTCCAATATTATGAAAAGTATTCAATCTTTCCATATGGACACAATGGAATTTCATGATGTTGGATATAAGTAAGTAGGTACCTATACGTGGTACCATCATGCTAAAACAGCATAATAAGGACACCTAACCTATTGTATTCTGACGCGAAGTTGCATATTTGAAAAGGTTTTCAAAAAATACTAATTTTGAAAAATCAACGTTTGAAGGGTTTGAGTAATCTATTCTTTCGTGTGGTCAGTATGTTTGAGTGATCTTCATTTGAGTGATCTATATGTTTGAGTGATCTACGTTTGGGTGATCTTACGTTTGGGTGGTCTACGTTTGGGTGATGCAAATCTCAGTGAGAGTGATAATCATATACGTTTAGGTAATCAATGTTCTGATGTGTTCAAATGTTTTACGTCTGAGAGCCGTTTGATTGATCTATGTTTAAGTGACCCATGTTTGCGTAATCTACATTTGAGGTGATTATTTAAGTGATCTATATGCTCAAATGTTTTATGTTTTAGTGATCTATGTTTATGTGATCTACTATATAGTGATCTCCGTTTGAGTGAAATATGTTTGAATTACATGTTTGACAGTGATTCGGGTATGAATGACATGTTTGAGGTGATTATCAGAGAGAATAACAATTCTTAAAAAGGTTCGCAGGTGCAGTGTCCACATCATGTTATTTGAATTTTGAATAGTTCATCAGAATTTGTAACTGTTTTTGGTGTATTATCTATATTAATTACTGGATTATACCGTCATCAGAGATTGACAGTGCACGAATTGCGATCAATTTTATCAAATTATCAATGTGTGTAAATGTTGGGTCAGCATTTTCAAAACCTGACAACGTTGCTTTCTACATTGAGGACATCAACTGTATCTCATTTGATCACAGACACAAGTCTGTGCAAATGTCAATTATAGAAATATGTGATGATGACTCATGAAATTTTCTATTTTTACTAACAAAAAGCAACATTTTTTTGAGAAATATATTTCTCAATGTTTCAAGCTTTCTGGTAGGAGGCGATGGTAGAATTTACGAAGGTGCCGGATGGCACAAAGTTGGTGCGCACACTCGTGGATACAACAGTCGATCACTAGGACTGGCATTCATTGGAGATTTCACCAGTAAGTGCCACTCAGAAAAGCATCAGTTTTCTACAAGCGTGCGGTAAACAACATTTTTTCACACGCGTTCAAAAATTGAGATTCAATTTCCCGCACTAGTGCGGTAGTTCGATCGGGTTTTTAAACTACGCAACAGTAATTACGTCGCACCCCGAAATTTTGCCCCTCTTTAAATTTGAATAACTTTTTTCTTCTTTGAACAATTTGAATTCTGTTTGCACTGTTCGCTAGCTCAGTCCTTCAGCTATAATCTCGTACTTCTTCGATACATGAGGTTATTTCCAAAAAATTGCTACAGGATGTTTTTTGGAACTGTGCAAAATTTCGAAATTTTCAAAAGGATCCCAAATGAAGAAAACAGTTTTTTTTTCAACTTTAACAGCAGAGGCATGAAGATTATCTCATTACCTTTGGCCATTTCCAAAATTGTCTTCTTATCACTTTTTTTACAGAGTGATCTCAAAAAATCAATTTTTTGGTTTTGCATTCATAACTTTTTTCCTCTTCAACCGATTTTCAAAATCTCAGGATCATTTTGAAGCTAAAACGTTAGATGAACAGACATTGAGATTAGAATTGACTAAAAATAAATATTAAAGATCAAGGGTTTCTGCAAAGGTGACCCAAATCTAAATCCCCCTCGAAATCCCGATTAAAAAAGAAAAATATCCAAAACGTTGTTTGATCGAAACGAAAATATCACCACCAAAAATACTGCTGGTCAAACGGTTAGATATATCGGTAAACATATTTCACCTGACCCCCACATCGGGATCGGATATTAAAAAAAAATTATTTCGCCCCCCTTGCCCCCTTGGGGTACTTTGGGTACGAAAGAAGGGGAAGGAGATTTTTGTGATTTTTTACATATAATTTTCGTGAGTTTCGTACAAAACTACTGAGAATCGCCCAAACGCGAGTTCTCAAAGTATCATAGTTTAATGTACAGGGCGAAAAAAAGTTATTTTTCAGAATCGAGACAAGCGGTACCCATAGCTGTGTTCAGCGGAAAAAGTTGATCAAAGAGATAAGAAAATTTGTTTCATAGGCGTACGTATAACATTTTTTTGGGGGTCTAAAAAATTAAATTCTTTGAAAAAAATCCAAAACATGATGGAAGACTTTGCATAGGGGGTGAGAAGGTTACCCTGAGATTTTGTTGTATTCAGAATTTTTTTAATGAAGTCCTATATCTTCAGAAAAGAAAGACCTACTAATAGTTTTTTCTGTCCTGGTCTTTATTTTCACGAGAACGTAATTTTCAACCCGTCTTGTCAGTCACTCATTATGATTTTTGTTACGTTGGTTACGGACCATGCATTTTTTTGGGCAGATTTTTTTTCTAGAACATGGCATTTTATTTTGTTTTTCTCACGCACAATTTTTGACTACTGAAAGAAAAAAAGATCTGGATGTGTCCAGAATGGAAGATCCTTCCGAAAACAAGTTGATTTTCATTTAATTCTCCTCCCAGTCGGGATTTACAGAGTGTTTCAGATTTGGGTCATCTTTGAGGAAACCCTCGATCTTGAATGTTCATCTTGAGTTAATTCTGATCTTCAAATCTTCTCATATTAGGTTTCAGCTTCAAACTGAGCCTGAGATTTTGAAAATCGGTTGAAGAGGAAAAAAGTTATGACTGCAAAACCAAAAAATTGGTTTTTTGAGATCACTCTGTAAAAAAAAGTGATAAGAAGACAATTTTGGAAATGGTCAAAGGTAATGAGATAATCTTCATGCCTCTGCTGATAAAGTTGAAAAAAAAACTGTTTTTCTTCATTTGGGATCCTTTTGAAAATTTAGAAATTTTGCACAGTTCCAAAAAAACATCCTGTAGCAATTTTATGGAAATAACCTCATGTATCGAAGAAGTACGAGATTATAGCTGAAGGACTGAGCTAGCGAACAGTGCGAACAGAATTCAAATTGTTCAAAGAAGAAAAAAGTTATTCAAATTTAAAGAGGGGCAAAATTTCGGGGTGCGACGTAATTAGTGTTGCGTAGTTTATATGGATTTTTGATGGGCATTTTGATTTTTAGATAAGAGGCCGGTCGATAAGCAAGTCGAGGCTGCGAAGAAATTTCTAGAATGTGCAGTCGAACTGGGAGAACTCGACAAGAATTACGAGCTATTTGGTGCTAGACAAGTCAGTGTAACGGCTAGTCCAGGAACTTTGTTGTACAATGAACTGCAGAATTGGAGGCATTTCACTAACCTTCCGTAAATCAGATGAATCTATACGATATTTGGTCTGTCACTGAGAGAACAGAAAACGTACCTATACTTCATGTCTAGAAAATGAAAAAAAACGCGGATATTCAGCGTTTATATTTGAAATTTAAATCCATATAATCTATTGATTTCTGTACATCAGATGATCAAAATTTTATCTTCGTTTGATTAATCATAATATCCAACCATGGCTTTAGGTACTTATTTATCTTATTTGTTTCTGTATACAGACATTCTCGATCCTATTAGATATTCATCAGAATATAGGCTGGATCAAATTATTGCCTTAAGAATCAAGATCTTCTTGACAAAATGGGAAAGATAGTAGGTAATACAAAAATGATGTACTTCATTGTATACAATTGTACATATATGATGATGTGATTCCAGATAAAGAACGAAAAATCAGTAGACTAGAGCAACATTTCATTAGGAATCATGCATGAAGCATGATGGAATTATGCATAACATTCAATGAAATCTTGACAAAGCATTAATTCATCACGTGGTGATAAAAATATGATAACAAAAAACACGGCAACATCATACCAATCAAAGCACAAAGTTTTGATACAAAAATGCAAAATTGAATCAACTAATAAGCTTATTAAATAAGAAAAATGAAAAATTCTGACGTTTAGTTGAACCAGCTAAATAGTGATATAACTACAAGTAAACCAAGAATATTTTTTTGTGTAATGGTTACTGTTCCTGCATTCGGTGTCGTTGATGGTGTTGGATTTGTTGTTGGTGTTGGATTGGAATTCTCATAATAAGTATATAGATCATCTTCGAATTGTTGCATCCATTTCAAATTGGCCTCAGCCGTTGAAATAGCAGAATTCACCACTGTTACATATTCATCTTTCAGATTAGAACTGTCTGTGAAATTTTTCAACTGAAAAATGAAAAAAATTACCAGATATGCAGAATGGTCTGCATCAATAAAACTCTATTCTATAACTTCTTCTTCTATTTTGAATCTAAAAATGTACCTATACATTATAGCTGAGTACGTAAAAAGCAACTCTTATATACGATGTTATACATCAGGGTGAATCACGTAACATTTAACTGCTTCAACTTTTAGAATCGATGATAAATAAAAATATTTCAAGGTGATAATAATTTGAGGGTTCTCAATTTTTTCTCTCTTACGGATTTGGTAAATATTGAGGTTGTCTCAGTATATTCAATGAATCTAGGTGCATTTCTCGAAATTTAAATGTTTCGTGAATATTTTGAATGATGGACTCACAATATATGAATGACTGAATTTATAATTGCCCTGAACACGCGAAATATACTTTCAATGGATGAAAAACAAGACTCACCATATTTATCTCTTCTTGTGTAGTGAATTTATTCGCCAGATTCATCAACATATTCGTCAAAGAATTCATGCTCTGATACCTGAATAAAATATTCTCAGATTAATTCAATGCGATTTTGGTGTTTGTAATTTACTTACTTCTCGATGATCTCTGCATAATTCGACATCAAAAATCTCGCAGCCACATCAATTCCCACCGTATTTCTGCTCAGAACAGACAGAAAAACTGAATAACGGTCTTGAGATCGTATTCCAGAAGTATCATTCAACGTCATGTTGAGATAGCTGGAAGTGATTTTTGATTATCACATTTGTTTTTGCTTCAACAAAAAAAGCTTAGGTAGGTTTTCTCACCCTTCCAACAGTATCACGTTCGTAGAACATCCTAGAGAATTTAGTATCGTTGATTTTTCGGTAGCCAGGGTGGCATTCAAGTATTCATTCCACAAAAACTCCCAATCGCTGCTGTCATTGCTGTGTCTCAAAGCAGTACAGTAGACGGCATCTCTCAAATTTTTATTTGGCCTGAAGAAAAATGTCCACATTTCATCAGCTTTCCCATCATCACAAAAAAAAATTCAATAAAACTTCCACCAGGATTGTTTTGGGACACCATGTATATCTTACCGGCTTCCATTTATCTTGTAATCCGAATACAGTGTCCTCAGCTGTTGCGTACAATTTGGGTGGCTCAAGAAACAAGCCCAAGATTGGGCTGAGACTTGTTTCAGAGTATAAATTTGATCGCTCTCATTCGAATGCCTGATCGGTGTTGATTCATACAAATTTGACATCAAAGATAACAGGTGGCTCTGAAACAATCACCAGTAGCTTGAAAATTTACGAAAGCTCTGAAGGGACACTATAGATATTTTTTATCTCATTATAATGAGTTAGCTATCTCAATATAATGAGATAACATCTCATTATAACATCTCATTATAATGAGATACCTAACTCAATATAATGAGTTAAGTTTCCCATTATTATGAGATAGCTAACTCATTATAATGAACTAGTTATCTCATAATAACGATATACTAAAACTCATAATAATGAGATACTAACTCATTATTATGAGATAACTATGTCATTATTATGAGATACTCTATCTCATTATAACGAGATAGCAAAAAATGTTAAAATATTATTTTTGCTACTGCTGAGTTGCCACAATTAGGCCGTAGTTTTCAAACAGATGGATATATACATGGAAATATGCCAGGAGTGATATTTCAATGAATGTTCAGAATTTCACCAGTTGAAAATAAGGGTAAACAAGTTGTCACCACAAATATATAAGGGTAAGATTTCAAATAGATGTTATTTTGAGAGACTATATATAAAAATATTTTGAGGTTATGCATGACTACTTTGTTTTTCTCAAATGCATAAAAGAATTGTTTTCTATAGCTTTCGATGAAGATGACTACACTATAAGTTGATGGAAAAAGAAGTTTTGGCTCGGCCCATTCTCAGAAGTAGATGTTTCAGCCATAGGTTCGAGAACTAATGCTCTTTGTGTCAGCAGAATCTCAGAATTCTGATGATAATTTATGAATATACCTAATTATTATACATTTATAAGATCTTTTCATATGTTTCAAGAGAAAGGTGTGAGGTTATGAAATATTACTGATGCTTTCTGTTGAACTGGGATTGATCCGCTTGATCTATTATAGTGATTATATGAATGTTATATGAATGTCAAGCAGTATTAAAATTTCTTTACATCGTGAAAACGTAGAACTCTCTTATATGTGAACGAATAGAAAAAAATAACCTCCAGGTTCAGTGATCAAGCCAAAGTCTATATTACCTACTGAAATGTAAACAACACCAAGCTCTGAAAGAGATGGATATAGGGTCCTTATTTCATCATTCTTCAAGCCGACAAACATTCGCATATTTCCATATAACTTGGAAAAAAGCACTTGTTGGCAACATTGCTTAATAATAACTCATTATTATGACTTATGGTATCTCATTATTATGAGATAGCATCTCATTATATTGAGATAGCTAAGTCATTATAATGAGATAAAAAAATATCTACAGTGTCCCTTCAGAGCTTTCGTAAAAATCAGATGAGGAACGGAGAAGAATCAAGAGGGAATTGACATTTGTTAAAATTTCTTACGGAAATATTTTGGCCCAAATCGCTTTCACGTCCCACCCTTTCCAACAAAAAACTGAATCCATTGAAAGCTGGAGTCCAGCTGAAATAGGAGGTGTCATTGGCCAAAAACTCGATCAACCCAAAAACATCAGAGTATTGCACTTGGTTGGTTCTAGCCAAATTGAAGAGGTCATCGATTATCTGGGCCCTGTTCAGTTCGTTGATGTCCCCAAAGTTTTCGGTACGAAGGGCGTTTCCGATTCTGTTCCACAGCGTGGTATCGTAGTTCACCCTGTAGAATCCTGGAAATTGCACAAACATCATGATCATACGTGAGCTTTCGGGGGTGGAACAACATGCCAGTCATTTGGTTGTTGAGGATTATCCATGTTCCGTTGCCCGATAGGGTTATATTCACGGTGGAATTTGGTTTGAGCCACTCCCTGGGTGAGGTTGAAGAGAACTTATTCGCGTCAGATGAAGTTGTGTAACTTATAGGGACGAACCATTCCAATGCTGAACTATTTCCAGAGAGCAGGAATCGAGACTGAAATCAAAAAGAATTAATTTAATTCGAGGTGAAAAAATAAAGAGAAGAATGTATTGAAAAAAAAATTATCTCTCTTTCTAAAAATTTTTGTCCAATTTATGGCTTTTTCCATTTTTCATTTATTAGCTTAGTCGAGCTCTCAGCCACTCCCAAGTTCTGTAACTTGGGAGATTCATTTCAGGAGTGTTTCTTTCTTCCGCCGCATGGTGTCGCCACTTCCAATTGTCTCTTGGAACGCGGCTCAGTGCGGTCAAATAGACGCGACGAAGCTGCATTGGGACAGGCAACGCTTCGAGTGGAGATCTTACGGTCTCTACTCGTAAAACTACCCTGCACTGATGAGGGTCAATAAGCCCGAAACCGGTCTGTAGGTTGTTAAGCGTGCCTATCTCGATATGAATTTGTTACGTCTGAGGAAGAAAGAAACATTTGCGATCTGCATTCACAGTGTGAATCGTTGCATGGACTACGAGCAGATATAATTCAATGTTCTACGTGGTATTTACCAGGAAAGTAGTTGTTTTCTGCTCGTAGTCTACCAGACTATGTTTGATATTCTAATTGGATAGACTATTTTCTCTTTCTAAACATGTATTTTTTGTTGAAATATCTCTTATCAACACTCGCCTGGGTTAAAGTAACCATGTTTCCATTGAGTGTCGCCTTGACGAGTGGAAACCCGGGGTTCTTAATCCAGCTGTCTAGTACTACATCCAGGGGTTCCGGAAGATTGGAATAAGTGAAGTTCGTGGTCTTGTTTAGTTCTGTCCAAAGATCCTCCGGAACTGTATTGTTAAAGAGACTGAAAACGTTCTATTTTACAATCAGTTCAGAAATACCTCCAATCATCAATGAAATATTCATTGACTAAATTTATTCGACTTACTGAGCCTTGAGATATCCTTGAAGGCCTAATCTGAAATTAGCAGCGCCCATTATATGCTCGATCATACGGAAGATGCTACCTCCTACAAAAATAAGCTTTTCAAAAATGCGTGCATACAGAAAGAACCAGAAGTTCCATACTTTTGTTGTTTTCATCATTCAAGAGCAGACAATTTTACATTTTAGCTTGATAACTCTGTACTCTATTTGTTATTATGGCGAAAGAGTAATCTACCTTCGAACTACAGCTCATTCGCCAAAAATTTTAAATAAACTCGTGCCAATTTTAGACGCTTTCTTGCAAAATTATCGGTAATGCATTTACCAATTTATACTCGTCTACACCTTTTCCAGTTGTATTTCAGAAACCATCAAGTTTATTTCAGAAAGCGTCAATTGAATTTCAGAATAGCCACTTGTATTTCAGAAAGTATCAATTGTATTTCAGAATAGTGAGTTGAATTTCAGAAAGCGTCAAATGTATTTCAGAATAGCGAGTTCAATTTCAGAGAGCGTCAAATGTATTTCAGAATAGTCAGTTCAATATCAGAAAGCGTCAAATGTATTTCAGAAAAGTCAATTGAATTTCAGAATTCGTCATTTGTATACAAATGATATATTCTGAAATTCAAATGATGAATTCTGAAATTCAGTTGACTCTTCTGAAATACAATTGACGCTTTCTGAAATTCAACTCACTATTCTGAAATACAATTGATACTTTCTGAAATACAAGTGACTATTCTGAAATTAACTTGATGCTTTCTGAAATAAAACTGGAAAAGGTGTAGTATAACGAATCTAACTAACATATAAGTTTCAGTTATGAAGGGATTTTCAATTATCTTTACTTATAATAAATAAACCGATTCTGATTATCGCACCTTTATGGTAAGATATCGTGTTGAACTTTGCCATAACTTCTTTTGCTGTAGAGACGTTCGATTGTAGAGGCTGAATACTTTCCAGTACGTCAAAGCGCAAAGCATTCTGTACAACGTCAATCACATATTGTTTTTCCAGTTCCCACTCAGGTAAAACCTACACGAAAAATTATGAATAATATCGTTATCTTATGATGGGTATTGGTAGGAGATGTTAGAAAAGTCAGTCCTTTATACTCACATCGTGGGTGGTGAAATATTCAAAGAAGGTGGCGAATCCCTCATTCAAAAATGTCTCGGACCACCACTGCATGGTCACCAAATTTCCGAACCATTGATGGGCAAGCTCGTGTGATATTATTGTTGCTACATATTGCTTGTAGCGGTTCGAAGATTCTTCTGAATCCCATAGCAAATATGCTTCCCTATGAGATAATAATCATCAAATATAATACAGTATTTCTCAATTATTGCCGAGAATTCATATTCCCAACTTATTTACAAGACTTTTTAAGACTTTGGAGGGTTAAAACAATTGAAAAACGCGCTGATCACGTGATGGACTGTAAATTGTAGGGGGGGGGTCGTTGAGGCTATGCAGCCTCTCAAGCACCTCGACCTATTAGATCTTTTGTGCACAACCCTCAATCTATTCAAGGCCCGGGATTCCGAGGCTTCTTGCGAAGTTTATTAGTTTCCTGGGAACTAGGTTCCTGATATCGGAGGGCTCTAAAAAGGCCCCTTCCAGGAACTTAAGCCTCTTGCAGAAGAGCTCTGGGCATGTGCAAAGCAAATGTTCTGCAGTTTCAGCGAGGTTCTCGCAGTAGCGGAAACTATCACTCTCTGTGTTGCCCATCTTTTTGAGGTGATACCTCAGAGGGCAGTGTCCAGTGAGGAGTCCCGTTACCAGTTTCAAGTCTTTTTTGTCCAACTCGAGAAGCTGTTTAGCTTTCCTTGGCGATAGGCTCACTAGCCTTTTATCTTGTCTTTGTCCTGGCACTTTATTCCAGTGAGATTTCATTTCATCCTCTTCCCAGCGTCGGAACTCTTTTCTCAAGTGGGCCTTGGAGAATCCACAGAAGGGTTCTGGGCCGAGAAATTGTATTTTTGCCCCTTCTTTGGCAATAAGGCAGTCTGCTTCCTCGTTGCCTTCAACTCCTTTATGACCTGGCACCCACATCAAAGTGACCTGGTTGTTCGCTGCCAGTTGTCTCAGGGATTGTTTACAGTCCCAAGTCAACTTAGACTCACAAGTGTATGATTTCAAAGCTTTTAGAGCTGCCTGGCTATCTGATAGAATATATATTTCTGCCCTTCGAGTGTCCCTTTCGAGGCACTCCTGGGCACATATCTCTATAGCATGTACTTCTGCTTGAAAGATGGTTGGAGTGTTGCCAAGGGGTTTTGAAAGCCTGAAATTTGGCCCTGTAACTCTCACTCTAGCCCTTTCATCCATCTTGGATCCATCAGTATACCACACTAATGCATTCCTTCCCAGTTGAGGTCCGTTCTCTGTGCAAATTTGGTGATGGTTGTTTATGACCACTTCAAACTGCATTTCGAAGTCGTACCTAACTGGCATGATATCTGTCGGTTTAGACATGGATTTCCCCCTATAGATGAACCAATACCTGTACGTGACCAATCCCCAATTCTCCATAGCTCCGGCTGAGAAATCCGGGATGGCTATTTGATCCAGCTTGGCCATGCCTTCTGCGTAGTTTATTTGGGTGTAATTGTTGAGGCTCGCCAACACTTTGGGACCGATTTCTTCAGCCCAACTTCTAGACGATCTCGCTTCTTGTCTGGAGCAAATCCTGTGGGATACATCGTTGACCATGGTCGGTTCGATGGTGCAATCGAATTCCGAGATAACGAATGCAATCAGGTAGGTCGACATTACGGGCGTTCTTTCGAACTGCACTTCTTGGAGTCTGAAACGAAACGTCACATGGGAAGCTTTTGAATTTGCTATATGATACATCATATGATGTCATGCTGAAAGTTTGTTTGAAAATCTACTCACCCGTTTGTTACATTAGCTGATGAAACATTCTTCAAACTTAAAGTATTCGATAAAGCTAACATCCCTGTTGGAAACCTCATGGTAATTTCAAATTCTGCCTTCAATGCAGGTTCATCAAAACATGGGAATGCTCGTCTAGCACTGGTAGGTTGGAATTGGGTGGTTGCTAAATATTTGGTTGTACCGTTGCCGTCTGTGTAGCTGCTCTTGTAAAAACCTTCCATGTCAGTGGTACTAAGAGAACCGTTGAATGTGATTTTCAATGTGTAATTTTTTCCGGTAACAATGTCTAGAAAAAAAACCTAGCATGAGTCTTCATGACATGCACAATCACAAATTGGAAATCACATAAACAATCGAAAAACTATTTGTTTGAATGTCACAACGATGTCCATCAGTTAATAATTAATAATAATTCAAATAGAACTCACTTTGATTTGCTATTGTCATGATATCAGTTTCATTGTTGAATGATATATACTGAAAGACATCACTACTATGCTGCTCTCCATTTTCAAGAAGTACTGATTCTATTTGCAGATACTGTTGATCCACATGCAATTCGATTATCGAAGAATTATCAATAACACTGAATGCTATGTTGACAGTTCCATGATAAGCATTATCAACTGGTGTAAAAGCACTTGGTGGCACTGTCAAGATGATTTGGTACAAATGTGGTCTGTAAATTGGTCCTAAACGATAATTCAATGCGGCTTCTGGTGCTTGTGAAAGGACAAATGTTGCAGTAGCCAGCAGTATTATGATACTCCTATATGGAAGTACCGCCATAGTTATTCCCTAAAAATAAGAATAGTCAAATGTTTGATGGGAACTTTGCAAATGCTTTCGAACTACCACACCTAACTTACTAATCTATATATGTCATATCCCCATATTCACATATAATCTCATTTATTGACTCAATATAGAAGAGATTAGTTCGATAATATTATCAGGCTAGAATTTTATTGGAAACGGAGTAATTTAGGCGCTAATAAATTAAGCCTATAGATAACTAATTTATGTGAAGAACAAACACGACAAAACGTTTTTATCTGAGCTCATCATTGAAATAAATAATGAATCATCGTTTGTGGCTTCATTTCCAATCTGGAGTGTCGTGAATATTTTCTGTCCCGTCTACAGCTTTACGGATGATAGTACACTTCATACTGGTGAGAGTTTAATGCAACCAAAACTCAAGCTTATAATGTTTCTAGTCTTCAAACTGGTTCAGATATGAGGTGAATCTTTCTACCATTTGATGTTGTCGCCGATTTCGAAACCTTCGCTATAGCCTCTGAGATGATTGAATCAAATATTTCTGAATGGTCTATTCTTTCGGAAAACGGTAATAAATATGGGACAACCGAAGAAGCGAAATAAATAAACTACAACAGAGTACACCAAAATTAACAGATTTCGAATCAATCATATATACACTGTGTCCAAGATAAGAATGAACAGCATGGGGATATCGGAAACGGTAAGTGATACAGGGTCGATTGAATTAGAGAAAAGTAGCGCATTTATGTGCCTAATAATATACCATTTAGAAAGTTTCAATATTCCGAGTAGTTTCGGAGATATCCGGGAAAAACCGAAATTTGAGAAATTCGTTTTTATTTTCTCCTAGCTTTATTTTCGAAGGAAATGTAAAACAAATAGCACTTCGTCATAGCCACTTTTCGAGGACTACACGATAACATAAGCAGAATTTTCGTGCGACGTTTCGTCTTTTAGAAAACATCATCAACTTTGTATTTTTATATGAGCCGAAACTAAAGTATACCCTGTATACGACTCCATTTTTCATTGTGAATACAGCAACGTATCACACAATATGGTTTCGGAACCTTTTCTCGCGCAAAATGTAATTTAGTGATTATTTAATCTGTTTTTCTTCAATTTTAGATAGTAGGCGCTGGAAAAAATTACAACATAATGTTCTGTTGTCATAATAATAGTGTAGTTTGGTAGAATATTTGACATATTACTGTTCCTACTTTTACATCTCTTTACCTACCTAATTTGTGTCAAAAATGAAAAAAGGCAGCTTTTCGAATACTGAAAAATTTGATATGTTGTCATGTTACATTTTGTGCCATAGAAATTGTATTGATGCTGAACGTGCGTACTTTAATAAGTATCCAGAGAGGCGACAACCTGGTGAATCAATATTTAGAAGGCTAGTTTTCAATTTAAAAGAATACGGATCATTTAAAAAACCTGTGGTTTCCCGACAAAAGCAATCTAATGAAGAAAGTCAGCGAGATGTGTTACAGGCCGTTGTTGAAAATCCTGAGATATCCACTCGCACCATTGAAGATAATACCGGAGTAGCCAGATCCACCGCTCACTTCATTTTAAGAAAAAATAAATATCATCCATATAAATTTAGGATTTGTCATGGACTCAGACCAGGTGACGATGCAAGACGAAGAACCTTTTGTGAATGGTACACTAGAAAATGCCAAGACGATGAAAATTTTCCTTTCAAAATAATTTGGTCTGATGAAAGCATGATCACCAACAATGGCATTTTTAATAGGCGGAATGTTCATTATTGGTCACAACAAAATCCGCGTGTACACAAAGTGTCCAGACATCAACATTGTTTCGGTTTCAATATGTGGGTTGGGATTCTCGGTACGAATATAATTGGGCCTTTTATCTACCGAAACAATTTAACAAGAGAGCTTTACATGAATTTGTTAGTGAATGATTTGGAAGACGCTCTAGATAATTTGCCTTTAGCGGTTATTCACAGCTGCTGGTTTCAACAAGATGGTGCTCCAGCACATAACGCTAGAATTGTTCGTGATTATTTGAACCGTCGATTCCCAGGACGGTGGATTGGTACTCATAGTGATACAGCCTGGCCTGCAAGATCCCCCGACTTAACCCCACTAGACTTTTTCCTCTGGGGATATATCAAGAATCAAGTGTACTCTAATCATGATTTTCAGAATGAAGAAGATTTGCTAAGATTGGTTACTGAATCATTCAACAATATTTTTCCGGATATGTTAAATCAAGTTTTAAATTCGTCTGTGAGACGAGCGTACTCGTGCTTAGAAAATAATGGCGGGTTATTTGAACACTTGTTATAAGTTTCTGTTCATTTCTTGTAATACATATTATCTCCTTGTTATTTATTACATTACAATTACATTTATAAACTAAACTTTTGATATTGCGACTCATCTTTGTATTCAACAACGCAATAATTCCGGCAAGTGGTTAGTTTAAATTTATACTTTTATAAATAGGACTATTCAATTCACTACATGTATCAAAATATGACATTTTTTCCAGCGCCTACTATCTAAAATTGAAGAAAAACAGATTAAGTAATCACTAAATTACATTTTGCGCGAGAAAAGGTTCCGAAACCATATTGTGTGATACGTTGCTGTATTCACAATGAAAAATGGAGTCGTATACAGGGTATACTTTAGTTTCGGCCCATATAACAATACAAAGTTGATGATGTTTTCTAAAAGACGAAACGTCGCACGAAAATTCTGCTTATGTTATCGTGTAGTCCTCGAAAAGTGGCCATGACGAAGTGCTATTTGTTTTACATTTCCTTCTAAAATAAAGCTAGGAGAAAATAAAAACGAAATTCTCAAATTTCGGTTTTTCCCGGATATCTCCGAAACTACTCGGAATATTGAAACTTTCTAAATGGCATATTATTAGGCACATAAATGCGCTACTTTTATCTAATTTAATCGACCCTGTATCACTTACCGTTTCCTAAATCCCCATGCTGTTCATTCTTATCTTGGACACAGTGTATAATAGTTCGCAATTGACGAGAAAAATAAAACCACAATACCAGAAGAGAAAATACTCACCTTCATATCATATGTCACGGAAACTAACACTAGAATAATGAGCACCTAATATATTTATTCATATACCTTCTATATATCTATAGGATAATCCATGAAGTAATCCAGGATTTCTAGAAATCAGTGATAAGGTAGTTTATGATACTTATCAAACTGTGAAACGATAATCATACCTATATAACTCTCTGAAGTAATATTTATTAGGCAATTCCTAGAGCAATTACACTTTATTACTTAAAAAAATGCCATTTCTCAATTCCGAAAAGTTGATTTACATAATGGCCGGTATATGCTGGAAAACCATATCAAGCATTTTTATGACACACTGTACAGAACTTTCCACCATACATTGACCATCTTCAATTATTCTTTTATACGAGAAATATAAACTAGTCGAATAGAAAAGTTTTGTGGTCATCCAAAAAAGCTCACAAACAAATTCTAGAGATCTGGTACAATATGCATGTCCATAAAACTCGAGATTTTAAAAATAAATCATAATTTGTAACGTTCTATTCACTTGAGCAGATTATATGATTGATGGTAGGTATCATTGGTATCTCATCTGATATCTGATATTAACACAGGTATTCCATAAGGACTTGTTTTAGCCAGTCTACAGTTTTGCGGGTGTTATGATGTCATCATTCAAAAACCTCGGAAAGTTTAGTTTCATCTCAAAAATGGAAACACAGCGCTAAATTCACAATCGTTTATTATATTTGCATATAAAACATCAGGTACACTTCAAATATGAATGTGAAAAAATATGAAAATAGTATATTATTTTACAAGTTTTCGCTATTTTGTCGCACGCGTTGTTTGGAGTACGACGAGCGAAGCAAGGAGTGCTCCAAGTGAACAAGTGCGACAACGTGTCTTATATGAAACGTGTGTCATATGCAATTTTTTCTATTTTGAATTGAATTGAAGAAAAAAATGGATTTAATATCGATAAATAACAGAAACATCTTCGATTGGTAACAATCTGACGCACAAGCGTAAAGCCCAGTTTACAGTTGAGCTATTTTGATCATTGCAATACCAGCGGTGAAGAATTCAATATTGTTATTGTTTTTATTGGTCAATTTAAATCAAATTACACTCTGAATTGAAATTTACCAATTAAAACATTGGGTTTTTCACTGCTCATATCACCAAATCCAAATCGCTCAGAAGTAAACTGGGCCTAACTCTTCTGACATTCATTTTACAGTTCGATTTTACCAACTTTCGAAGAATAAAAAAAGCGTATCGAAATAGAGGCTATTTCGACACGCATTATTATACACTATCAACTACATATAAATTGTGAATTTGAAAATATATGTGAAACATTACACTATATCAATAAATATGTTCAATTTTATTTTTTATTTCTGTTGGATTTTCTGATGGCACCAGAATTACTCGTATACTATTTGTTGCCTCATACTGGATTCCGCTAATTCATGCATCAAATTTTTCTTCACTGAGGACCTACTAGTTTTTTCAATTGTTCATTCATTTTCGAACTTTGTCATCTCCGTCAAATATCGAGTCCTAGTTTTCAACCCATTTTCAACCATCAAGTCATCTGCGACTGAACTCGCTTCCGGGGGGCCCTTTGCATAGTCTGACACCGAGATTTTTTTATTCGTATATACTTTTTCGGCAACCGTCCGGAAAGTACGTACTTTCCAGACGTTTTTTTTTTTGAGAAAGTGGCATTTTTCCGGCCTAGTCCGGGAAGTACGTACTTCCCGGACTAGGCCGGAAAGAATCACATCGTTGTTGTCATTGTAAATATGAAAATCTTGGTAGTATGGTTTTGATAAATGCAGTTGATCATTACCATAGCAGCAAAATAACGACTGACAGCTATCTGACATAAAATTAGCTAACATTCAAAAATTATCAGATGAAAACAATCAATGTGAAACGGAAACTTTACCTTCTTGTTCTGACTTCAACAAAAGGCACTTAAATATACCAAGCATTTCAAACAAATTGAATCCATTCAATATTAACAATTGTTATAATTTTAATATAAATATTAATATAAATAAGAATTGAAATGTTCGAAATTTTGTTCTAATAAAGAAATGTGTTTCTTTGATTTGTTATTCTACACGGTTGCCGAAAAAATTGTGGACGCAACACGCCCGAAAACAGTTTTTTTTGGACTCGCAGACTTCCAGGACTCGCTATACGCTCGTCCTAGAATTTTGTCCACTCATCCAAAAAAACAGTATTTTCCGGACTTGTTACGTAAATTACTATTCTTTCCGGGCGTTTCCGCGTAAATTTTGATTTTCGGCAAAGGTCTTTTCGATTTTTGAACGCGTTTCTTGGAAGTCGTTCCTGTGACCTGCTCGAAGGGAGACAAAGAGGGAACACCATGCGTTTATTGTCTATATGTATAAGAGGTTGATGATTGAACGAGTTCAGAGACGATTCTTGAAGTTTTTATGTTTTAAAATCGATAATCAATATCCCGAAAGGGGCGTACCATACCAAACTTTAATATCGCGCTTTGATTTTGTAACTCTTGACGGAAGAAGAAAGCGAGCTGGCATTATTTTTCAATACAAATTATTGCACTATCAAATTGATGCAAGTAATATAGTGTCTCAATTGAAGTTTTTTGTTCCAAATTCTAGAACTAGGTACACTAAGACGTTTCACTGTAATAAAGCCAGGACAAATTTATGCCTGAAGTCCCCTATATATACCATGTGTGAAAACTTTAACATTTCTGTCTACTGTGATATTCAGCATTATACACTGAATTATATAGGAAATATGACTATTCAATATCTGAATGAAAACATTATGTAAGATGTAGCAGTTTTTATTTTTTTATATTTTTTATATTTTTTTTTTATTTCATATTTTATAGATTGTAGTATTTTCATTCTTCCACTTCTTTTTTCTCTTTCCTTCATCTATATTTGAGTACTCATGTAATTTATTCATCAAAATGGTTGTAACTACACTTTGAACTTTCTTATAAATAATTTTTCCTGTAAATGGGTAACTGTTGGACAAAATGCTATTATTATTATTATTATTATTATTATTGAGTTCTCACACCGGCGATGATATTCGTAGATTTCACATTTCACGGGGAAGACAATTTTGGTGAATTTCGTTTCAGGTGTCTTTGAAGCTTCCCGCGCATCCAGGTTCAGATAATATTCCATATCGCTGCCTTGCGGCCTTGATTGGTCGTTTTAGTTGTTGACCATACAAATGTGTTGTCCCACGTGATCATGTAGTACCTTATTTCTTGCAGACCCCTCTTGACCTAAAAATTACTACAGGATGCCGGATCTATAGCGTAAGCAATAAGATCTATGGATATACCATTGATTCAGTGAGGTAAATGCTTAGTGTTTTTTTTTTATAATTTAGGAGGCAGAAATGTGGGTAACAATATATCATCCGCATCTGGGTAATAATAATTGTCGATGCATCCCGAAACACTTGGCATTTTTTATATCTTTTCTATAAATGAATCGAGGATGTGGTGTACAGACTGGATGTATAACTAACTAATTCTAATTCATTTGGGTTTCCTATAGTTGTGACAATACATTCAAACATTTTAGAAGCTTATACAAATTGTCTGTACCTACATATATTTATTTATATCACTGTCCAGACATGAACAGCAACAATTAATTCAAGGGCCGATTGAATCTCGCCCTTCTTGAGTTCTTGCAATGATTCAGAATCTTTAAGGTGAGTTCCCAATGCAGCGTTTTTGCTTCTCGCGTCGCGCGTTATGCACTCTGATTGGTGAAGCGGAATTCAGATAATATTGAAGCGAAAAAGTTCAATATTTTTAACTTTCTTGCGTTGCTGACTAGCTGATGCTGGCATTGGTTAGGTTATTTATTCGACTGAAATGGAGAAACAAGAGCATGAGGTTATCTTGAGAGTGAGTAAAATTATTGCTGTTTTCCTGAATCATATTATTGAGGTTTTCAAATAATTGCAGTATTATTGTGGATTAGGCAGCATATAAACCCAACATGAACGTATTTTACCCTGTCTACTACGTTTTCTTACTAAATTAACTAATAATTTTCTTCGCTTTTCTTTTACTATGGCCTCCATTTCATTTATTAAACCACACTTAATTCTTTCATTGGGAACAATCAGAATAAACAAAAAGCAGCACTGCAATTTTGAATTCCGCTTCACCAATCAGAGTGCATGACGCGCGACGCGAGAAGCAAAAACGCTGCATTGGAAACTCACCTTTAGTTGTTGCACTTCCATCATATCCATTTTAGATTTTTCAACTGGTTCTCTGTGGTTGCCCAGGTTGCTCTGTTCAATGATCTAATAATATATGTCTTGCTGTTTTCAGTTATTTTCTCCTAATCTTTTTTTTTTGCAAGTGATGATTTATTTTTAGCAAACATTCAAAATGACCTGATTTCATTTTCAGTACCAAGAAATCGCAAATGTGCTGTCAAGGTTTTGACTGGGAATCAAGGAAAAATCAAAAAACGCATGAAACTATATTTTATTCATTTCATGAGTCAAAAAGTTATATATGTAATATATGATTGTATATTACCCTTGATTATATACACTTTGCCTTTTTCAGCCAATTTCAACATGATGGAACACATACTCCGTTCGGACCACATATCAAGCCATCAACACATCGTCCCGGATAAGGTCCTCCTCCAATGAATATAGACCGACATGTTTGGCCTTCATCTGAAAATATTTATCTCTCAGTAAAGTTATTATGATTTTGATTTTAATATTATTATTGTCGTGATTGGCGCCATCTCTCAGTTATTGTTTGATCTGAAATGAGAAGCATGATTGGTTTCCCCGTTTATCAAATGTACAGATTTTCTGAGAATTCTAGTAGCTTTCCTAATTTTGCGTGTAGATGGCGGTACAATCAATTTTTGAATGATAGATTTTTATTTAGAATGTTTTATTTTTCGAATTTTCCGACTTTATTTTAATAATTCTCATAGAATTTTATCGAATTAAAAAATTGTTAAGGCGATGATCAAATGATACAAGAATTTCAAGAAAAACTTATCTCCTACGATTAAATATTTAATTTTATGTATTTCCATTTTCCTTTTACGGCTTTGGTATTTGTAATGAATTGGCATACTCACATAATTTTTCATAACAAGCATCACAGCATCCACAAGTAGACCCATGTGGAACCAGAATTTGGCTATCATTACATACGGGTCTTCCGCATCTTACTGTATGACAATAATCAACTGGACAAACAAATAAACCATACGTATAGGCGACTATGAATGTGACACTGACAATGGCGAAGGCAATAATTTTCATTATGTATATGCGTAATGATTTTCAGGAATATTCTAAGTTATCACCTCAAGTTACTTCAGTTAGTTATAGCTACAAAGTTGTTTTTACCGCAGTAATTATGACTGATAATGAGCTTCAGCTAGCTATATAGGTATATATATTCTCAAAAACTGATATGTAACATAACTTTATATTGCAGAGGCGGATCTAAAATATGCGTGTATAATGTATTATTGTGTAAATCAGCCTTCTTGAGAAAAAATCATCACTAGGTACTCCACTGTTCAACATTTTCATGCATATACCTTCAGAGATTTAGTTTTACGAAGAAAATAATTTATATGTGGTTTACATGTATGATGGAGCTCCCCATATTTTTTATAGGTGATGATGAGGTAATGACGTACCTGTTTATTGTCCACCACGTTTTCCTGACTTGAATCCAATATATTATTTTTTGATAGGGGCACCTCGAGTCCAAGCATCATAAAGAACAACTATTGTTGCAACGTTTCCAAGATGCTGCAGATAATTTTGAGATAATGATTGTATGCAAAGAATAAGTTTCGTATAAATGTTAATAAAGGGTTATTGAAAAACAAATTTCGCCAGTAAACGGGTCTTTATTGGATTTTGTATAAAATATTTTGGCCCCCGTAATTTCAGAATTTCGGCGCCTATATCAAACATTGACAGACGGAGAATAAATATTTGTGATTTTTTCTCTCAAGAAGTCAACATTTCGAAATTATATGACCTCTGATGTGCAATTCAAAAGTCCACTGTTTACAGCTGATGAGTAAGACCATCAGCAATAATAAGTCTGTAACTTTGTTCGACGATCTTAACACTCAACATTCAGTTGCTATGAGTTCAACGCTTTATATTGTTAACAATTTTATCGTATCATTGAAAATCAAGACATTATTATCTATCCATAATTATCAACATCATAAACGTACCAAAACCCTAGTTACTCTTAATACATTAGTTACCGCATGATGTACGTCAGTTACAAAAGCATTATATGTTAGTTACAAGCATAACGTTAGATACCAAATAATTTTTTTTCATTGTCGCATCGCCGTTATCAATGATACGATAAAGCTTTGAATGCAACTCGATTATTAGCGATTTACTCCGTATCTCGATTGCGGTTGACTCGGCTGCCGCCTCGTAACCAATGTCCTATCGACTATTATAAATCGCGTAATAATCTCGCTACATTATAATAGCTATAATTACTCAATACTTATTTTGCACGTTTTGAAAACATTTGAGGCATAATTATTTCAACAACTTTCTCTTTCTGGTTACTACTCATCTACTGCTGAAATAGCTGATGATCTCATTTATCTGTAAAAATCTATCTATTTTGGAATAATAAAACATACCTAATAATGTTCATCCATTCCAATAAGGTATTTATTTAACGAATTTACATATTTGTTAGAATCAGAAGTTCACCTACACAATATAGTTTCATCATTCAATTTGCCTTTTCACATATTCCATTTTGACCACAAATCAAGCCATCTTCACACCGCACTAAAGATGCACCACCTCCAGCTAACAGCAATGACCTACATGACTGCCCTTCATCTGAAAAAAGAATTTATACGATACGATCCAAAATTCTCACGTGACTTGTGAACTACCAAAAAAGTTAAACAACCCCGTAACCTTTTTCGGAATTGAAGGAAAAATACCTTCGTGTTTCCAATGTCGACTTTTATGGTGGTTGATAATATTGAAAAAATGATAATCGTCTTGTATATTTATTCAAAATAAAATTAGGGCTGGTCGAATTCATCGATAAAAAGATAATATCGAAAATGATACAGATACAATTTATTATATTATTGATAGATGATTGTTGATTTTTCTATTAAATCGAACTGAATCTATAGTAAAACTTAATGCATTTATTTTCCGAAAAATATTTCCATCTAGTTTATGAATGTTGTTGAATGTGGTAACCTTTGTTATCTGCGAAGAGGATAACACTAGATAATTTTCAGAAGTTCCAGAGTTCAAATCTATGAACACTAATATATAGCAATCCCGGATTTGTAACATAAACTGACACCTACTCGAAATTCGAGATGCAATAGGATTATGAAAACACCGTTCTCATATGATAAATTCTAAAGAAAATTTCAAATAATTTCTAACAGTTCTAAAAAATAGAAAATATTAAATCATTTTTCTTGAACGAAAGCCGGTAGATAGTAAAAAATAACAGATTCTCACATAGTTTTCTGTAACAAACATCGCAGCATCCACAAGTACTTCCTTTTGGAACAAAAATTTCTGTTTTCTCGTCACACTTGGGCTCTCCACATTTCGCTGTATCACAAAATTTTTTTGTACATTGGAATGCGTTAGTATAGGCTATCATGAAAATTACAACCACAATGGCAATGGCAGTTATCTTCATTTTGTATGTGAATTTTTTTAGTGATATTTCAAATGATCACTTCAAAATTGTCAGTAGTTTGGAAGTACTCAGTACTAATGATGATAATCAGCGGTCCTGCGGCGACTTTATATATTATTCGGATAACATGTACAGGGTCGGTTCCGAAATATGATGTGAAAAATATGAATTTTGTTTGCATGTTAATTATGATTTTATTTTGTTGATGAGATTACTCTATACAGTGAATATATGTCCTGCTGGTGAAATGTTTCCAAATATTATAATTCACCAGTAATCAAACAGAGAGGTGTAGGTATAGGTTTAAGTACATATTATTTAAAGATTAACAACATGTTTACTGACTGGTAAGATCGCCAGTCGGGATATTCCAAGAATATATATAAATATTTAATAATCAAGACACACAAGATTATTTTAAATTTTTAAAACATTTAACATGAACAACAACAATTTCCCATGTAATTCTCAAGGCTACTCAGCAGTTATTGTGAATTTCCACAATGGTTATTATCATAAAGTCAAGTGGAATAAATTAAATGTATCAAAATAATTATCGTGCATATTTGCATATATTTATCGAAATATCGTGCAAACTTTGGCAGTTATTATTCATTTCTATGGGGATTCGTGTAAAGAATCGTCCCACATTTTGAGAAAACTTAAAACGTTACGAAAACTGTAATATATCCAATATGAAAACTATCTTTCAGTCATTCAGTCGCTCCACCGTTTATATAGTGCGCGCGCATTTTGGCCGCCTGAAAAGGTAACCAGTTTAGTTGATACGTTGTATTCTGATATAGGTGTTGGGTTTTGGGGGAATATACTTTTCGTGTTATTGCAGTATTTTATTGTTTACCCTTTTTCCGAGTTTTGGGAATACATCACAAAAACGACATCTCTTTGTCACATCTATTGAAACATTTTATTTTTACCAAATTATATCAGTAATTCGATGAAAGGAATGAATAATGTACCGGAAGTTCCTTATAACTACCTAACCATTAAACATTTTTGAAAAAAATGCATAAGCAGGTGGAAATGGGGAGTACCTATATATATATACCGGGTGTAACAGGATCATGGTACACCTCCCGTATCTCCGTTAGTTTCAGAGGTAATTTATTGAAATTTGGAACATGCTATGAATATAGTAAGCGTCACTTTTTGACCTACGAATGATTTTTTTTTCCACTTCCGGTTTCGCCGGAAGTGATACCAACTCTCGATTTTTGAATGGAACACACTGTATATTATTACATTTTTGAAATCTGCATAATTTTCTGGATCCAATGATACCACATAAGTGACATTTCAAACGTCAAAACTTTTTAAAATTCAATTTTTAGTTTTCCATTTAGTGTGCCATGATGGTTCCGATTTATTCCAATTGATCCGTCTAATGCTAGAAAAATCTAAATCCCGTCAAAAATACTAAATTGTGTTTGTTATGAGCAAATGAAGTTCATCATAGTCGATTTTGCGGTAAAACTCATTTTTTTCAAAAGGAACCATATTGGTACCGTGGTACCATTTATTAGTACTACCAATAAGGAATTTATTCATAGCTGGAAATAAAATGTGCGATGAATACAATGGAAATTACAACTAAAAGAAAATTAGAAAATAACATTATTGAAAATTTTGACGTTTAAAATTTCACTTATTTGATATCATCGGATTCAGAAAAATTTTCAGATTTCATAAATGCAATAATATACAGAGTGTTCCATTCAAAAATCGAAAGTTGGTATAACTTCCGGCGAAACCGGAAGTGAGAAACAAATCATTTGTAGGTCAAAAAGTGCCGCTTATTATATTCATAGCATGTCCCAAATTTCAATCAATTACCTCCAAAACTAACAGAGATAAGGGGGGTGTACCATGATCCTGTTACACCCGGTATATAGGAAGTGGTAAGGCCCCCAAATTCGAATTCAGCTCCTCTTTTATTGCAATATTCTTTTCTGTTTTGTCATACTAATTCCTTCACAATATATTGTGTTTTCAATACTGTATCATCGCTAATTAAAGAAAATGGTTCAAATCACAACTTGTTTGGAAAATAAAAAAAACTGTTCATATATTGTTTTATTTAAGCAAATAATATTTTGGCTGCATATTAGTACTTATAGAGCAACAGAAAAGTTAAAATGATGAATCATAGGTTCAATGGCACTTGTTGTTGACACATTTGAGTCCTTCCGCGCAGATTGTGTTGATGTCTTTTCCACATTCCTCGCCCTTATCTGGAACAAAAATATATATTTTCAGTCAAGTTGTCATGTTAAAAGAGGATGGTATAATAGGATTTTATATGCAGCACACACATTACTTGTTTATATATTTTGTAATAGGCAGTAATTCTCTTCACATTAATCATCCTGTATATAAATTAAACAACGCGTTCATATCAATTGATAACTAATGAGGGATAATGGAGTTTTCGTAGACAAAAACACTAAGATATCGATAGAAAAATACGTTTATCTTCAGTGACCTTTTTATTGACTAGCAAGCAAAAGTGATATTTAATTGCCTTTGCAGTAAAAGTGTATTTGATTGCCTGTAGACCAGCGGTTTCATTCAATTCAAGATGCATCGATTCACGGTTGATTTATGCAGAGGTTTCAAGTCGTAAGTTTTAAGTCTCAAGTTTTAAGTAATAAGTCATAAGAAGTTCATCCATTGGTTTTTAATGTAACCATTCATACAGCTGTCATAAGTTTTAAGTCCTAAGAAAAGTTGGCCAACATTTATCTTAACTTAACTTAAAACTCGATCGATTTTGCAAAAGGGTATCGCAACTATCGCAACAAAAAGCAGGAGTTGAATGCATGTAAAGCAAATAGATATAAATAAAAATAATAGAAGGAAATGAAAAAAATAAGCACACAAAATAACAGGATTGACACTATTGTCAGTCCTTAAAACTTCTTGCATAAATGGTCCATTTTTCCTTACGACTTAAAACTTACGACTTAAAACTTAAGACTTAAAACTAACGACTTAAAACCTCTGCATAAATCCACCGTCAAGTCTGGAATCAAAACATGATACACATGACGTAATCAGTGGACGGTCGGTGGCAAGTCATACACAGATCATTTACTACCTAAGACGAGCAGTAAGTTTCCACTTACATGCCTGTGAATAACATCCTGGACAACATCTACACCATTCTGGAACGATTCTTTCGACTTGATTATCTTTGCACTCAACATTCAAGCAGCTAACTTTTATGATATCGCAATAATTTTTCGGACACATTTTTTCAGAACTAGATTGCGACGTGTGGATATGACAAAGAATCACAAAGATCGCGAGATAACTCAAAAACATTTTCGAAAACATATCGGTCGGCTTTGATATGCTTCTCTCATTGGACTATGCTTAGACAATGTGAAATCACTATGCGATGTAATAAGGTATATATAGTGCAAAAATGTGTCCATGAAGGGGAAGTAGAGGGGATTATCTCATTTGAAGATACCTTAATTTTAACTAGAAGCGTTGATTTCAAGTATCAATTTGTAGCTGAGTGTTACTTACGAGCTTTTATATAACATTTGGGACAACAACTGCACCACTCTGGCACAATTTGTTCGATTTGGGAAGCTTTACATTCCACTGCCACACATTTGAATTTTTTGTTATCGCAATAATTCGACGAACAACTGTCACAGCCAAAACTAGATCGTCCTTGAACGACACTCAAAATCAAAATAAGAAAAATTGCCAAATGAGTTAAATAAGTTTTTGGCAACATCTTCGCTTCTGAATCCACAGGTGGACACTAATATAGCTGTCTGATGTATTATTGTATATAAATGTTTTTCTAAATGGCCAGAGAGGTGGTTATTACAAAGTGGAAGGGAGGGCAAATTTCAAATGTCTAATCTCATAAAATATGTATTTTTGCTGTATAACTCCAGAACTGAAGAAGATAGGTCAGATTTTTTTCATCCATATAATTAATCTGTGAAAAACGCTACTTTGCCTCCATTTAATAAACCCTCTATCTTTTACCGTTATCGAAAGCCAAATGCATATACTAGAATTTGAATAGCCCTGTATATGGAAAAATTTTTGAGTACGGCCCTGGTGTTGGGGCACCGTTAAGAGGCCATCATGAAAAGTAGTGTAATGTTATGAGTAAACACTGCGCGACCTTCTTCATTTTGAATGACAGATAAACTGGCTGCTGTTTTTAAAATAACGATGAAATTCCAATTACATAATCATCTCTGACAATCTCAGAGAAAAAACTGATTAAAGCAAAATCAATTTGTAACGATAGCAAACCAAATGTCTGAAATGTCATCCCATTCAGCAAATTTGTGCAGACTCTGTTTATGTAAAAAAAAATATATAATTCTCCCAAATAAGTAGAAAACGCAAATTAGTTTAAAGTGGAGACTTTTGACGACAGTAACAGTATACTCTCATTTTGCCTATGGTGTGAACAGGGGTAATTTTAATGAAAAAAAAATTGGTATAGGCTAGGCACCTATACCTACTTTTCAACCTGATTATTATTTCTTGTATTAATACCTTGAGTATTGAGACTATATGAGGTTGGTAATTTATCTCTGATATGAGTATACAACTTACTTTTTTCTGTGTAACAACCAGGACAACATTGACACTCTTTTTGTCTTAGTACGGTACCAATAGGACAATTCGGTACCCCACAAGCAATGTTCGTACAATCCGGTGGACATTTTTCATCGCAGGTTGCGATCGAGACAAAAATTAGAAAAATAGCGAGAGAAAAAGTGACTGTAACTTGCTTCATCGTGAACAGTTTCGTATGTTGCAAGAGATTCTAGATTCCGGTTTATATTCATTATTTTATCGATTGCGTAATATGATGGATGCTTTAATTGTTGATTCATGAATACATTGTTTTTTTATCTGTATAGGGTGGACTGATTTTGAGGAATATAACGCATTGATAAGTTTTCAATATCTTATTCCTGGTGTTATTTACAGTTGTATGGAAGAAATTCTATTTATTATTTCATCTTGCTGATCTCAGCGTAGATGATAGGCCAGAGTATGTAGAGGATCAATACCCCCGGGTTTTATGTTACCAAAGTCGTATTTTTCACAATATCTCTATAACTGACTGGCCAATATGTCTTAGTACTCTGAGCACAGTACTCACATCTTGGGCATACAGTACAACATTGACAAGGGGGTGTAAATGTTTCATTGGTTCTACATCTCGGCTGTAAACATAACACCACTGCACATTTAGCTGGGTAATCGTCAGGACAGTTGTCCTTGCATACTTTGTAGCTTTGGAGACTGTATATTTGTACACAAAAATAAAGGAGCAATAATGTAAACTTCATATTTACACAAAAAGTTCGCAGAGTTACTATATAAGACCAAATGAATACAATAACATCGTTTGTGTATTATAACTACCTATATATACTAACAAATCCAACATCAGGAAAACATACTCTTGACCTTCAAATATTTATTTGTTGTGTGGGATCGACTACCTGATATCACTGATATATGGGGACTCCATTTCTCTACCTAATTATACTGATTTACACCTGAAATATAGACCATCGATGGGAATGAGGATATTAATGGCGCTTTTTTTACACATTATTTGAGGTGCAGAAAATAAAGAAAATGTAAACTTTTTACTCACTCTTCACGGTGTAGCACCAAAAACAACAGCCACAAGGGACTCTTCTTAGTATCTGGTTTTCGGTACATAGAGGGATATTACATTGAATAAATTTGCATCTAGCTGGAGTTGGACATTGAGTCGTGGTACTGGTACTGCCATCTTCATTACAATTATTTACCGCGAAATGGCAACTGACGATGAACAAAATGATAACCAGCTTCATTTATGGTAATAAATGTACCTCTAGAAGTTGTTGATACGATGTTCGAACTGTTATTATTCACATTTCAATTTGGGTTTCCATATACTTATATATCTTTGTCAGCCTCGATTTCTTGAGGGGATTTTTCTTTTCACGAGACAATTTATGTACTCTTAATTACGAAAATAAAACACTTTGTTCTTGTGAAACCCAGTGAATAATATTGAGAAATGTTTACTTTTATCTATACCGGGTGTCTCAAGAAGGTGCGCCGTTTCAAAAGTCGAATTTCAGAGAATTCCTCATTATTTTTCTTCAACCTGTCATTCTTCGTCTTAGTTATATGTATATAATACGTCGTGAACTTGCCAATGAGATTTTTGTCTTAATTTCTAGTGGGAAATTGACTATAGAGAGATTTAAAATGTATTGTTGTTAAATAGCACATTAACTTGAGTTGAAAGAAGCATTAAGTTGCATTAAAAATTATTATTTATCCGTAGAAATTTATTAACCAGAGGATGTTTTGATTTTGGATTCCACAAGATTTAATTATCATTATTATCTTGCTATCAGAAATCATCTGACGACTCCAACAAGTCCAACATCAAACAAACAAAAAGTTTCATATGAATGAATGATCTAAGGTTATTGAAAACGGTAAACACTAATCTCGAAAACATTGTAAATTCGAGAGTTGTTTCGCCATCTTTGTTACAAATATCGAACTAATCCTGATTTCAAGTAACCATTAGACAGTTTTCTGTAAAAGAAAAAGAAAGGAAACTTTAAAGATGGTGATTGTAGATGATGTGAAGAAATCTGTAAATCAAAACCTGTAATGAGCAAGCCGGAAAGAAAACTGCAACTAATTTCTGTAGAATATTTCAAAGATTGAACAAGAGATGGCGCTCTTTACTATATCAACTTTTTTTAAATGTTTTTGATAAAGGGAAAATATAAAAAGCAATATTAGAATATAAGTTTTATTATCACACAATGATTTTTTAAAGTAACTTTTTTGAATATTTTTAGTAAAAATATAAAAAAATGGATGGTAATCATTTCTCAAATGTTTCATTTTTACAATAGGCAGTGTACCAAAAAACATGTGCCACTTGCTTGTGGATAGTACATTTTAGATAACTTTCAATAAGATCATTTGCCATTGTATATGTAGAGGATGTTTCGAAAAATGTTTTATCATCTGTCGAAAATATGGTAGTGTGTATAAATACAATTGATTAAGTAACAGAACCATTTATTGATTCATATTTTATACAAACTTATAACAATATCTATAGTATGAAATAAAGGAAACATTCATCACTAAATCAACAATTATGGAAAAGGCATTCCAAAAAGATTTCATAAATTAAGATCAACAGTGCTGTAAGTTGTGTTTATATCAAATAACTCATTAGCTCCTTCAGTATCCAGAAGCCCAAAGTTGTAGTCCTGATTGATTGTCAATGGGCTGAGACGTATAAAGGAATCTACAATCAATGATCACCAATGAAAAAATCAGATTTTGCAAGACAATAATTGTTACTCACATCTACCATTTGTGTCATTTGAATGTTCATCATCAACTTTCCTAGTGTATTTCTTGAACAATATTTCTGCTGTTATGAGATCAGGATCTTCATCATCACCAACTGTTTGGCTAGATTTAATCTTCTTAGTAGCAGATTCATCAGATTCTTGTTTTTCCTGAAATAATAAGGTATAAGTGATTTTTATCACCATGAAGAATGAGAAAAAACATACTAGAATTGGTCGTTTTCTTGAAACTCCATTTTTAGTACCTGTCAAAGAGTCACATAATAGATTTGTAGCAATAGGTGTGGTGGATGAGGAAACTCTCAGATGAAAAGCATCACTGGTGGGCTAAAAACATACATTATTGAAGTATACAGAATAAAATTTTCCTGAAACTTCAAATTTGAAGGGTACCTGGAAATTAATACTGCATTTATTCACTGGTGCATTGACTATCAAAACAGTGTCATCACTATCATACATATTTGCAAAGTCCTCATCATCAACATATAAAAATTTCTTAGTTTCTATATCTTCTGTTGTATTTTTTATGCTTTGTTCAATCCACAACCTATGTAGGTCTAGCTCATGTTCATAATCACTCAATTTGGACAGTTCCTTTTTGAGTTGGGAAACTTTCACTGAAAATTCTTGGGAATTTGTTCCTGGCAAACATTTGCATGCATATGGTCTGAAATAAAAGAGAATATATAAAATCTATGTTTCTATGAAACACTACACATACTTCCATTGAATACTGTTTTTGCTTTTCTTCTCTATAAGACCAATACCTTCTAATACATTGGTTATATCATAAATTCGGCGTTTTTGTCTCACAGCCAGTATATCTGCTGCCTGTAAAACATACAGATTGTCATTATTATATTTTCATCTATCCTCTTTTCTAATTACTCACAACTTTTAGATCAAGTACACCACCAGTTGAGCTTTGTAGTAAAGCAACGAATTTTGTCGTTAATAATCCTAAAGATTTTTCAAACCGACTTGATGAAGGCTCTCCCATGATTTTAATTTTTTTGTCTTCTACAATTTGAACACATCGTAAAGAAAAACTAATAAACAAAACCAAACAAAACTTTTTGTTGCTTTTGACTTTCGTAGTTCGTACCGCTTCAAATGTTGGTGAAACAGGAATCTGTGACTCTTCTGATGATATTCTGTCAACTTCAAAGATAGAAGATACGGGTTAAGCCCAGTTTGTTGCTGGGCGATTTTGGCATTTTTGGCTTTGGCGATAAAAGCGATGAAAAATGCAGTGTTATTATTGGTCAGTTTTAATCAGATCACAATTTGCTAATTTGAAATTGACCAATAACAACATTGTATTTTTCACGCTGAAGCCAAAATCGCTTATCAATAAACATGCTGTTCCATCGAACTGACATTAGTGATGTTACTGATGTTAGTGACATACTGACAATAGTGACATTAGTGACGTTATCAGTCAATTTGCAAATGGTAGTGGATGTAATGTTGTTCTGAATCTGAAGAGAAGTGTTACGTTATTTATAAAATTCGGGGAATAGTAATCAGTAAATAAAAATCCAGATTACCAGATCGGAAGTCCATAAAAATATTGCAATGAGTAATAAAGAGAAATTACCAAAGCTTGTCGATGTGTATCGTCCATCGAACCCTGTTGGTAGGAGGCAACTACCACTAGTTGTTGATGAAAATTTAACGGTAATAACAATATTCAATACAATATTGCATTTTTCTCAATAAAATAATATTAATCAACAAAATATATAGTCTCACTGACCTTTTTCACAACCATTCACATTGTTTTCAAGTTGTTTGACCTAGAAATTATATCTTTAAGCTGGTCATGGACGTGAAGAATTCTGGAATAATTTGTGATAATCAGATACTGCGAGGTAAGGACCTTGAGGAATTTGCTTACAAATGGGGAGTTTTGTCCCCACATGAATTGCAGAATGCTCTGCAAATCACCAAATCAGAATTGATGCATGTTCTGAACCAAAATGTACCATGTGTTGGCTGTAGAAGAAGGTGAGCAAATATGTTCAAAGTACACAGCAGATGTCAATTGTATCTATTACTATAAATCTGCATCTCCTTGATTATAATTTTCAAGACCAATACTAAGGTGTCTACTTTATTCTTATATCTAAATTTATTTTTTTCTGTAGTGTTGATAGACTGTATTATCAGTTATTTAAATTTGGGCATCCCACACTGGATCCTCTTATTGTAAAGGCAGATGGAACCATCACTATAAAAGAAGACAAACAAGCCTATCCCATACTGGGATCAATTTTCCATGATCATTCGTAAGTAAAAACTGTTTTTTATATGAATAATATCCATACTAATTGATTTCTGCAAGTGTTCGCCTGGCAAAGTTGATTGAAAATCAACCAAAAAGGAACAAAAAGAGTGTCAGGTGTCTCTTGCATTCTCTGGATTCTCAACGCACCAGACCATTAACCCCTGTTTGGAGAGATGTGTGGGACTGCATGAAAGCAGAGTGCAAGAAAGATGTTTGCATCATAGAAGCATCTAGTCTTCACAGTACCCTAGAGACTTACTTGCGCAAGCATAGGTTTTGTGGAGAGTGTAGAACAAAGGTTCTCAAAGGTATTCAAACTAGTTGAACACCAGTTTCTGTTTGGTCATTCACATCCATCTAATTTGCAGCTTATACTCTACTAGTTGAGGAACCTGAGCCAACTAAAGAGAAAGGTTATGTTTCTTCTTTGTATTCTGGGATAAAAAGATGTCTGCCTGATAAGCACATTCATTTGCAAACAAAGACTGACTATATTACAAAATTAATCAGTCGTGCTGAACCAGAATTGTTGGGAAGGTAAGTTGGGTTTATTCTATTTTTTATCTTCTGACTAAATCAAAGGTAACCATAACTTATACTGTTCATGGAACATCCTGCAAAGCCAGTGGAAAACACCTAATGGGGAGAATAAAGGTATTGATTGGTAATATTTTTGCACAAAAATAATTCTGATAGAGTGATAATTGCTTATGGTTGAGTGCTGTTTTATACTCTTGAGTAGTAGCAGGACTGGCTCTGTCATAAATTATGGGAGACTTCAGAAGTTGATATTTGAAAAGGAATTTATTTTTCATGTGTCAATTGTGCAATTCTGTGCCAATTTTAATTTTTCTAGACAGATGATTTGAAAATGTATATTATTCATCCAATAAAAAAACTGATTATAACAGATTACTCAGTGACCACAAATCTAAAAAAGTTGATTCAAGAATGTGAGAAGAAGAAAACTCTGGTTTTTGTGTAAAAGCATGCAAATTATTAGAAACCTAGTAATAGACTACTTGCAACTGACGTCGCACAGTTGTGTTCAAGGATGCAGAAAAATTTTGTAGACCTTACCTTTAATATGGAAATTCACAGTAAGTGATATAGATTCGACACCACCCGAAATTATAGAGGACGCTAAAGTTACATCTTTGACATGACTTCCCGCGAAATGACAGTATTTATGGTGGTGGGAAAAAAAGTTTACATAACTCGTTGGAAAGTACGTTTACTGCTCTCGCAAAATTTAAAGGTCCAGTCATAGATATGCGCAGACGCTAAAATATTGACCGAGTTTTACACGATCAAGGTTTTGAGGATTATCACAGTTCAGATAAAACAATCTGTGATCTGTGTATATACCTTCATCATCTGGAATGTGAATCAGGTACAATAATATGTTTATTGGTATTCATTACTATGTATAAAGTGTCCTTCATAAAGTCCGCATCATATGGGAAAAACTTTTATTAATGATTTATTTTGAAATTCGACTTGGGCGTTAAGTTGTGGTTTGAAAAATATGAAAAATGACCTACTCGGATGTGGTCACGAGACTTTCGCTACCTGTCTAAAGTAATATTTGTCCAAAGTAATCGCTGAAAATAGGCTTATTGGAATTTAAAAAAAATTAAAAGGAAAAGTTGTTTCTTTTTCGATTTTACACCTACATCTCAAATTTGAACGTTCTATTGCAACTTTCACTTTTTGCAATTTTTTTGATAATTACAAAATTTCATTAAAAAATTCGTAACTTCGACAAAACTGTTTTATACCAGTAGTTCTAATATGCGACTAACTTTCAATCACGAATCATCCAAAAAAATATGTTTTTCTCAAGAAAATGAGAATTACTGGTTAACATTTCTGTTATTTTTGATGCAAAGTTGACGTATCTTCGAGCATGTAGGATAAGAATTCATTTAAGTGGATTTTTTTCAGTATTAAAATGATACCAACGTCATAATTCAAAACATCATAAAACTTCTTTACTTTTATCTAACCAAAGTTTACGACTTTTCACGGTACAAATCTCAAATTTGAAAAAATATTACTTTTACCAGATAGCGAAAGTCGCGTGACCATATCCGAGTAGGTCATTTTTCATATTTTTCAAAGCACAACTTAACGCCCAAGTGGAATTTCAAAATAAATCATTGATGAAAGTTTATCCCATATGATACGGACTTTATGAAGGACACTGTATAAAGATAGCAAATCATCTTCAATTAAGTCGGAGAACATCAAATTAAATTGTTTTTCAAAGGATGAAAAACTGTGAGGGACATTATTGACTTCAATAAAATTTTTCCGTTCGATGAGAATATTGCCATTTTTGCTATACCTATACTGCAATATAACATTACGAGTTGAGGAATTTGGAATCTGATCATTTATTAGATAATTGAATCGTGTTTTATTTTTCCTGATGACGAATGGGCTACATTTCAAATATTCGAATTTCCTGTTAGAAACTAATTTCTGATGACATCTTGTTCATAACATATCACTCAGAAGTTGGTAACCTTTTATATTGGTGTTGATTATGCGTTAATAAAATGGCAACATTGTAGTCCCACCGGTGACAAACGACTATCCGGCAACTGCGATGCGCAAAATTTAAAGGTCCGAGGTGAATGAAAACGGAAGTCGGTACAACAAACAAAATGGGCGGAGTGTCTCATCTGTGACATTTTCTAATCTGTGAAACGAGTGCATCGCTTATTGTAAAAAGCGCAATAAAATCACTGAACTCAAACAAGAGATGAAACGACAATATAGCAGGATGCGCGAGGATTATTTACGGCCAACAGGCGAATCATAAACCTTGAATCGAGCACATGCGCAATATGTGCCAGGGTTAGCTGGGCATGTCTGAGACTACGTTTTTCATGTGTTTTGTGAACGTATGTCTAAAATTATATATTTCAGCCACAGAACTAAGAGTTGGCGTCAGCCCACTCGTCAGCCTATAAGTTTTGTTTACATTGTATTTGATTGCTCTTTGTTCTCGAATCTTGTCCATTTCGATTTACAGCAAGCTGTTTTCGGCTTCATATTGTGTTTTTGTGTTCTTGTTAAATTATCTGTTGTTTAAAAAGCTGTGTTATTGAGTTTGTCATCTTTGGTAGTGCCGGTCCTGTGCAAAAGGTTTCTGCGCATGATCCACATTCAATTTTGCTATTCGCGAAAATCACGGAGTGGGCGGCCTCTGGTGTCAAATTTTCTAAGCCTTCCGAGGATGATCAACAAAGCAATTTAGCATTGCATAGCATAGGCTTACGTATTATTTTTAATGAAATTGAATTGTTTTGAATAGTTTTTGGACTTGTTTCGTGCTTATCAGCTAGTTACCAATATTGAAACATGCAGCAAGTTCAAAAGGTCGTAAAGACGAAATCGACAAAGATTTGTTCAGTATTTCAGCGTTCCTCCTACCGTACAGACATCGTTCCTTTGCCACAAAATCCTGAATTTCCTTTCAGGATTGTGTGAAAAATGGATGATCACATTTACGTTTGTAGTAAAGCACTTCCTATTGAACTGAATTTCTCAAGTGAATGCGAAGGTATGTCTTTCAGGTTAAATCAAACAAAGAAGATCTGGTTTAACTGTAGTTGTGTCTCTTGTTGTTTGTAATGAAAACCTTGATTTTACTTTAGGACCATCAAGGAGAATTAAACCAAGAGATATGCTCAAAAAGAATGCAATTCCTTCAATAAACATCTGGAAGTCATCACATGCAAGGGCAATGTGGGCTGAATGAAATCAAATCTTTATTCAAAATGAATAAGCTGTGAATTGAATGAAGTATCAATTGAAATAAATGAATTTGAATGACTGGTAGACCACAAGGTCTCAAACTTTTTAAGTTATTCTTGGAACATACCTACTCATCTATATATTATATAATTATTTTTATTATATGAATGAAAATAATAACTTGTGTTGCCTATTTAAGATAGGTGGGTATCTCAATATAAGCACCCCTATACTTACTTCTCTCAGAGAATAAAGTTAATTGACTACAATTCTTTGTTTTTATTTTGCTAATCATCTATTTTTGGGTTAGGATAAAATTATTACAGGTTTACAGATAAATTCACACTTCCACTGCTAATTTTTCCATGGTACTATTTTAATTTCATATTAGAGCTACCCTAGAGCTGAAGTTTGTGAACAGGAGTTTATTTATATGTGTTCAAGTATGTGTTTGACATCTATCCCACAAAGTATGTAACCAGCTTTGAATAATGCTTTTCACTATTTTGAGGGTTTCTTCTTATCTCCAATATACTCTAGATACTCATTTCAATCTTGGCCATTCTTGAAATAAATAGAAATCATTGAAATACAAATACCTTAGTGACCCCATTGATTTTGCAGAGGTGGTTTGAAAAGCCTATAAAAACATAATTAATCCACGAAACTCACATAAAATACCTGTTTTGAATTCTATAAACGATAATCTATCAATAGCGCCCCTTTTGGACACTCAGGATTATTTATTTCTTTCCTAAAATTCGAATTGAAAATTGACATATTACCATTGAAAACATATACCAAATGTTTGTTGATCACCCTCATTTAAAATTTTTGACATTTTTCGAGCGCCATCTGTTGGTTCGTGATTTTCGCGAATATGATCACATGGTATGCGCAAATTCAATTCAGCGTAAAACTGCTGAATTGCATTATCGTTCCATTTCTTGTTTGAGTTCAGTGAATAAAATGCGCACCCATCGTGAAAAACAGAAAGTACCAAGACGCCGCTACCGTGTTTCAGTCGACGCGAGAGGCACGCCAAGACATTGGAGATAGCACAGGAGGAGGTGCTGACATGCCTCGGCATCTGCATGTACGAACGGCTGCACCGCGTCTACATGCGCATGCGTGAGGAGGAGTGCACGTGCCAGGTGTTTGCTGCCGTCGCGGTGCACACTTTGAGCCGTAGCTTCGAGACGGCCGTCGAGCGCATTAGAGGTGTGACGCAGCTCGAGCTGCTCTACGCAGAGTTTGCGCGCGAAGAGCAACAGAAGCAGATCAGGCGGGAGCAGAAGAAGATCAAGCGGAAGAGGAAGAAAGGTGCGTTCAGACCTCGGTCCGATAAAATACATTGGAAAGGTTTGAAAGCAAGATCTGACATCTCTGTGAACTCGATTCATTCTGTTAGCTCGGAAATTGTTTAATATCAGAACGAGTACAAAGATTCAATCTGGTTGTTCTGTTGTAAGAAGCAGAGCGAACAGATTTTTAATCGGCCGTTAGTTGTCATTCTTGACATTTATTCGATTACGTGTGCTGTTTACTTTTACCACAGGTTGTCACTTTTCATTGCTCGAACATGCGCATCTCCTATTTTCATTTATGATCATTTATCATACACTTTTCAAGTTGGAAGTTGGTCATCTTCTTCAGTCTTAGGTTATATCCATATTCCATGTTTCATCTGTCATAAGTGATGAGTATTGAATGTTAAGTGATAAATCTCAAAGGCTTTTTTTTGTTGTCATCATATGAGCCGAAAAAATGCAACGTTTCAAAATGTCACTCGTCATAGTTATCTAACCTCATCAGATGACAGTTCGCCATATTGAAACATGATTGAAACGGTCCAGGAGACGCAAAAAACTGCCTCTAGTCTTATGGTGGATTTATGCAGCATTTTTAAGTCATAAGTTTCTAGTATTAATATTGAAGACATGAAGGAAAAAGAGCTATTTATGCAGGAATCATTAAGGACTGTCATGTCTTAAGGGTAACTTATCCCATTTGTCGATTTCTGTGGTTCAGTGTCAGTGGCCACTTTACAATTTCAGTCATCAATATCCATTTTTTCTTTTTATAATCTAACGATTCTGATATAAGTTTGAATAAACAACACAATCACAAACAACAACCTATAAAACCGTCCCAGAAAATTAAACTTTCAACGCATGCGCAAATATAATCAGTTTTGAGCCATAAAAAATGAAAGTTGGCCAACTTTTTTACGACTTAATCCTTAAGACAAGCGACTTAAAACTTATGTCAAAGTTAAGGTGGATATAGGATGGTGAATCAGCTCTTCAATTGTTTCTACGAAAACGTTGTAGATCGTTTGAGAAGGCAGTAATATTTCCCCGACTTGAATGAAGATGGCGGTAAGATCGATTATCGAAGAAGATTTCTGTTGCTTACGTATTTCTGTGGTTCACATCTGACAGACGTGACTTGAAACGACATTAAAACAATATATTTTCGATAAATTTGGAATGAATATTGATATTTTGACTCTTCTCAATCATTTTTCATCTAGAACAGATGAAACTGATAAAAGTATGAAAGATGCACAGTTTCTGTTTTACCGACACAAGGTATGTCGCCATCTCTGTTAATTTCAGGAAATATTGCTACGGTATGAAATCAAGTAGGCAAAGGTCTACAGTTTATTCTAGTGCTTGTCAATAGGAAGCTGTTTCACCATCCTATATCCACCTAGGTTAAAGTGTATACAGTGTGTCCAAGATAAGAATGAACAGCATGGGGAAATCGGAAACGGTAAGTGATACGGGGTCGATTAAATTAGAGAAAAGTAGAGCCTAATAATATGACATTTAGAAAGTTTTAATATTCCAAGTAGTCTTATGATTCGCTTTTGTGCCACAAAGACTCTTGAAAATTCACTAGAAGAGCCATGCCACTATTAACCACTATTATCCGCGATCGCTGACATTCGGTCCGATTCTTTAAAAAGTGGTTAACACAGTGGATAAATTAGTAACGTTGTTAACAACTACTTTTTTAACCACTCTAGATTTTCCACTATTCATATGTGGTATTCTTCATCTACGAAATTTATCAAGGTTGCTAATTTCTTACATTTCCACTCAGTGGTAAATAAATGCGGAAAAGTTAGTAACTCCTCTTCTTTTTTATTATAGTTTGCTGTTTTTCTGCAATTTTAACGACAATATAACCTCATTTTTTGGATTTGACCCACTATTGTAAATGCAAAAGTATGTAGTAGTAGCAGCACATAGAAATATCGGCATACAGATTACTTTTTGGTCTTCTCTGTCCGGGACTGCCAAGTTTTTCGTTAATAATTGCAGGAGTAATAATTATATACTTTGTTGATGAACTTAGTGAGGTAGGTATAAATATATCTTGGAATGCATTTCATTACACAGGATCAGTGCTCATTGATTCAGCTAGGTATCTAATTTTTCAGTAGCAATACATTCTACCATGTTGAACACATCATTAGTTCTATCAGAGACATCATTAACATTAATATTCTTGGCATGTGATATATCTTCGGTAAATTTTTAGGTCAATAATGTTGAATTGGTTCGCATAATTTCATAAGGCTCTATATAATTGGATGCTATCTGTTGCTTGAGCATATATATGTAGATATTTTTATGCTATTTTTTCAGTAGGAAGGTATAGGTTCTCAATAATATCGATTATCCTACCATATAATTATTTCCTGAGTGACTCAAATCCTAAAAACTGTAACAAATATCCTTCATAACTTCCTCTTCAAATATATATCACCTTTATGATGAATTATGTTTTCATTTCCACTAGTAAAATCTGGTGAATAAATTAGTCACTTTATCAGTGGTAAACTAACGACAAGTTATTTTTCCATTTTGACCTCAGAGAATTGAAAATTCGGAAAGTGATTCAAATAACAACTGACCTTCCTATTTACCACCCAAATGACAGTTGTTGAGATAACAACTTCCTTAGATTATTTCATTCATGCTGAAATACACGTTTTTGATTGATTGAAATGATTGTGTTGATAAGCAATAACACCATGTTTTCAATTTTGTATTTCGGCTCCTGATTGGCTATCGGGTACCTACATGCTGTGTTTTCGTTTCTGTATTTCGTTTTCTGATTCGTAGGTAGTAGGGTAGTTTAATTAAACAACGACTTACTAGTTGCAATCTGTCATAGTATTTTCCGATTCCCTGGTAAATAAATGAATGCCACTACACCAAATTTTCGTCTGAACCATGATAAACACACACTATTAATATGTATCCACTTCATTTTCCACAAATTTTAGACAATTTCAGCATTAATAGAATTAGAAATATTGGAATATTAATCTAATGTAACCAAACCACACAAATTGTGACAACAATCATAATGAATTTAGCTCAGTAGTACCTAGTGCTCAGGTAATCTTGCCTACATCATACAATGGCATAAATGTATTGTTGGTTGCATAACGAATATTGTGTCGAACTACAATGCATAATCAAAATAATTAATTCCATAAACTGTACGTTTAAAATAGAAAATCATCAAAAATGGCTTTGATTTCATCCATGAAATAATCTGAACAAATACAACTTGTGTTATTGATGATTATCGAAAATACCTTCTCTTTTTCGAAACAAATCATGTTGCTTTGGGAAACCACACTTGCGCTATTTGTTTCTCAAAATCGAAGGAATTAGTGTTTCGATAATCATCAATACACTTGTTGTATTACATGCGAGAATCAGACCGATTGTCGCCCGCAGGAAAGACCGCCGACAAGGGCAACTGTGACGGGTGCGACAAAGAGTGCTCGTGCTCTTCTGGCTCTCTCACGTGCTACGAGTGCGAGCAGCTGCAACCGAATGAGCAGGGCAGAAAGTGCGCGGGCGGCGAAGCGATCGACCCCTACGAGGGGTACGACCCCAAGTCGGGGGGCAAGGGGGGCGTCAAGAAGGATTCGAGCTCGGACGACCTTTGGATGGACGACTGCAAGTGTGAGAGCGACGTCAAGGATGGGAAGAAGGCACAAGCCTGCAGATGTGATACCAGGTGAGAGGGGTGAAGTTTTTTTTTATTTCTGACAGTGACATTATAAGCTTATATCGTCATAGTTACGATATCTATAATGAGGGTCATAACTCCCTTGGGATATTAAGGTTCGAAAATGATACAAGAAATGCTTATAAACGTTTATATGTAATGAAAACTAAGAAATATTTTATTCCTTATTCAATGTTTCCTGAAAATTACTTCCGCCGCTGGAAACAATTTCTTCTTTTTTATGGGTGGTGCTGTTGATGCTGTTCACTACAGTCGAGGTGCCTGCCTCTTCTGATGGCAAAGTAGACAGCATACGCGCCGTTTTATTTCTCAATTCAATACTGTCCTCCAGATACCCCTCTGCCACCGTGGAACTTCTCCAACCTCCGTGTCTTTTTGAGTTTGTCATAGTTGCTCCTGCATTGGCTAGGGCAGTAGCAGAAGTGCGACGAAGGCAATGTCCCGTATAGGTTAGTGGGTTTGGCAATCCTAAATACATTGCGATTTTGCTGGGAATTTTGCCAAACATATTCTTTCCAATTGGCTGAGTTGTACATTTATATTGTCGGAAGCTCAAAAAAAAATCGTTTTGTACCTTCAGGACGCAAGGACATATAAAGTCTCAATAAAGGCAAAGCAGAGAACTCTTTTTCATCCACAACTGTAAATTTTTTCGATACACCAGTTTTACTTTCCGGTACGTTCACTACCATAACAGTATCCCGGTCCTCTATATCTGCTATACTCATATTTAGAAGTTCCTGAGTTCTGCATGCATCCACCAAAATAACCCATAATTAGAACAACCTATAACAAATAAAACGAAATAAACAAACGAAAAAGAAAATTATGAGAAAAAAATTACCTTATGCAATAAATGAATTTCATTAGGGGCGTCCTTTAGAAATTTGATGACATCTTTAGGAGATAAGACAGCAGACTTTTTCGGCTTATACCCCTTACTTTTCCGTTTCAAAAAAGCCTCTAGTTCGTTGAACTTGGTGATATCTCTTTTCTCATATATGGTCACCATCGATTTGAGCATTGACCATTTAGTCCATAACGAATTTGGGCTAAACGTTTCTGACTGCAACGAATAAATACAAATATTACCAAATCTACCAGAAAATACTGAAAATACTTTACCAGTTCTTGAAAATATGCCAGAAAGACAATTTCGTTGGCATCTTTTGACATAACATTTCTCTGTGTCAGCCACTTCAGATATAAGTTGTATTCTTTTTGATATAGGGCTTCACTTTCCGATGGAATTAATGATTGTCTTGCTTTTTTCGCTTTTTTTATAATATCCTCCATTATATCAGAAAAAGATCGTCGATTTGTGGAAAAAAATAAACACGTTTTTAACGGAAAAACATTGATTGATAAAGAAAGTTTGCTTATAAACATGTAACATAGCGACAACCTAGCAACAACCAACAATGCTACAATCAACGCTACCTAATTCAAATATACCAGAAAGGTTATGAATTTAAACATTTATTGCGTTCTTAATATGGACATATTGTTATGAAAATCGGTCAAAAATAAAATTATCTATGTACCACGGGAATTATAGAGCCTTAATAACCTCTGGCAATTGCTGTCCCTCGGGCCAGAGGCCCTCGGCACGCAAACTTTGCTATCGGTAATTAAGTCCCTCATAATTCCCTTAATACATAAATAACTATTTTTTCATCCGGAGATACTGCGACCGTTGTCGTTCTGAATGCAGACCTAGTAACTATGATTGTCTCTTCACTCCAGTACCGACGTTGCTTTTTTTATAAAAGTCGTTTGGTGCTCGTTTATTTCATTTTCAGCCAGCCGATCTTAGGTTGAAGTTGTTCTTTTTTTTTTCTAACTCCAGCACATATATTTTTTATATTCTAATCTTACATAAGTTTATGCAAATTGGTCCAATACTAGTTTTTAGGAACTCTATGATACCGCATTCCAACGAGAAGAAAAACATTTACCCACGTTTTGGCATCCTGAACAAGTATCCGAAGTCGAAACGCTTGTTTCTAATAATAAGAAATAAAACAAATGACAGTCTGTGGGACAAATCGCGATTATGCGCATGCGCAAGTTTGAATTAAGAATCGACATTCGTTTTCATCATGAAGGAGAGTAGCTTTCTAGTGAGCGACAAACGTATGATAATTATTAAAAATCAATCAAATGTGTCAAGTAACTTTCAATTCGATGTTTTTATTTCATCATGACATATATTTTTCAAATATTCATTTATCGATGGATTGTTGGACGATTTTAGATAATAGTTGATGATAAATGCAGAAATGGATGTGATCTACAAAGCGATACTTGCGATTTGCATAGAAACCTGTGACGATAAAGTCATCGGAACAAGATTCGTGGGCTAATTTTTGATCAATCACTGTTATCACTCACTAATCACATCTGTAAACAATCAGTAAGTACATTAATAACTATATTAACGCTCTTTTACATAATTTGGGTTAACAAATATCCCTAACCTATGAAATTCTGAAAACGTCAGTGGATTTCAACTCGTCAAAACCCGCGCATGCGCACAATTTATCATTAGCAAGCCAGACAGTCTTTTGTTTTTCCAAAACTGGCTTCACATTCGCGTGAATGGAAAAATAGGTGTTATCCATGTAGTTGTTATTATATATATATATGCCTTCTTCTGACTAAAACGCCACTCACCTTACATTCACTTGTTTTCAACACTTTTGAGCCAAAATAATCGATATTTTTCAATTCCTTTGGAACGTCAACAAAACACGAGACTTTGATCTGTAAACTTGACACTGTCACAAAATATTCAGCTCCTGCCTAACTCGGTTCTCAATGGGTTTTGTAAATGTTTTGAAGGGCAAATTTTTTCAAACACTAGTTTTTACTGATAAAAATCGCGGAAAACAAGTAAATGCGAGTGTATATGGTGTTAGTAAAAAGAAAGACTAAAATTGAATGTCAAATCGTGTCAAATATTGTATTTCCGAAACAAAAAGAGTCCATACCTCTGAAAGTATTCGTGAGTGCCACTTTTTGACTTCAGATTCGTGTAAAGGAGGAAAATATACAACTCAACGTAAGTGATTGTATTGTAAGGCTCTTTTTTCGGTAATGAGCCCTACAAAGGGCCTCAGGGCTTAGTTCTCTATTTACGTTAGAGCGGTTGCCTCGAGCGCCAGTTTTTTTTTGAAGTGGTATGCTCCACTTTCTTCCAGAACTAGGAGTTCTTTGGAAGGCCCTAGGGTAGCTACAGTGAAGAAGGGACGCAGAGTAAATCCATACAATGCACCCCCTTGTGTAAACCAGAGGTCAGCTAGTTAGACCAGGATAACAATAAACTTCTAAGAAAATGTAGTCTTTAGTTACACCTCCTTAGACTAGACTGGAATACAAGCTACGTTAAACAGAATTGATGTTATTTTATTTTAAACTAAGTTTCGGTTTCAACAGGATTTATTGAAATTCACTAAATAGATAATAATCTACAGGCAAAATCAAATCAGAAATTCACTCAATAAAAAATTCGGGGTCGGTTTTATATTATTTATTACATAAACTTCAACTTTCCACACTTTGTCAGATTTTCAGGAAAATATGAAATAATATCAAACAGCCTTAAAACAGTAAAAAGAAACAACACAGATAATACAGGAAATCCACCACTGAAGCAAAGGCAATGACAAATCGTTCGTTCTACTTTGATTCTATCGCGGATTTTATTATACAGGGCGGTTCGTGAGATCTGGGTCTTGACAAATCGGGAAAATAATTTATTAGATTTCAGGCGATATGCAATTTGAAACGGGTGTCAAGTTAAGTGCAATTCTGGTTTCTGGTTCAATGAAATTATTTTCTGGGTTGTTATAGTGATTCTCGGGCAGGATTTTCTGAACTGAATTTAAATACGACAGTGAAAAATCTCAGGAATTTTTATACTTTCAATATAACTCACGATTCTGGCTTACAGGGTTTCCGGGTGGTACGCAGCAAAATATACCACCGGTTCAGCTAATCCTTATTTTCAGGAACACTCTCACGATACAGGGTGTTTTACAGGTAACACTCTGCGGCACACAATTAATCGGAAACCCGGAAACAAAATCGAACACGGCTTCAAAAGTTTTTAATCACGGCTCACGTCTTGGCAATCACTTGATTCTCACGCACCCAGGTTCTAACTGACTCTCATTCTCCAACTCACTAACTCAATGCACTCTTCGGTTTTCCAAAAAATCAGGATAAAAACGGTACAGATTGTCCTTGCTTTGTCATTGTTTGACCTCTAAAACGGAGCAAGAAATGAACCAAAATACACTCAGTTAAAAACAGGTAGCAGAGTGTTGGAAAGAATATAAAAAAAATACCAGGAATAACATTTCTTCTGAATAGGATATATATGAATACTTATAATGAGGAATGTACCAATATCTCCGATTTTCTGGAAAATTATATATCGAATCATTGCCCATGCTTTTATACAATTCAAACATAAGAATCTCGAAAACAGGAACGAAATATCAGATATAATATTTTACAACAGGTTAACCTAGCAAAATACTAATTATTCGAATAATATACCGAGGGTTTTATGTATCCGACCTGTAGTAATGAAGGTCGCTGAAAAACACTTCATTACAGTATCAACTATATTTACATTCGATATGCCAATACTTACACTTGCCTCGCATTTTAGTATTTCAATTTTGAACACGTTCTTTCTATTTTTTGACACATTTTTCACAGTCACATCGCTGATACTGACTGTGACGATGTTTTTTTCTGTTTCCTGATTCTCCAATCGGTGATATCGAACAATTATACCGTTTACTACCACTGAACTCAAACAAGAGATTAAACGACAATATAGCAGGATGCGCGAGGATTATTTACGGCCAACAGGCGAATCATAAACCTTGAATCGAGCACATGCGCAATATGTGCCAGGGTTAGCTGGGCATGTCTGAGACTACGTTTTTGATGTAATATGTGAACGTATGTCTAAAATTATATATTTCAGCCACAGAACTAAGAGTTGGCGTCAGCCCACTCGTCAGCCTATAAGTTTTGTTTACATTTTGTTCTCGAATCTTGTCCATTTCGATTTTCAGCAAGCTGTTTTCGGCTTCATATTGTGTTTTTGTGTTCTTGTTAAATTATCTGTTGTTTAAAAAGCTGTATTATTGAGTTTGTCATCTTTGGTAGTGCCGGTCCTGTGCAAAAGGTTTCTGCGCATGATCCACATTCAATTTTGCTATATGATCACGTGGTATGCGCAAATTCAATTCAGCGTAAAACTGCTGAATTGCATTATCGTTCCATTTCTTGTTTGGGTAATTTTGCACTTATCATGCGATCTATATTTTGATGGAAATTTTTGTTGGTACTTACGTATTTTGACCTGAAAAACACGAATTTCATAATATTATCGTGAACATATCTATAGTTTTCGAGATAATCGATGCCAAAGTTCGAAATTTCACCTTCTTTGTATGGCAACTTTTGGGCAAGTATTGTATCTTCTTAGATCCCAGGACATATTACATGCATTTACCATGGTTAATTATTATTTTTGTGTAAGAAAAACATCACAAATATGTAATTTTTCCGTATTTTTCCTATTATTTCTTAAACTAGGCTACATAAACAACGGCCATTTTGAAAACATCAATGCGAATCTTGAGCGAATAAAGGTGGATTCACAGCTGCCTTATAGCAACACCAGTCAGTGATAAGCGTTCTCTCTCTTCGATACATGTCAAAAAGAAAGATGGTTATCAGTTAAAGAAGGTGAAATTTCGAACTTTGGCATCGATAATCTCGAAAACTAGTGATATGTTCACGATACTATTATGAAATTCGTGTTTTTCAGGTCAAAATACGTAAGTACCAACAAAAATTTTCATCGAAATATAGATCGCATGAGAAGTGCAAAATTACCCAAAATTTAAATAAAAAATTTGGGCTATTTCCAGTATGAAACTTCAAATTCAAAATAATCCACGGTTTCATCAGAAGATGTCTCTTGCAGTAGAAGTCACGTAATTTTTTCCAGTGAACAGACAATATAATACCGTTGATTGATGTATTGCTGGGAAGATGACCAACCATACGGCACAAAACGAGTACAAAATCTTAGTGAGAAATAGATGGCGCTGGGATAGTACCTTAATTGAGATTCAGATGTCGTGATTGTCGTGCAACATCATATTTAGTTTCTTGATTTAGTTCCCTATTAAATAAACAGATGTCTTATCATCGAGAACGTTTGTGATGGTTCCATGGTGTCTGTGTTCTGAGATTGGTGGTTCATTTCACAGAAATCATAGTACTAACGACGACGAAACGACGTCGTTAGTGGTATGATTTCTGTGATTATGTGCCTCTGTGGTTCATTCGTGTGAAGAAGGTTATGTTGTGTTGTTTTCGATTACTCGTGTTTGTCGCCTTTTAGCTTGGTCTTTTAGATCATCTTGACGCTTGTTACGTTTTTGTTTGTTGAGAGAAGAGATAATTGCTTTTCAAAAATGCCTGCACATAGTTTTGATTGTGTTTATGTTATGTGTAACAAAAATCGGATTGCTAACAAGGAGCTGACGGCCGATGCGTTCAGCTTGACTCACTCTGTATATGTTCTAGAATCTAGTGTCTATATTTTAATGTAATTATTATTGTTTTCAATATGGATTAAAAACATAAAAAATTTTACGTCCTGTATGTTGCAAACGGAGTCTTCTATGGACTATGCTTGTTGAATCTTTTTTCAAATAAAAGGAATAATCGCACCTTAGAAACCTTCGCATTTATTTGACAACACCCTTTCGTACCCTGTTTTATTTCAATAAATAGGTATTCGATGATGCTTCATAAATAACAAACATGTCATTATTTTGAATTGAAATATTTCCATCATTCTACATGTTGAGGATTAGTAACAGTTAATGATGGAGTTATGATTGATATATTATTTCATCCATCAACGATTATTGTAATGTACTCTTTATTCTTCAAACATCCATTATTTACTTTGTTTCATCTTTGATATTCATTCAATATTTCAAATTCATAAGCCTAATAACTCTATAGCTACGTGACTTTGAATCTCCGCGTAATATTACTCATTTAAAAATCTTAATATTCGCAAATACGGCAAATATTCGTAAATAAAAATTTCGTCGCACTCATAGACTGTCAAAAGCACAGAACTCGGAGAACTGAGTTCCGTGGGCAAATTAATCTGAAGTTGCTTTACAGTTGCCTGTCAGAAATGTAACATGAGTTGATGAAATCTGTAATTATTCTACAATCTGTAAAATTCTTTGCGAGGGCGCCACAAGACGGTGGCAAAACGATAGGCGAGGGATGCGAGGGGAAAGGGAACATTGAGCATCTGCGCCTGACGTCACAGCATCAACTGTCAAACGCTTGGAGGGTAAACAATAAATGATAAACATAGCTCATCATGGGCAGAAATTCAATTTGTTAGTTTTGTTTGGTTCTTTCTGCTTTTATTTGTGCTGATTTTTTATTATTCTTGTTGTGTATCATCATCTCATATCTTGTGATAGAGTATCCTACGTTATACAGTGATATTTGGTGATATCTCGTACTGGTAACATCTGATTTTGAGCACCCAAACGAAATTATTGTAAAGAATTTTGTGATTGAATATGCCACATTTTTGTATGGTAGTGAATTGTGCTAGCAATGGACTCAGAGACAGTGTGGGATTTTATAGAATTCCCTCAGTTAATGATAATAATAATATAGAAAACAGTGTAGCCAAGGAAAGAAGTTATGCCTGGATACAATCTTTAAGAAGGAATGATTTGACGGATACTTAGTTGAAAAGTGAGGGAGTATGTTATGAGCATTTCATAACAGGTGATTACACTGGTTTGTTGATTTCAAGACCTGTTTCCAACCTAAAATTTGTTCAGGAAATCCTGCTAAATTGATAGGATGGGTGCCTTCTGTTAACATGGGATATCAATTTAAAAATTGGAGCAAAGAGAGTATCTACAGGTGATAGATATAAAAGACTTACGAAATGAAAGTAAAAAGAATCATGTGCAACACACAAGGTTGGTTAATTATTTATTGGATTAAATAGCTTATTCAGGTGTGTTTCTCATTGATGTGATTCATTTGTTCAATTCTTAATAATGTATATAATGAGTATCTTCTAGGAAGCTGAAATACCAAAGCATTTTAAATCTCTTTAACCAGTCAGCAGTATAGTTTCAAGAAGATGAGAATGATATTTTGGATATTACCTCCCACTATCAAAGAACTTGGAAGTCTTAGATTGGAAGTCTACACAATGACAAACAGAAATTGCAAGAAAGAGTCAAGATATTGGAGTTTAATGTGGACATCAGTTTCCAATCTGATGATTTCATTTATATTATACAAGTTTTTCTAAATAAATTTCTGAATTTTCTGGTAGCCTCTGCGATTTCCTTACATCCTGCATAAGATATATCTGGTGACAAAGATTCTCCTGTAAAGAACAAATGAAATAAAAACCTCCCACATCAGCATCTGACATCTCTCATACCCATCCACTTGAGGTTGCTTAAGTCCTTATATGCTTTGATCTGATTCATACTGAAAGCACTTCTTGAAAATACCAAATAGATTTCTGGTGGCAGATCATCAATGTCAGTGGAACAATTTTTCATATCCTATGCAAGCGATCTTTTCCAAGTATATTTGAGCGTGGATTTTATCCAAGCTCTTAAACTGCTCACTCATCATATTTTTTCCCAAAATCTCAAAAAACTACACTTCAAAACCCAATATAATAGGGATTATCAACTTCAATTTCCAACGAACACATACAAATTAATAGAAATGTCAGAAGTTGTTTACCCTCCAGGCGAGAAGGACACGCCCACTTGATCACGTGCCGCAGATGCTCAATACACAGGTTGGACATCTTCCCAGCAATACATCAATCAACGATAATACCATTCACTAGGCGTTTATTTAGATCGACAATGCCCCAACGATAATCTCCATTCCAGGCCGATCAATTTCTACGTGGACTTTCACGCGAAAAAAGAGACCAACGGCGACCACCACTACCACGACTGCGGTTATTCTTCAGAGAACAATAACGGGTGCTGCGAGACAGGCTCACTAACTTCGAGTCTGTCGAGCAGCCCAGAGGGCTCGGAAGTCGCCTACTCGGACTTTAGTTGCCAACATGACACGGACTACATAACACACTGTAGGTTGTCGTATGGGGGTCACGGTCAGCAGCTCAGTCTACAAGAGATGTTAGAGGTAAGGTTCGACGAAAAAGTTTCACGATTCATTGATAAAATGTGGCGGTTCCTCAAGAGATCGGACTCAAGGAGAGTATACGGCAATGGTTCCGCGATAGAAAGAGATGAGAATACACCTCGTGACGTCACAGAGCATGTCATGGCCGCCAGCTGTCACCAGCCACATTCTTCAGTGGCGGAGTCGAATGTGGTCCAACTATTCTATAAAGCAAGAATTTGTTTCGTGTTTTGTGTTGTGTCATCAATTTTCTATTTGATTTCACAATCAGAGTTTTGGCGGTTTGATTCTAAAACTTAAAACTTTGGATTCTTTGGATTATTTTATTTTTGTCAAATCATAATGATTTATAGTGGTTTCATGAGTTTTCATGGGTTTTCCTCATGAATCATATGGATAATTTTAAAATAACTATTGTTTTATTATTCCCAATATGAGCAAATGCGCCGCTATTTATTTTCCCACTAAATAAAGGCATTTATATTTCTTGATCATTTCTGAAACATTTTCACCTACCATGTTCATATTTTGTCCAAGTTGAAGCATAATCAGTCCAGAAATAATATTAATCATGACCTTATTATGTATCCTATCCTTCACAATGTAACATATTCTCATATCATTCCACTATAACAGTTTACTCAATTTGCTTTTTGTTATTCACCATAACCTCAATTCAATATTTTTTATTATAAACATTTAATTTCAATGTTTCTTAGAATACTTTGTCGAACAGAATACTGATTAGTAGTAGATGTGACAGATATAAAAAATACATCATTTTTATTGGAAGTTTTACATTTGCTTCATTAGAATTGGAATTTGTGGTAAGTACCCTACAATCTACATCACCCTCCATATACGATTACAAATAATAGTGTAGTTGGCCCACTGTATATGTGATTTTGTTTGGGACACCTACCGCATGCTCTGTTACGTCACTATGACGCGTTTTAGCTGAATGATTCTGATTGGCTAAAGCTGATTGGGATCTCCTTGTTAGTATACTCTCCTTGGATCGGACTAACATCTAGCTATGGGATTGGTACTAGAAGAGAAAAGCCTTTTTTGGGTTTATTGTTAATGTAGTTTTTGCATAATGTTGATTACTCAAGGATATGGGATTTATGGAAAAGATGTGCAATACTATACTGGGTGTAACAGGATCATGGTATCTCCGTTCGTTTCAAAAGTAAATCATTGAAATTTGGGACATGCTATGAACATAATAAGCGTCACTTTTTGACCTACAAATGATTTGTTTTTCACTTCCGGTTTCGCCGGAAGTGATACCAACTCTCGATTTTTAAATGGAACACTCTGTATATTATTACATTTCTGAAATCTGCATAATTTTCTAGATCCAAGGATATCAAATAAGTGACATTTTGAACGTCAAAATTTTCAATAATTTTATATTCTTATTTTCTCTAAGTTGTAATTTCCATTGTATTTATCGCACATTTTATTGCCAGCTATGAATAAATTCCTCATTGGTAGTACTAATGAATGGTACCACGGTACCAATATGGTTCCATTTGAAAAAAATGAGTTTCACCGCAAATTCGACTACGATGAACTTTATTTGCTCATAAAAAACGCAATTTAGTAATTTTGACGGGATTTAGATTTTTCTAGCATCAAACGGATCAATTGGAATAAATCGGAACCATCATGGCACACCTAAATGGAAAACTAAAAATTAAATTTTAAAAAATTTTGACGTTTGAAATGTCCAGATCCAGAAAATCATGCAGATTACAAAAATGTAATAATATACACAGGGGCGGATAAAGGGAGGGGCTATAGGGACTGGAGCCCAGGGCCCCGGATTCTACAGGGGCCCCAAAATTGTGAAATAAACGGTTCATTTCAATTTCTAGTGCTCTTGTATAATAGTGGATAATGGACGAAAAAAATATTGTTACGAAATGATAATATTTTAATTTTTGACGTCAGATCTTCTATATTCATACCTATAATCTTTCAATCATACTACTCAATCAGAAAATGTGTTACCTTATACTATTTTAAGAGTTCTTAATACTAGAGGGATACATTTCAAATTAGGAATAAGTATTACACTTCGTTGTTCCCTTTAGTCAAAGGTTTTTCAACAGTTATTAATGATAACTTGTGGACAGATTAAGTAGATTTAAAAAGGATTTTAATAAATCAAACATAGAAAACAGAGGAGATACTCAGAAAACACTTTCATGTTCACAAAAGCTTCTTGAAATACATTTCATTGATATAACTAAATAGACATAATCATAGCAAGTTGCAAAGCAGAACTGGTGTATTCAAAATCAAAAATCATTGAAAATATCCACTGGACAATTCTCAATTTTATCAATAGCAAATCTTTATAAAATATAATGAGACAATAAAAGCAATTATTTAAAGCAAACCCCAGAAGGCTTGTTTTAGTAGATATAATAAGCATAAAATCGAGCTAGAAGAATCACTTACGGCCGTATTCGCCGTTTACTTTTATGCCAAGCTTAGGATTTAAGCTCGCTTAACAATACGAAATTGTATGCTTTTGAAACGACCTTGAAGTTAAGCTTAGCTTGAAAGTTAACGGCGAATACGGCCGTTAGGATTTTTATAATTATTCTTTGGCCATAATTCAAGGCTGATTCAAGTTTAATTGAAAGCTAATTTTGATGAAGTTAGTTTGATGACAGTTTATGACCCTATTGCCAAAGTTTGGCTACTCGTTTTTCTTTAACTTAAATTTAATAAAAATCAATCAGGTTCACTCGACATAGCAAAACCAAAAATAAAAGAGGAAAATTATGGAAAATCTGAATCCACCATGATTTAAGGCTCTCATTTTAGCCTATTGTCGAATGTTTTAGTTAGGTTTCTCTTTTCATATTATGCTTAGCGTTTAAAAGTTTGGAATGATCTTCAATTACGGTATTATTGAGAGTTTCAGTAGAGTCTTTTGGATTATAGTGTAATATCAGATCTCGTTTCGCCAGCTAAAAGTTGAGCTAGCAGAGTCCACGATTTTACGTAAAAAAGCGCAAATAATTAATTCGGCAATAGGGTTAATATTAGCCTTAAGTTATAGTCAAAGAAATTCTAACATATAATAGAAGAAATGATCATGTGTTGATGAATTTTGTATTTATTTTTCATTTCCGTTTTTTTTTGTTTATTGAATAGGAAAATATAAGAAATAAGTATGAGACCTACGGTAGTTGATATCATTTCCGGCGATACCGGAAGTGAGAAACAAATCATTTGTAGGTCAAAAAGTGCCGCTTATTATATTCATGGCATATCCCAAATTTCAGTCAATTACTTCCAAAACTAACGGAGATAAGGGGGGTGTACCATGATCCTGTTACACCCGGCATTATGAATAATTCTTTATTGACTCACAGTAGAGAATGATGTGGTACTTTTTCAAGGTTCATAGCGATGACGACGATGAAGAATGCTTTATAACTCCGGAAGAGGTTAGGGAATTCGAGAGCAACAATAGGCAAGTCGTCGAAAAACGTCAAGAGTTGAGGGAAATGCTTCAAAAGAGGTTTGCTCAGTTTTGCGTTGAAGGCCCTGTGCCGCGTATACTCCTTCAAACCAAATATGCTTCAAATTGAATATATTAACATTCTACCGATTTTCCAGAATTTTTATATTGTTCAGTTTTAAAATTATACACAATCAGTTGTTTTTATTTTGTTTTCCTTGCGTCTGCACAAACTGCGAAAATTGGTCATGGAAAATGCTCGAGATTATCTAGTTCATTGGATTAGGCCTCTTTACAGATACAATATTTACTGATTTATTTGTTGCATTCCATAATGGGTTATTGTTGAAAGAAATAGATTGTTTTGTATAGGGTTGCTGGCGCTCCTATATTGTGCCACACCTTCTTCTATGTAAGTAATAATAAATAATAAACAACTTGAAATGCTGTTTTAATTACACAACACCATGTATAATCAAACGCTCATGTCGTTTTGATGCCTAATAGATTCAGCTTAGAACCATCTGAAATAAGAAGCTGTTTTTCAGATTGTCCCCAACATAGGAGAACAATAGAGTATTTTAGAATTCTGTCAAATTAGACCTGATGCTGGACCAGAACAAACATAACCACACATATTTTCGCTGTCATTCGAGTTGATTTTTTTCTGTTGGAAGTATTTAAAATCAGTTCTTGAGACATGTTTGGTCCCGAAAGAGTCTAAATACTGATGTTGTCCAAGGAGGTAACTTTTGGACACAATTCCACGTCAATTTCCACTTCATCATTTTTAATAACATAGGGATCAACAGAATTCATGACTCTTATTTTATCGATTCTCACTCTGCAGCTTTACTACCAGAATTTTCTGAACCCCATAAATATTTACTTTTACCTTAACAAGCCATGATCGAAATAATCTTGAAAATATCTGCTAAATCAGCAACTAACATTCCTGTTTACTGACATTTACTTCGTATTGACATAATTTGAGTTTGACAAGGCGCCATGTTTGGTTCTTGGGTCATATATGCTTACGCTAGATACGGTATCCAGGTTATTCGTTTGGTAGGTCCAGGGGGATTTAACGTACTGCAATTGATTGATCGTTTTAAAATTTCGACCATACATATGCATATGTTGTACCACGTGATATCATTGTATTTTTTTACAGACCCCTCTAATACCAAACAAATACTACATTATGCCGGATCTAGCGTAAGCCTTTATGATCTAAGGTTTGGTCCAATAAGGTCACATGTTCTAAAATGCTCTATTACAATATTTCCGGTAATAAGCACTTGATTAAGGCATCATCCCAATGTAATTCAAAGACTGCCCGGCGTTTGTAGACTTCTCCTCTTAGTATTCACCTCATGAATTGAGCAAAACATAAACAAGCATTGGTACCACCAAAACCAAATGCATTTTTCAACACTATCCTCCTATCACATTTTCTCCACTCTTGGCTAGTATGTGCTACAAAATTAATGTCTTTATCTTCGGAATTTTCCAAGTTCACTGTTGGCGGCAAAACTCCTTCCTCCACAGCTTTGATGGCGAATGCAGCTTCCAAATTACCAGCGGCGCCCAACAAGTGCCCGTGGGCGCCTTTAGTCGAAGACACTGCAACATCCCTGCAGTCTCCCCCAAATAGAGTTTTTATTGCCCTGATTTCAATCGCATCTCCCAAAGGTGTGGAAGTTGCGTGGGCGTTCACATAAGTGACGTCATTCACGTGCACTTTGGCGTCTTTCAAAGCCCTCTGCATCGCTAGTAGTGCCCCAGCTCCATCTGATCGTGGAGCAGTCAGATGTGAAGCATCGCCTGATAAGCCGTATCCCAGGACTTCCGCGTAGATATGAGCACCGCGAGATAAGGCATGCTCTAGTTCTTCTAATATTAACAAAGCACTCCCTTCGCCCATTACGAAACCTTCACGGGCCTTGTCGAATGGTCTGGACGCTTTTTCCGGTTCATCATTGAAAGATGTGCTCAGAGCTCTGAGCCTACAAAAGCCTGCTATTGACATGGGAGAGATGCAAGCTTCAGTGCCACCACACACCATGATATCAGCATCACCGTTTCTTATGAAACGAAAAGAATCGCCAATAGCATGGGCGCCGGTAGCACAAGCCGTTGAAACTGAATGATTTGGCCCTCTCAGTCCATATTTTATACTAATCTGGCCTGCAGCCATGTTGGGGAGAATTCTAGGCACGAAAAAAGGATTCACGTGGTGATAGCCTTTTTTCAAAGACTCGTATGTAGTGCATATATCGTCTAGATCTACCATACCCATTCCCACTGCTACACCAGCATTCAGTTTCATCTCGTCAGTCATGTTTTCTAATTTTGAATCTGATAATGCCTCTTTTACGGCCAAAAGAGCATAGCTAGTTGCCGGTGCCATGCTCTTCAGTTCGGATTTACTGAAATGATTTATTAATTGCAGCTTCACACCGTCCTCTTTCACGAATCCTGCTACTTTACAAGGCAACGTTTCATATTCTTTGCTTTCCAACCTATCTATCCCCGACTTTCCTGCAATTATGTTTTTCCACGATTCCTTCAACCCGAATCCTAAGGGTGAAAGAATCCCGATACCGGTGATAACAACCCTTCGCTGCATTTTTAGCTCTAAAAAAGTGTAAAATGTAGGTTAGGTCGGTTAGTCGGTTGCTGTTTGTTTACTAAAATACTAAATCGATCGTCTTTCCGATAGGAGCTAAGACCCAAAGGGACTGATGATAAAACTCTGGAATTCGATATTGGAAAAGAAGAAGAATCAACCTAACCTAACGAGGTCGTTGACAAGAATAATTTATTTAATTTTACCTTACCATCCTTGAAGCATAAAGCCCAGCTACTAGCCAGACCCCAGTGTAAACCAATTTTGCCTTTTTGGTGTATCGCAGCATTTCCGTTTTTTAATCAAGAACGATGCGAATATTGTGATTGTGAATATGTCTGAAAGTGAGTTGCAAGAGGAAGAGAGAGAAGTTCTTTCTTCCATTTATGATGGTGATGAAAACTTTAAACAAATTGACCAAAAAACATATCAATACAAGGTAAATGTGACTATTATAATATAATATGAAACATTTGATCTTCAAAAAAAATTTCAGTTTGGAGAAAGTGATACAATGAAATCTTTCCTCTTGGAAATTAAATGGGGTCAGAATTATCCTAATGAGCTACCCATCATCAACATGGACACTTTTTATAACAAACACATGTGAGTATTCACCCAATTCTCAATTATTATTTGATGCTATTGTTTGTTTCAGTGTTTCCTTGTTGAAGAAAAAAATTGCTGATCTAGTGACTGAACAAGCTAACCAATTTTTAGGAATGTCAATGACTTATTCTTTATTTGAATTTATCAAAGAAAAATTTGATGAGCTGATCATTGAACAACCTGATGAGCCAGAGAAAATAGAAGTTGAGAAGTTGTGCATTTCAGAGCAGGACACACAGGTATTTATCATTGACTCAATATGTTAATTTCCCCTTCTGACAGCTTTTTTCCAGGAAAATTCAAAGAAAGAGAAGAAAGAACAACTAACAAAATCTCAAAAAAGGAGGCAGTGGAATAGATTAGATGATAAGGGTGAAAAACCCAGAGGCTGGAATTGGGTTGATATAGTAAAACATCTTTCACAAACAGGTTCTAAAGAAGACAACCAACCAATCTCTTGAACTCTGATTCTTGTGCAAATTTTTGTAATATAAAATTGCATGTTAAGGTTGAGTTTCTTTAAAAAAAAATCAACACTAAGTGTAATTATTCATTGATTTGGTGTCTTTATTAAACTTCAAAATATAATGAGGAATCTAGTTTCATAGTGAAGGAACCCATAAATATGAAAATATGCATCAATTCATCACTTATCCAGCAATTAATAGTCTAAATCAAGTTGGAAAGTGAAGTAGATGGACGAAAAGGAGTTGACAATGTAGCACTTTGGCTCCCAGATTGTACTTGACTCTAAAATTCAAGAATAATTTTCAATATAATGTACTCACCTAGATGTAGAAACTTACTGCTTTTATTCTGTATATTTGATCTAGAGCATGGGGCAAGATTGGCCTTATGGAATTAATTTCCATTACAGTCAAATGCTTCAGTTCTGCATATGATTCAGCATTTTTCATCACACTATTTACTGCAGACCTGAGTTTTGACATTCGAATATCCCATATATCTTTTATCATAGTCCTAATTTCATCAGCTTTGGGTACATCATCTGAAGCACAACCCAACAGTAGTTTTGCTTCAATCATGTAGTGCTCACTAGGCATCTTTGTGAAGAACCTGAACACAATTATTGAAACCCCCAGTGAAATTTAACATTCACATTACCTACTTGTCTGTCGTTTCTTTTTCCTTTATCTCCTCTAGTTCAGTGATGTTCATCCAATCAGGGTGTTGTATTTTGCATTTTTGTTGCTGTTTCAAATTGATTGCCATCCACAGGGGTACTCTCACTGGAAGACTAGCTCGAAAAGGGCCAACATCGCCTGATATGAGGTGAACTACACCGCTGTTGAACGTCGGTATTATGGAAATATATTGTTTTTCGCCCAAAAATTCCACCTCATCTGGATTCATATTTCATTCATAGAAAGTGCGGGAAAAATAACAGACATAGACATAACCAACGATTCTTCATCTTCTTAGCTATGTCAATCTTTGATTATGGGCTATAATACTGTGATAAATTTTTTTTTTCCTAGTAGTCAGGGGTGGCCTGAGGTTGATTGGTAGCCTCTATGCGGAATATTTTCTGGCACCCCTTTCTTTATTATGTGAACATAATGACTATATCGTCGGTATTGTTAATCAAATAAATCAGTAATAACAATTGACAATAACTATAAAACGTAAATATATAACATGAATAACGAAGCTTAGATTTGTTACATTCGCGTGGTAGTTTCAATTCTGCGGGAATATTGATTGAAATCGCGATTCTTCGAGATAACTTTCTTGAAGTAGACTATTTCGATCAACAGTGCCATAACACTGATGAAATAACCAATACACAGGGCGACCATCGCTCCTGAGAACTTTCTCATGTTCATCAAAGCTTTGGAATTTCCCGAGTCGTCGGTCTGAACCTCTGCATTCAAGATATTCTGCATCACGTCGCCGAGCCACTTATGAATCAGTCCTGCTTCTAAAACTTTCCTCACGTACTTGTCGACTCTAGGTTTTATCGGAGAGTTCTTTTGCAACCCTTGAAATAATTTTTATACAGACCTTTACCTGTAATAACTAAAATCATCAACCAGCATACCGATTGACACAGGCATATTTATAACACATTCTTTCATTATGTGCAGCGTTCTATCTGCCCTAGCGATTGTTTCTGAATGATTCAGACCAGTCGACTCATTTTCTGATTGCTTTTGAAACCTGTATTGCCTCTTCACCAAGGCTTCTTTCAAAAAGTGTGAATTCTCGTAAAACGCATAAGAAGCTTCGGCTACCAAATCAACTGCTTTCTCTGAATCATTGAACAACACGAAATCCTCAGCTATTCTTTGCATAGCCACGTCCGAAGACGACTTGAAAAATTCCCCATTTATCTCACCCCACCCACTAAAGGTCAAGGAACTTTTGACAAGTTCTTCGAGGGTGTCGATTTTCACCCTGGAAAAATAACCGTTAAAAGCTGCACGTTTATTATCACCAAGAATTCTCCATACTTTGGCGCTGGTTTAGCCAAAATGGCGGTCATACTAGCCCTATAAGAAGTGACAACCAACAAGCAGTAGATCCAATACCAGCCGGTCAAAATTCTCAGAGACCAACCAGTGGGAAGTTTTGGTAAAGACACCAACAGGATCATGCTGTAGGTGTAGAGGGCGCTGTTGACTGGTTCGCTGAATTGGTACAAGCCCACTGGATCTCCTTCAGCCCTCACAGTCTGGTACTTTTCTTTCATCATAGTGTACTTTACATCCGGATCCAGTTTTTCCACTTCAGGGTGCATGGATAGGGTGATTACTTTCATTTTGTTGGTGGGGTATGATTGTGATTTGGCTTTGCTCAGTTGCTTCTTCATTTCTGTTATTTGGATGTGGAATCGGGCAAGATAATGGAAGGAAACTATGCAAAGGCATAAGGAGATTAGGACTATTGTCCATAACAGTGGCCTGAAAGTTTTGAAAGATAACATATTTTATGAATCACACATATAAAATGCACTCCAAATGTCGTGTGACTAAGATGATGATGTAAAGCTTTTTTTATTAAAAGATCAACCGACTTATTGATCTGTTGATTGTACCTAATAATTTTGACGTGTTATGAAAGCGAGTTTTGGGAATCTTATTGATATATCAGCATGCAAAAACAGAATATGTTGAACTATTTATTCAAATCATCATATATATATAAACTATCACCCAGTTTAATAAAAACTCACGAAAAAGGCAATATGAGAGTTTTCCAAGAGTTATCAGTCAGCGACTCGGGAGTTAAAAACGTCAAACACTCGGTGTTGTAGGGTACACTCAGGTCCATCACATCCAGTATATAGGAAGTATAATACAGATCGGCAAGTGCTATATCTGCCCCAGTCCCCACCATTTCCCCTATCAGACCAGTATAAAGACCTCGGGCAGCTTTTTTGGGTTCCAGGATTTCGTATCTAAAGTTCATAGCCTTGGCTACGCTATGGAGGATCTGCGGAATTTCAATGATTATTTCATTCATGCTGAAATACACGTTTTTGATTGGTTGAAATGATTTCGATTTTGTATTTCGGCTACTGATTGGCTATTGGATACCAACATGCTGTGTTTTCGTTTCTGTATTTCGCTTTCTGCTTAGACCATACACTGGTCTAAGGCTTTCTGATTCGTAGGCAGTAAGGCAGTAGGGTAGTTGCACTAGTTGCAATCTGTCATAGTATTTTCCGATTCCCTGGTAAATAAACGAATGCCACTACACCAAATTTTCGTCTGAACCATGATAAACACACACTATTAATATGTATCCACTTCATTTTCCACAAATTTTAGACAATTTCAGCATTAATAGAATTAGAAATATTAGAATATTAATCTAATGTAACCTAACCACACAAATTGTGACAACAATCATAATGAACTTGGCTATCAGTAGTACCTAGTGCATAGGTAATCTTGCCTACATCATACAATGGCATACATGTATTGTTGGTTGCATAACGAATTTTGTGTCGAACAACAATGCATAATCAAAATTATTAATTCCATAAACTGTACGTTACAAATAGAAAATCATCGAAATTGCTTTGATTTTTATTGAAATAATCTGAACAAATACACCTTGTGCTATTGATGATTATAGAAAATTCCTTCTCTTTTTCGAAACAAATCATGTTGCTTTGGGAAACCACACTCGCGCTGTGCGCTCGTGTAGTTTCCAAGCAACATGATTTGTTTCTCAAAATTGAAGGAATTTGTGTTTCGATAATCATCAATACACTTGTTGTATTACATGCGAAAAGCCGCCGCGCTTGGAGTGCAACAAATACATACTTCTGCCTCGGTCCCGGTGAATTTGATAGCGTTATCGCCATTTTTTGTCAGGGTGGCCCTGCCTGATTGGTCTGTCACGTTCGTCTTCGTGATACCAGGAGTGTGAGCAAAAAGGATTACCTTCAGAGTTTGGTTTTGCAAATCGGATGTTTTATCTCTGAAAAGCTCCGCATCTGAAAGTAAATCAGTGTGACAAGTACTTTCCTAATAGCACAAGATGTCCATTGGACATGCGTTTTGTGTCCAGTATATGTCCAAGGTGTCCATGGATATATTTTGGACATCCATAGGATATACACATGAAGATATCCAATAGACGTCCAGACAAGGTAGTCTATTTGGTGTCCATTTAATGACCTCTTCTTCAAAATATCGATAGCCATTGTCCAATCGATGTCCACATGGAGATGTCCATTGAACATATATTTAAGGTAGTCCATATGGCTTACAATATATAGACTATATGTTGTCCGTTTTAGGTCCACATTGAGACGTTCATTGGATATTCAGAACATATGGCGTACATTCAATGTCCCCACGTTCTTATTTTGAATTTTTTCCACACACATACATACATACCATTGCATTCATAAAAAGTATTCAAAATTGACACTGAAAGAAACCCTCATGTTCAAGTAATATAAACCAATGGGAATTCTGTTAAATTACTTTACTCCTATAGAAGTGGTTCGGATTACAGAATCAGCTGTTGGTCTCGCTTCTCTCCACCATGCACGAATTTGGCTAATTAGGCTCTCACAACATAGAAGTAGAGATATCAAAATACCACACATTGTCTACTCCATCATCGTACAATACCTAAATTTTCTCTAAAATGAAAAATATGTCAAATTGACATCCAAGAATCAACACTAATGGAGTGATTTGAATCGTTCTCATTATTGGCCAAATTTCATGTATTTAATAATATAAATAAGAAGACAGCAGCAGCCACCATGCAAGGAAGGATGAATCACAGAGGTAAATCAACGATAAGCGAAGTTAGAGTTTGGATGGGTGACCGCGCTTGAATGCTAGTAGCTTTTTTCATTTATTCGTCATAAAATGGACATCCTATGGATATTCCATGGATGTCCAAAGCAGTGGAAAGTGGATGTTCAATGGCCTATATTTGTCCATACACGTTACCATATTGATGTCCATGATGGATATCGTATGGATAGTCAAAAAGTTGGAAATGCGACATCCTATGGATGTCCATACGTTATCCGGTGTACAAAAACTGGATGTCCAGTGAATGTCTGAGATCCATTGAACATCCATTGGACTGACTTGTGCTATTAGGGTCATTATCGATATTTAATTTAATTTCCTTATACTTTTCCTAAATTTTAATCGCGTCCATATATCCAGTCTCCTAGGAATCATAAAGTGCGTTATTGGGACAGGAAAAGGCACAGTAGTTAACTCGAACCAACTAAGGTCATCTTTATCTTTGGATAATCTTTTGCCAGCGTGTTCTTTGATGAAAACGACATTGATGATTTTTTTCCACAAATAAAACAGCCCTTCCCCAAATAGCCTGTGGTCGTGTAGGAGAACATACTTGGCTAAGGTGTCCAAGGCTCGGTACCTGAAGAGCGCCTCTTTGATTAATAAAAAATTGTCCCGATAGCAGCTCACCTGTCCCCAAATTCCAACAACCTGGCTGCTTGTAAACCATTAGTTATCAATATGATGTTCATCTGGCAACCATTTTCTTTGGCCAGTACTAAGCTGTGTTGAATATGCTCGCTGGGGGCGTAGAGATCTTCCGATTCTTCGACATAAATCTGCAATTTCCGCGATGCAATCTACCCCAATTTATTTTCGGTGATTACCTTGATGAAAGAAATGACAGATGTGAATCTCTCGTACCAAGTGGCATCGAATATATCGGAGTAGATGTCGTCTGAAAAAATAACTACGCACTTGGCTGGCACCAAAGTTTTAGCCACAATTTCTTGTAGAAGCAATCCGAATGTATCGCCTCTGTGCATTGACGAGTCATCAACAATTCTACTGAAATAAACGAAGGCATCGAAGGTTCGTTAAAGACAATAACAAATTCTCACCTATTCTGCGAGAAAACCAAAGAACTCCATGTGCAGATTATAAAGAGCTTAATCATGTTTCGGGAGTTTGGAATAAGTGAGTGGAGGAGGTTAGATCGAGGAAGTTACTCAGCTATGTAAATTGCTTCTTCATTTTTAAAGACTTGTCTATCTTAGTAGAGAATAAAACTATCCGTCTGTTCAGTGATTCTCTTCCAAATGGTATCGATTTTCTGTGTAGAACTTTGTTCCTGCATTTAAGGCACTCTTTTTAATTTTTAATGCCTACCATTTTTCTTCGTCTTTCTTGGCAGACAGTAATTGGATTACTGAAAACGAGCAGAAAAAACTAACCTTTCGCTGTGATCTGAGACGGTTAGACAAGTCCAAGAGGATCAAATTGACTATATTTTGGATCTTCAGACTTGAATATTTTCAAATTTCTCCTGTGGAGATATTTGAAAATCGAGGTTTATGATTTCTTCATGAGAATTCCTGTATTTTTCATAAAAATTTTACACTAAACATTTTCGACCAATTAAAAGCCCATATTTTGTATCGTTACCATAGCAACTACAAAAATTTCCGGAAATTTTTCTCCCCTCCTTGGGAAAGTAGCGTGAAATTACCCTGAACATTTTCTGAAATTTACATCAACATTCAATTTCAGATATTATGAGTACCACTTCGCGAATTTCTTATAAGAAAATTATATTTCTACGAACTTTATAGTGGAATAAAGTTAGTCAAAAATAATGGTTTGAAATACCACCAGCTGTCTTATTATTATTTTGCGTAACTAAAGCCGGTATGTATTTTATTCAGCGTATTTTTAACTGGAGTCATTTGGTCTAAAATTATCTCTCAGATAAGCCACATTTCTATGTGAAACTTTCTTCCGACTATTATGAGCGAAAAAAAAATATGCTGAAAGAAAAAAAAAAGAATTCATAATTCAAAAATAGATATATTGAAATTGATAATAATGGAATATTCACTGAAATTCAAAACAAATCCTAAAGTTCATCGTGTGGAGCTCGTTCATCATCAGGCATATCATCAAGTTTCTCAAACCATTTCTCATAAACCTTCATCGGATCAATCATCCAATGTTTATGAAAAGAAATTGCTTCATGTGTTTCCAAATATTCAGCTGCATAATCATTTGGTCTTGCCTAAAAATCGAATGTATGAGTATGAAAATGATAACTGTAAGTATATTAATGAAAAACACGAAACAACTTTCTAAAAAATGGTAATTTAAATTTTGCTGACGTCATCAAAGATGGCCGCCATCTTGAGCCAGAATCCGCGTTAGTACACTACTAAAATTCTCCAATTCTCCATTCCTCGTGATATGTGTTTGATTTTCAATGGACCGAAAAAGTGTGACGTCAAAGCTATGTTGGTACTGCTGATTTGCTTCCAAACAAATTATTTTCCCATGTAAATCTCCATTAGAGATTTTTTGAAATCGATTATCTCATTTATAGTGAAAAAGTTACATATTTCGATACCATTTATGGAAAATAGGACATACTAGTTCCTATTAGAAAAATAGAAACAGGTGAGAAACGCTAACAAATTTGAATGAGATTATATTGAAATTTATTGAGGTTATGTTTTTTCAGTGTTTACTTTTGAGGCCCTGATATTTCGACTATATTTTCGATTAATATTATATTTATATAATATATCAGTGTAGTGAATGGAGAATATGTCTTGAAGCCAGTTGAAGCTATCAACAATGGTACATTTCTCTAGAGATGAGGAAAAACTGATATCTAGGGGCTGAAAGGCCATGTTGAGAACATGGTATTTGATGCTGATCTCAAGACCTTAATGTGGTTGATTCAAGCGAATATTCATGATAAAACATATAAAGTACAGGTGAGCCATAATATTGAAGGGTATATTGGATAAATTGAACGTTTTGAAATGTTTGTTGTAGATAAACTCTACAAGTGTATGTGAGTCCCTGTTCAAGAGGATAGTTTCTTGGCCATCACATTGGCAGCTTTTTAGCAATATTTGCACACTATAATGTAAGAGTACCTTCAAAGCTTGAACTAGGAGTAATAAAGAAAATGCACCATCAACATTTGAAGAGAAATCAGTCACACAAATGTAGAATTATATACATTATATTATACAATATTAATTATAAAATAAAGTGAATATCGATCGACATCATACTCTCAAAGTGTTTTAATGAAAGACTGACATTCAAGAGTCATTTTATTTCTTCTTGAGCACTTATCAATGTAGTATAGTGCCTAGGGACAGTTCTCAAAGTTGTTTATGAACTTATATCTCCTGGGAGAACTTATAATTATTTCATGATGCTGCTAATAAACTCCCAGGTAAGCTTTCAGATTCTTCTATATATTCCAAAGAAGACAACATTATCATAAAAAGAAAAATCTCTGCTGACAGCATCAACCTTAGTAGGTATATCTTTCCTCAATCTACAACAAATAATGATATAATAATACCTTTGTTATGTCTAGTAACCATATCTTGATTTACACACTTTTCATTCTTATTTTATATCACGATTGTGATAGAAAATAAAATAATATTAGAGAATAAATACAATAATAAAGCAAAATCCTAACCTCACTTCAGTTTGATTGAGATTTATTCAAAACTATCAACGGTTAATACATGTTTCTAATTTTTTTAAGATACATCTAACCTCCCTCTTTCCGTAAATAATCTTGAAATACGTTAAATATTCACGATAAATATCAGAAGAGACTTCAAAAATTTTCTTATGGAGATTTACATGTAAACTTTTTTCTATTGGAAACATTGTGACGTCACGACTTTTTCGGTCCATTGCACAAGCACAAGACGATACATTCCTTTCTTTCAATTCAAATCTCCCTCCTCCCCCCTCCTCCTACCTGATGGAACCCGGGCACGTGCGTTACAGCCACGCCCACCCTGGCGAGGCACGCGCCCAATAGCATGTCGTCCGGCGTATTGGGGGCGGGGCATCGGCAAGCGGCCACGAGGTCGGCCAAAAGCGGCCTGCTGACAACCATGCCGCCGCCGCCAGTGGCGTAGTCGTAGCCGGACGGGCGTCGGACGTCGTAGCCGTAGCGTTCGCCCAGAGCCACCTTGTCGGCGGGGTCGTAGCAGGATAGGGCGCGGCGCAGGCTCGACATCCTGCAGGAATCAGTGCGTTAAGATGTTGTTAAGATTCCCCACTAGTTGAAGAATGTACAGTGAGCTCGTAAATGTTGATCCATATGGTATAATTACTATACACTAACTGAAAGTCCAATTGTATTTAATGTTTTTTGACGTACTTTTGATGCACCGTTTCGGTCCTAATAGGGTCATAAACCTCTAAAGCTTTAGCAGAATTAATAATCGTTTTCCGATACCTTACTAAACTACTACCGACATGGTTTCAAAATTAAATCGGAATATTCTTGTATGCTCTAGAAAATCGAAATAAAAAATAATTTGATTATTCGACAGCACCATATTTCTGCTGACGTCACCTGGTAGATCGGGATGGTATCGTAAAAATATCGAAAATAATAGGGAAGAAGAATTTTTTGACATAAGTGATGGCAGATAAGTCAGATGACAATATGTCAATTTTTGTTCAAATTTTTTTCGATAACGAAACTAATCCAAAATATTTAAAAGGGCGCATTAATTGATTGTTCATCATCTATATAACGCAAGTCAGGTATTTTATATGAGTTAATATTTCTATAGGATTTTCAATACCACCTCAGCGAAGTCAATGAGACGATTGAACTCAAAGACACTATAAAATAAAGAAATAAAAATGAAGAATTAATTAAATTAATAACTTTATTGTCTGGGAAAAGTAGGTAAGTGTAGTGGTGCATCTGATAATATATTAAATAAACAACACAAGTTGATATTATAATTACATATTCACAATATAAAGAAGAGATCTCATATAATCTCACATCACAGATAGAGTATGTACTAACAATAACTGAGGATTTAGGAAAATACATTAATTATTTACAGAAGTGCATGATAATATAGTAATTTACGTAACAAGTCCGGAAAATACTGTTTTTTGGATGAGTGGACAAAATTCTAGGACGAGCGTAGCGAATCCTGGAAGTCTGCGAGTCCAAAAAAACTGTTTTCGGTCGTGTTGCGTACACAATTTTTTCGGCAACCGTGTAGAATAACAAATCAAAGAAACACATTTCTTTCAAAAATTGAAATGTTAGCTAATTTTATGTCAGATAGCTGTCAGTCGTTATTTTGCTGCTATGGTAATGATCAACTGAATTTATCAAAACCATACTACCAAGATTTTCATATTTACAATGACAACAACGATGTGATTCTTCCCGGCCTGGTCCGGGAAGTACGTACTTCCCGGACTAGGCCGGAAAAATGCCACTTTCTCAAAAAAAAATCGTCTGGAAAGTACGTACTTTCCGGACGGTTGCCGAAAAAAGATTTGCTTTATTAGCTTATACCTATTACTAAAATACTTTGTGCTCACACTTCAGGTTCTCATGATGTTCATATACAAGGATTCAAAGAAAAAGGATAATAATTTTAACTTAGATCAAAATTATCTTCACAGCAATTACTTGCAGATGTAGCTATGTGTTGTCCTACTGCAAAACACAAAGTTTGTCTCATATTAACACTTGGAGTACAAATATGAATTTCAAGAATCCACATTGTAGTTGCTACATGAAGCATAATAAGTCTTTGAATGCTTAAACTTTCTGGAAAAAGTGGTCAGTGAAGGGTGTAATGGACGCTGAACAATGAAATAAAACTCAAAAGTAACTTACCTTGAATCATCAGAATATATTTTAGCAGGAAGAATCAAAATCGCCCAGTAATTTTTTACCGCCATCTGTCAAAGGTGACAGAGATTGTCAATTCTTCTTCCACTTCGATTAATGGAACAGAACCTAAACTAACCTACCAGGTGACGTCACATTTTTAGAAAAGGTTGGAGAATTTTCGATTTTTGAATGCCGATTTTGGAAAAACCCTTGGAAATAAAAATTTCAAAAAAATATCGACGTATTCTCTGGAGGCCCGCGTTTCACATATATAATTTTTGAAAAAAGGTGTACAACCCTATTCTCTCTTTTAGTTAGGTCTATTATAACGTAAACTTTTGACTTGAGGTATCCCAACAAAAAATCTAGAGGGGCTAGATCAGGAGATCTAGAGGTGGCAACTTCAGGAATCCCCTTATTCCAATTCTTCTATTGGACAACATATTATTACCGAGGTTTTCACATACTGTTCCAAAACCTCTCACTCTCTCTCACTCTATATGCTTTATTACTGCATTGATTTAATCATCTATATGGGGGGGGTTTTGAAAGTATGCACATAGAACTCACCCTAAAATGGTGTCGTCATCTACAATAACAATCCATTTGATATCTTCACCACCAACTTCGATATGTTCAGCTACATATTTTAATATAGCCAACGTTTTGGCACAATGACCGTTCTCTGTATTCGCTATTCCCAAGTTTATGGTTGGAATATCGGAATCTGTAAATAAATTCATGTTTGTAGTAGTACAGGAAGACCTACTTATCAGCTCAGCACCTTCTTCATCACTGAAAAATCCGATGATAGGGGCGTGCTTGCCCCAAGTCTTTTTCACGATAGGAACACGGTCTTCGTGAAACTTGTGATAGGTTTTCACAGCAAAATATATGGATCTTTTTGGCACCAAGGTGTCCTGAAACATAGCGCAAGTTCTCACACACACACATAAAAAGAATTACTTGATTTGATTTGATATGCTTTGATTCAAGAGTATGGCTTGTTTATATATACTGGAATAAATGTCTGCTCAATTCAAGACTTTTATGTTTCCAACTATATACACTCATACCAATGTTATAGATTTCTTGATTCGTAAATGAATGGAGTTCTTCGTGAGAATAATACAATATTTCAGATTAATAACACAATATATTCAAATCAAGACAATCATAATCTCTCAATGACTCGCATTTTTCTTGAACTAAAATAATCAGATTTTCAGTTTTAGCTGTAGATTGTTTTGTATCAAGAATTTTATCAAATTAGAGGAATTATATCGATTTCTTGAAATGAGAATCATCCTCAACTTCCGTTCTCTTATTGGGGCTCTCATCAATCACATCATCACTTGCAAACCTTCTTCTTGACAACCTTTCCCCCTATTCGTAGAGATTATTTCTGAACTTGTCCACCAGTTTACCTCGCAATAAAGTTGTATTCCTCTGGTTTCAAACTACTGAAAAATATAAAATATATCATTCACAACTCCATGTAGGTACAATGTGAGAGATAATCTGACTCAACACAATGTATGGTTATTATATTTCTTCAAATCTGGGTTCACATTCTTACTACTGAATTAATTTTCCTTGGATCGATATTAGGTAAAAAAATACCTAAGATGTCTAATACACGTTCAAGAAGCTCTTTTCCACTGTTCAATCAGTGTTTGGACAAATTTAAACGTTCATCCGCACATAGGTACCTAACCCCAATCTTCACTCACTATGACGATCCTGGTTATTCAAGTTTTTCACGAATTATCTGTTTTCGAGATGATATAGCTACGTTAATTGATTGGATACACAATAATACCTACCCAAGAATGAACGTCGATAAGATATAGGCATGTAACTTACCCCTAAAAGTGGTAATTATATCCTCAGATATCTCCTAAGACCTTAGTTTTTCTTTCATGGCAAGCCAATATTTCTATGCCAATAAAATAGGTTGAACTGGTTGAACAATGATGGATGCACGACAAGAGCACCGAAACAACACACTCACACCGTTTGGCAGCATTCTCGGCTCGAAGGGATCGCAATTATATTCAAGAAAATATTATGGTCAATCCAAAGAAACTTTCTCAGAGATTTACTCATTCGGAGATTAAATGTTGAATGTTATTTTGAAAGAAGACATTCCGTGATATATTTTTCAAGAACTTAATTATTTTTTCTGGATACTTTGAATTTCTTGAATTGAGTACATTTTGTTATACCAAATGAATATTCCAGTGAAATAATTTTCTACAATTGACATATTCAATAAATTCATTTCAAATAAATTATTTCAGAAGAAGAATGCGCTTTTTCAAAACAAGAATTGGACGTTGAACAAATATATCGTTTTCATTTGAGAATTTGTTTTTATGTGTGCAGGCCTATGGTTTTCTAGACCACGGAAAACTCAAAGCACTACAAGTTTTATTAGTGTTTGCCAGATTAGCAGCCGCTACAGGAAAACACAATGTTTCCGTAGTATTTGCTAGTGTGCTGCTGGGCACGGATATAATGCATCATTATTGTAAAAAGTAATCAAAGATCAAATGTCAAATACAGATAAACTAATCACGTCCAAAGAAGAATTATTACTGCAGGTGGCCTATATCAAGTCATAATCAGATGAATCTCAAAACCGCCGAAAATATAAGTTATGGTCAACTTCGTTTATCAAATAGAATGATATAGCCAAGAATTTATGTACAAATGACCCAAAAGGGCACTGATAAAAGAAGTAAATAGCTTAAAATTTGATATCACAGAGAAAAACAAAGCCATTAATTTGGAACTTAATGACAAAATGTGGTGCACGTGCACAAGGGTAAATTTTTATATAAAAATGATGACCGAAAGTCAATCGAAAGCAGTCAGTAGTGAGCAGTCACAATCATGGCTCGGAGGAGCTAAGTTCCTTAATACCGTGGTCACCACGGTTTGTTTTGAAGCTAACGGACTTTTAAGAAGCCGATTCTTTGTCGACAGACATCAGAACATACTTTGTCCGTTTTGCAAGTTGTCGCTAGACATTGCAAAAGTTAGTCTTCAGGCTGAAAGTGAAGCTCAATAGTTTTTGTAAAATTAAATTGTACAGTTGAAAGTTTTCTCAGTTTAAACCAGTCAGTTTGCAAGTGTCGCGAATTTCCAAACGAAGTGAAAAGTGAACCAGATACAAAATATGTAAGTTGCCCAAAACCAGTCTATATAAATGCCCGTAGGAAAATATTTCAGATCATTGACCCAAAAGTTTAAAAGGCACATGTTAGGGAATTATGCCATTCATATCAGAGGGTGTCGTTTGTCGGATAGATAGTAGCCAGGGTTGTATTCAAAAATATTAAAGTATTTGACGTAGGATTTTCTGATTACAAAGGTGACTAATTTGTATTGAACTTGATGGGATAATTACCTGTATGATTCTAAATTCGATTTTGTATTCTTTTATGTAAATTAATATATGGTTCTTTCAGGAGTACTCATAAATCTTGATAATATTTCTATGTGTCAGTAGACCACCATATATATTTTTTGAATAAATACTTCATGTTTATATTATATGTTAATCGATGCCGTTGTTATTTCATCCGCCTGTAAAACCGAACCCTAAAAACATCTGTAGCTTACCACCTCACATATAGGACAAATCCGCTCGGCCTATTCAAAAATAATTTAACATCTTATCAACTAGTGAGGTGTGCAGCACACTAGACTATCGAACTTTGGAGGCCGAAATCCAAACCCCCTGAATCATTTCAGTTACTCACACTGCAGCTTCGACTTATTGGGTTAGGAAATGTGATACAACTGGGCAGCTTCTTGCTACACAATGCAGACTCGTGCTCTATCATTGGACCATGACCGCCATTCCAGATGAACATTGCCAGTTCGTGGGCTACATCGATGCTGAAGTTTGAAAAGTGTATCGTATTCTCGGCCCAAAACTTGGCAATCCTGAAAAAAAACCACCACTTGAATATTTGGTGGTTTGTACGTGGTATTTCAACATGGAAATATGTTGTGCCCCAAAAGGTTCTTTGCTAGGTCACTTCTTGTTTCTACTGTGCACATATCGATGTTTTGAGGAGTATCTAAACTATTCTAAACTACGCAACACTATAATTACGTCGCACCCCGAAATTTCGCCCCTGTTAAGATTTGAACTTTTTTCTTCTTTGAACAATTTGAATTCTGTTTGCACTGTTCGCTAGCTCAGTCCTTCAGCTATAATCTCGTACTTCTTCGGTACATGAGGTTATTTCCATTAAATTGCTACAGGATGTTATTTGGAACTGTGCAAAATTTCGAAATTTTCAAAAGGATCCCAAATGAAGAAAAACAGTTTTTTTTCAACTTTAACAGCAGAGGCATGAAGATTATCTCATTACCTTTGGCCATTTCCAAAATTGTCTTCTTATCACTTTTTTTTACAGAGTGATCTCAAAAAATAAATTTTTTGGTTTTGCAGTCATAACTTTTTTCCACTTCAACCGATTTTCAAAATCTCAGGATCATTTTGAAGCTGAAACGTTAGATGAACAGACATGAAGATTAGAATTGACTAAAAATAAATATTAAAGATCAAGGGTTTCTGCAAAGGTGACCCAAATCTAAATCCCCCTCGAAATCCCGATTAAAAAAGAAAAATATCCAAAACGTTGTTTGATCGAAACGAAAATATCACCACCAAAAATACTGCTGATCAAACGGTTAGAAATATCGGTAAACATATTTCACCTGACCCCCACATCGGAATCGGATATTAAAAAAAAATAAAATTCTTTCGCCTCCCTTGCCCCCTTGGGGTACTTGGGGTACGAATGAAGAGGAAAGAGATTTTTGTGATTTTTTTACATATAATTTTCGTGAGTTTAGTACAAAACTACTAAGAATCGCCCAAACTCGAGTTCTCCAAGTGTCATAGTTTGATGTACAGGGCGAAAAAAAGTTTTTTCTCAGAATCGAGACAAGCGGTACCCACAGCTGTGTTCAGCAGAAAAAGTTGACCAAAGAGATAAAAAAATTTGTTTCATAGGCGTACGTATAACATTTTTTTGGGGGTCTAAAAAATTTAATTCTTTGAAAAAAATCCAAAACATGATGGAATACTTTGTATAGGGGGTGAGAAGGTTACCCTGAAATTTTGTTGTATTCAGAATTTGTTTTTATTTTGAATTTTTTTATGAAGTCTTATATCTTCAAAAAAGAAAGACCTACGAATAGTTTTTCCTATATTGGTCTTTATTTTCACGAGAACGTAATTTTCAACCTGTATTGTCAGTCACTCATTATGATTTTTGTTACGTTGGTTACGGACCATGCATTTTTTTGAACTGATTTTTTTTCTAGAACATGGCATTTCGGTTTTCTCACGCACAATTTTTGACTACTGAAAGAAAAAAAGTGTCTAGAATGAAAAATCCTTTCGAAAATAAGTTGATTTTCATTTAATTCTCCTCCCAGTCGGGAGTGTGTTTCAGATTTGGGTCACCTTTGAGGAAACCCTCGATCTTGAATGTTCATCTTGAGTAAATTCTGATCTTCGAATCTTCTCATATGAGGTTTCAGCTTCAAAATGATCCTGAGATTTTGAAAATCGGTTGAAGAGGAAAAAAGTTATGACTGCAAAACCAAAAAATTGATTTTTTGAGATTACTCTGTAAAGATAAGTGATAAAGAAGACAATTTTGGAAATGGATAAAGGTAATGAGATAATTTTCATGCATCTGCTGTTGAAGTTGAAAAAAACTGTTTTTCTTCATTTGGGATCGTTTTGAAAATTTTGAAATTTTGCAGTTCCAAAAAACATCCTGTAGCAATTTTATGGAAATAACCTTATGTATCGAAGAAGTACGATATTATAGCAGAAGGACTGAGCAAGCGAACAGTGCAAACAGAATTCAAATTGTTCAAAGAAGAAAAAAGTTATTCAAATTTAAACAGGGGCAAAATTTCGGGGTGCCACGTAATTAGTGTTGCGTAGTTTATTTTGCTAACGATGCCACATCATGAAACGTACAAGACTTGAACTTGGTTGTTAATTTTTTTTACCTGTTGAGGAGAGGTATACTCATAGCAAACCCACTCGCTAGATTGGGATATTTGAAAAACTTTGGATCTGCGTGAAAAGCGAAATGGTGGATGATGGTTGCCTCCTCATCATGGATAGCGTTCCCGAACCATATTTCCTGGAATATGGAGTGGTGGAATCAGAAGCCGTCAGATATTAATTATATAGGTAGATCAGGTACCTCTTTTGAATTGTATTTGTCGAAGATATTTGAAAGTTCGTCTAGTTTCACTTTGGTGTAATCTTGTAGAAAGAATATCCAGCTGGAGTTATCCTTATGTAGGTTCGATAAGTGCGGAATTATTGGTAAAACTGACCATGTTGCAAGATGTGGAAAGTCGGTGTGAGATAGATGAACCATTGGTATTTCCTGAAAATTATAAAATAGGTATGCAACTTTTTCCAATCTTAAATCCTCAATTCAAATAGTCAATTTCATCGGCATGCCTTATTATTTAATTATTAATAAACTTAAACTTATACTGATGGAAATCACCCCTGAATAGGTCAATAATTTATTCAAGGGTTTCGTGAGAGTGAAACATTACATTATCCAATTCCAACGCAGCTATCCAGATTTGGACACGATATCAATAATATAGCAGTGACTTTTACGTTCCGATACGTATACTCGACTTACCCCCGATAATAATTGAGATTGTGTGATTAAATCCGCCTTCAGATTTTCTGCCAAATTTGCATGATATTTATTCTCTTGACTCAATATAACGAAAACAACTCGTTGTATATCTAAAAAAAAGTCGATAACTGTCACTACTTTAATTAAAGGTCAATTTAGATTTCAGCAATCACCCTGTGTAGGAAATAGTAATCATCCCGCAACAATAACGAAAAACCATGTCATTTCGCATCCCACATAAAAAAGGGATTATCCAGGCGATGAAATCGACCCCAAATTCGGAAGTTGGCAGTGGAGGAAAGTGAAGCGGAAATGGCTCGTCACAGTTGGCCGTGACATTCGACAGGTCACGTTCGTCTATTGTTATATCACGAGCTCATCAGAAGTGGGATTTCCACGGCGTCGCCGCGGTGATTCTTCTTGTTCTTACACAATGATTTCGAACAAAAATGCGAATAGAATCATAGAATATGATTTTATAGCTACAAAATTGAGTTGAAGAAAAAAACCAATGACATCAAATCAACGATTTTCAGACAATACTGCCAGCTCATTTCAAATTGACCATCAGATTTTCAGATGACTTGAAATCTACTATACATATTCTAGTAAACTTCAAATCAACTCGCCTCAAATCGACCTGATTTCAAAAAATACAAATCGAACAGGCCTCCCAGCATTCGAGTCTATGATTTGTTTCGTGCATTAATGTGGTCGAACGTACTTTCCACATGTTTCATCACAATATACGGATAATAATAATGAAATTCGCACAAGCATGCAAGTCGATTTATTAGCGCCAGGGCACAATGGCCCCGGAGCATTTTAGGTACAAATTCAATATCGGCAATTTATCAAATCGAGTCACGTCCCGATAATTCCGGTAGAGGATAATCCGGGAACTAGCCCTAGGTGGGTCGATGTCACAGTCTCAGAATATCTAGTAGGCTCTGTAGCAGGCTGTGAATTGATTGAGAACTCACCTTCTTGAAGCTATACTATAATTTTTTTAACGATTCTCCATGGATAGGGTTGCCACCTTTGAATTTCTAATTTTCAGGACAAATCAGTTGGAAATGCAGGACAATCAATAAAAAATCAGGACGAACATAATTTCAATAAAAGTATATTATCAAGTTTTATAAGACAATATTTTGTCGCACGCGTTGTTTCTATTTTCCATTAATTTGAAGTATTTTCATCCATAAAAATGAATCAAATATCGATAGATAACAGAAACATCTTCGATTGGTAACAATGATAAAATAGAAAAATTTAAAATCTGACGCACAAGCGATGGAAAATGCAATGTTGTTATTGTTTTTATTGGTCCATTTGAACCAAATTGCACACTCTGAATTGATATTTACCAATAAAAACATGCGCTGAAATAAGCTAGGCCTAACTCTTCTTACTTTCATTTGACTGTATTCGATTGTACCAACCTCCGAATAATAAAAAATGCGTATAGAAACAGAGGCTATTCCGATACGCAATTGTGTTTCATAATGACTTAATTATGCAACCAAAATAGATTTTTTTTCAAATATCAGACAACCATATCATATGGATATTAAACTCTGAAGGATGTATAAAACAACTAAATAAACATCCAAGGAAAACTCCTGAACCACTTCGAAAAATTGATGATTTATACAATTTTATTTATCTAAATAATCATTTCAAACTGATACAGTTTTCAGTCAAAATAAACAGACTAGACCAACAAAATAGGAATAGGAATAACCCCAACCTAACTTTGTCATTTGGGTACTTGAACTTGTACCTGTATATCTTGTAATTCTCGTATTATAAAATTCAGGACATCTGGCGTCCTGCAAGTGATCTCGACAGGATGCAGGACGATGTACCTCAAAATCAGGACGTCCTGCGAATTGCAGGACGGGTGGCAACCCTATCCATGGAGTTCCTCAAGGTTCCGTGCTCGGACAATTATTTTGTCAGACTTTGTAAACTTTATGCCTATATTCATGATTTCTTTTAATATTAGTCGTTTATTTGACAATTTTGTTGGGTGACCTGGTACATAATATATTCCTCTGGGTGCGAATAAAGTTCTGGAAGCTGCCGGAAAGTTTGTTTGCCTTGTGATTTATCTCTTGTGTGGGCCCTGTTCGGTCTGATACTCTTCGCCACTATTAACGAGTCGATCGACAACTTCGTTTCCTGCGTTCGTAAATTATTTCGCTAACGAAACAGCAGGATCTCCTTTGGAGTCTAAATAATTGAACATCTGATGGAGTTTCGCAGGGCTGGACATATGGGCACACTAGATCTAAGGGTATCGAAAGCAATTGGATAGGTTTTTTTGTGGAAACTATATCATTTTTGCTCAAAACGGCTTACATATCCCTATCTTAACTTTCCATTTACCATCGATTGATATTTAATTGAAACAAATACGGGTGGATCAAAATTTTGAGTTTTGCATCACCCTCTATTTGTTTCTATTGAATGTCAATAGATAGTTGATGAAAAGTTAAGATAGGGACATGTGAGCCGTTTTGAGCAGAAATTATTAGTTTCGACACAAAAAATTCCTAAAGTTGAAAAATCTCGATTTTTCACACCCTATATCTCTGTTATCATTCACCCTAGACCACAAGTATGAGGCATTGACGAAATCAGCTCTTCAGGGAGAATTCAAAAATCTAACAAAATACAGGGTGTTCCATTAGAAATAAGAAAGTTGTTGCTACTTTTCGATGGAAGCGGCAACACTGTATTGATGCAAATATTTTAGACGGATAGAGCAAGTTTGATTATCCACGTCCACATATTTTCGAAAAGGTTTGTCTTTCTGTTCTCCAGATACTTCTAATGTTCCATCCACTGTGAAACACCCGGTATATACTTGTAGGTTTATCGCACTGGTTTCACTGCCTTCTCTTCACCCCCTGTTTCTGATGAAAAGAAAAGGCTGGTGGAAAGAAAAAATCCAGTTGCAAACCCGCTGAACTTAACATGAAAAATCATGTGCTCGAAATAAAGGGACAGCCAATCAATCATGCTTGTGTTTCTTTTCGAGGTGATTTGAATTTAAAGTGGCCTATTCGAGGGCGAGAATAACGTATGATCTGCTCTCGGATCTGCTGTACTCCTTTATATTCTGATACAAATGCAGTTCAAAAAACAAAAAAAATCGAGAATGATCTGAATCACCCTGTACTTGTAAAGTAAGTAAAAAGTAAAGATAGGGGCATGCAAGCTATTTTGAACAATAATCAATAGTTTCGACACAAAAAATTCCCAAAGTCGAATCATTCTTGCTAGACCCCAAATGTGATATATCTGCTAAATCAGCTCTCCAGGAAAAATCTGAACATGTTAAAGAATACAAGGGGTCCTCCCAGAATAGAAAGTTATCATGGCGGATTTTGACATTTGACAGATTTAGGGAAAAATCTGGGGAAAAATTTGACAGTTGACAAAATAAGTGTTTCATGTCAAAATTGAAATAAAATGTGAACAAATCCAAATTCTAGAATAATATCCTCTTTCTTCGTGCCTTCTAATTCTAAGAAATATCTATAATATCGATATTCTGGAATTTGGATTCGTTTCCATTTTAATTCAATTTTGACATGGAACACTCATATTCTAAACTGTCAAAGTTTTCCCCTGATTTTCCCTAAATCTGTCAAATATCAAAATCCGCCATGATAACTTTCTATTCTGAGGTCAATTCCGGTTCAACCGGAAGTGCCACATTCTTGAAAATATTTTAGGCGGATAGCACCCATCAACATTAATCTCGACATTATAGTATGCTACAAAATTTTCTAATTCGGCCCACTTATATTTTTTCATGTATTGATCGATGCAGTTTCCGAAGGGACACTCTGTATACCTATATAGAATACCATGTGGAAGGGATCGAATCTTTCACAACTGACATTGTGCGAATATGGAGTGAAAAAAAATAGGCGATAACATATTCGTACCAGGAGCATGAAGTTTTCTTTCCAGGCGAGGGGAATATTTAGAGAAAACGTGGGAGTTAGTGGAAGTTTTCCGAGCTCACAGGCCCGTCAGAAAGCTTTTTGATCGATTACTGTCGAAAACAATACATGTTACTTCCACGAATCTCGATGCCATTGTAATGCATCGCTCTGAAAAATAGGGAAGGAGCAGTTCTCTGTTTAGCGTCTGATCTCTGTTTCCCATTCACCATTGATTTTTTTCGATTTTTTCCCAGTTGGGTTTTAGGTAGTTGAAACCTCGGTAGAAATATTCTAGCTGAGCGTCTTCGAAAAATTGATTTGAACTTTAAATCGACCAGATTTCCAGATCATTTCTGGTCGACCAAACTTTCAGCGAGTTGAAATCGACCAGACTACCAACTAGATTCAAATCGAATAGACTTCCCGTTCGTTTCAAATTGAAGAGACTTTCAGTTCAGTTACATTCAAATCGAGCAGAAGGCAATCTGTATACATACATCGATGATGTGAATGCTTTTCTTTATATCAAATAAAAAAATATTGTGATTAAATATCGTGATATTTTCAGTTTCAAATTTTCCTACATCGACAGTATCATCGGAATTGAAAATGTAGTTGCATTGGAAATTCAAACCATTACGTTGACGCTGTATCTTCATTTTCCTCTTCATCATTTTTCAATCCAATAAAGGGACGATAAAAGTTACGGTAAGTACCTAAGGGAATATTCAATTTTTTAACGCTAATAAGAATGGAGAATCTTATTTCTGGATTCTCGTACAGCTTTTATGGTTTTCCAAAGTTTTTAGAAGTAATATGCCACAAGAAATCCTGACTGAATATAATTCAGTATTTCTCGAGTTATTTTTCACTTCAACAATCACGAAATAAACTTGCTGAATAATGATGATGTCTGCTATTTTTATACCTGAATTGCAATCAAGTGCTTTTTTCTCCGTTGACGAGATATTTGAGAATGCATAAGAGTAAGTCTCAGCCATTAGGAAGTGAATTCGTCTTGTTTAAGATGTTAAATCAGAAGTCCTATCTTTTATATTCCTCATTTGACGTAAAACAATGTTGAATGCGGAATAGGGTCCTTAATTGGGACAAATATTGTCTTTCCAACAGAGTTTGAAACTCTCGTAGAAACTTTTTCAATGTTGATGTTTCGAGAATTTTGTAAAATAATTGGATTGGATTGCATCACAGCGTGGACGAAGAACCGAGACGAATACCAATATAAAAAAGTGTATATAAGGACGGATTAAATTAACAGATATTATAGGTGCCTTATCAGTGGAATTAGTGAAAAAAAAATTAAAACAATTATTACTAATGATTGTATATTTTCTTGCTTAAAAGCCCTTATTCTTAGATACGTCACTGGTTGGAATCTTTTTACTTTGTTTATAATATAGCTTTGTTTTGGTTTTCGTCAGAACCGTCCTAGAATGGTTCTGCTCATGCGCATTTGCTTCAAGGGATCAATTTGAAGAGAATTCTCAATGCGCAGGAGCAGTTCCAGAACGGTTCTGAGAAGAACCAAAACAATTGAAACAAACCTTAATCAACCTTAATTATCATTATCAATAATTCTGTCAGATAGACAAACCTATATATTGGCACAGATTAAAAATAAGGTTTTATAATCTGTAATATTGAAAACATCTAAAAGGTTGAAAAACATCTTGAAAATGTAAAATGTTCGAGAATAAAACCATCACATTTTCATCAATATGGATGGAATGAGGAAAAAAAGTTGTACAAAACCACATAAAAAACTCACCTAAAGCCGATGTCACACCAAAAAACAAGAACATCTGAAGTATCATTTTATACACTTGTTCTTTATGCTTCATTGGAAATAAAATGACTATTTTTTCTCTATCTTAGCTGGTTTTCACTACTCAAAACGTACGAATGAAGTGAGAATTGCAGGAAAATTTGAAGATTACAATAGACTCGCGCCTTGCGCCAGTTTTAGCAGAATAATCACAAAAACAAACGGCGAGCACCTGCGCATTGCAAATATAGGTCAATCAAGAAATTTGAAATAACTATAAGAATTCCATCTCTTAAGAAAATGTTCAACTTGGAACTTGAAATTGGTTGGTAAAAATGAGGTAAAAATAAGTGGAAAAAGCGAGCAAATATTCTAACCTATAAACTATTTGAAACCTCATCCCTGCAGTGATGGATAAAATATATGCAAAAACGGAACATAAAAAAATCCGCACACACGCACTAAACTACATAGGTATCATACTTCACAAAAATTATCAATTGGAATTTTGATAGGGAGTGTCTAGTGGTCCGGGCGCCCGGATTCCAAACACAAATATGTATTTAACCGGGCGCCCGGATTTCAGATACAAACATCTATTTGACCGGGCGCAGGCGCCCAGTATATAATCTTTCAAATGTCTGATTTTGTTTATCTCTTTCCTTTCTGCATAAAATTCTCTCTTCTCAAAATTTACTAAAAATATTGACCATGACCCTCACTGATAGGTTAGTTTGTTTGGTTCAGGCAGTCTCATTGGATAAATATAGCACAATAGCGCGTTAAAATTTCATTTTGTTTTATTTGATTTTTCCTTCCCCAAAGATGTTTTACCAAGTCTTATGTATTTCTCAGCAAACTGTGGCAAAACCAAGCGCCTGGTCAAATAAATATTTGTGTCTGGAATCTGGGCGCCCGGACCCCTAGACACTCCCTTATTTCGGCTTCTACTTCTGTTTTTGTTTTTAGCACGTGCATGAGGCATTAAAATTTGAAGACTGTGTTTGTAGTACCATCTATGAAGAAATGATTGAAATAACAGTAGTCAGTCGGTAACAGCGGAACCGAATCAACGCCGTTGTTACGTCCGTGAGGCATTGCAGTAGTCTGTAAAACAAGTTCAAGCTTTCAATGTTGGATGTCGGAAGAATCAGAAAACATTGTATCGAGATTGGCGCTCTGCGTTCATACATTTGAACATAAATGGACGCGTTCAGTCTCATCCAGCGCAACATTCAAGGCAAAACGCGCTGTACTTTTAAAATAAATATGTAATTGTGTCTCCGAAAGAACAAAAAACTGAAAAATAGTTACACAACACCTACTTATTCAACGTGTGTGGTCTAGTTTTCAAACGATGCAATCTCGATAACGACAATTTTGGAAATATTTCACGAACATAACCAACAATCCGAAAATAGAAAAATATTTCGAAGTGTAATGCGATCCGGGATCATGTGTGAGTGCAAATTGATTTTGTGTGCGTTTTTAGTGAGTAATGTGATATTAGTAACTTGTTTCAATATCGACCAAGAGAACTTCGCCATGTATGATTTAGGTACCAAAAGGTCAATGTTTGGGTTTACAGTAGCTGTACATAAAGATCGAGGAAATCGAGGATGGTGAGTTTTTTTTACATTATCTAACATTCACAGAGTGTTATCAAGTATCTATTTTCACCTATGACAAAAAATCGAAAAGTTACCAGATATATATCCGAAACAAATTACGAGCTGACCCAAAATACATCAGCGTTCTTAAATCGAAACTAAGTTATTTCGACAGAATAGTTTGTATTTGGAATTCATATGATTTCAGCGTGGGTATTTTATTATTCACTTTCTAATCTATTCTGACAATGTTGTGGGATCCAATCCCAAAAAATAAGTGAATTATCTACTTGAAGCATGAGTTCCTCATGGTTGAATATTACCTCAGTATTCATAAGGTTTTCCAAAAAATTATTATTTAAAAAACAACGCAAAGACAATAAATCTTTGATAATACTTATGCGTCAGAATTTGTTTTGTCTATAGAGAAATTAATGAAGTGACAATAGTGATCTTAAGGTATAGAACTAGATATAAAACTGGTTAAATGATCATCGCAAATATTCCAGAGTATTTTTGAACCCACTGAAATCAATCATTGACATAAAATTCTGTAACTACATGGATATTTAGAACTTCACCATGGTTACGGCATTTTGCGTTAGCTTTGACTTTCGCGAGTGTATCAGACGCAATTTTATAATTTATTTTTCATGAAACTTCAATTTACCTACTCGTCTTTTTGTCTTAAAATTCTATCAAAAAGTATCTACCAATATCATTCCCTCGTTTTTAGCGTATTCAACACCATGTTAGACTATAATTGTTGCAGTGTTTGCCAATCATCAAATTAAATCCTGTTATATTTGAGTTGTTATTTCATTCTTCAAATATATTCCATCTTTTTATCGACCTTGCAATGTACATATCATTTATGAATAAAACGAACTGTATAAGATAACTTTATTTTGAAACAATTTTGAGATATTTTTTATTGTGGTGACTGTTTTACTTGTTTATGTACAAGAATTTACTAGAATTGTATTTTTCAAATTAAAAAACATTGGGTGTTGGAAATGTTTGGCATCATTTGTGCTTATCTAAATGTAACCTCCAACCCCGCCTCCAACCCTGAAGTTGATATTGCATGACAACATTATTATAATTAAAATATTCGAAACCCAAACATACGTGTTGATATAACTGTTGGCAATGATATAGATATATTTGTAACTCGTACGAAGTAGATAGGTATGAAATTTAAGTTTCATCACAAGCCAAAATGATATTTTAATATTTTGGTTTTATAATGAAGTCAAATGTGTATCGAAATAACCTCTATTTCGATACGCATTTTTTATTATTCGGAGGTTGGTACAATCGAACTGTCAAATGAAAGTCAGAAAGAGTTAGGCCCAGCTTACTTCTGAACGATTTGGATTCGGTGATATTAGCAGTGAAAAACGCAACGTTGTTATTGGTAAATTCCAATTTAGATTGTGATTTATTTTAAACTGACCAATAAAAACAATAACAACATTGCATTTTTCACCGCTGGTATTGCAAAAATCAAAATCGTTCAATAGTAAACTGGGCTTTACGCTTGTGCGTCAGATTTTAATTCTTTCAATGTCATCATTGTTACCAATCGAATATGTTTCAACTATTAATCGATATTATTTTTTTCAATGAAATAAAATTAATGCAAAATAGAAAAAATTGCATATTTCACACGTTTTATAAGACACGTTGTCGCACTTGTTCCCTTGGAGCACTCCTCTCGCTTCACTCGTCGTACTCCAAACAACGCGTGCGACAAAATAGCGTCTTATAAAACTTGTATCATAATATACTATTTTATCACCTCGACTCGAAGAATAAAAAGATATTTATTTATAATCCTGTCTCAATCTGTTGCTTCTAAATCATAGACATCTGTTAGTATGTGACTTCTAGATCACCCCGTACAGGGTAATCAATCCGTTGACAGATACCGTGTGATCACCGAGCGAATCTTTTTTTCCGATCGATCACGAATACCTAGCCGGGTGCAGAAAAAGCGGCATTCCCGAAGATTGGCTCTCGATTGTTTCTCGGAACCGATGAATATCTTAACCCGTTTTTTCCCTTATAAAACTGCGTCGGCGAACCAATAGCAATCCAACCCCGCCATTCGTCACTTAAAATTCCCGACACGTGTGCAGCATAAGGTGAGCCTTTAGCTTAGTCGGTCCGGCCCAGGCCTACTGCGACCGCTGCAATAAAATTATTTTCGTCAGAGGTCCATAACTCATTGACGAAAATGTCAACGAAAAAGCTGGTACGAAATTTGTCAGGGGAACTAGTTTTTGGGCAGTTTGGCTGAACAAGTTGTTGTTGGGGCAGCGGCGGAACTTGGGCGGGAACCCTCCCTTTCGAGCACCCTGTAGATATGCATAATGGATTGGGAGAGAAGGTCTCGTTGTTTGGGCTGTGCGTTTTCCCGATTTGAACCTACGCGATTTCTTTCTTTATTGGAATCTTTGGTCAACTACAAATTTCTATCGACTCGTATCTTGAAAGAGAAGCGTTTTAGGAGTTATATTAAATACTAACCACCCAAAGTGAGTTTTCTTTGGATGCGAAAAAATCGTCGTATAAAGTTTCTGAACACTGTTGGTGATTTCATACTGTGCGTTTTCCACATGAAATCTATTTGGGGTAATTTTGCAGTCATCACGCGATCTATTTTTCAATTGAAATTTTTGTTTGTACCGATGTGATATAATTAAACTGTGAACAAACTTCTTCTTTATTATTTCTGGATAAAACATGCCAAAATCCGAAATTTCACCTTCATTTACTGATGCTTATCTTTTTTTGGACATGTATTGAAAAGAGAAAGATAATATCACAGTATTCGCACAGAGATTTTCAAAATAGCCGTTGTCTATATCTACATACATTAGAAAGAAGAAAATTATAGAAAAATGATCTAATTATGATTTTTTCATAGATGAAAAGTATAATAAACCGTGGTAAATGCATGAAATGTATCCGATGATCTAAGAAGATTTACATTACTTGCCGAAAACTTGTAAGATAAAGAAGATGAAATTTCGAGATTTTGGCATAGATTATCTCGAGAAATAGTCTTCTTCAGTTGTTTGTTCGGTTTCATTATCAAAATCGGTTTCCTGAGGTCAAAATACGTAGATGCAATTAGATTGATGAAAATGAAATATAATGATTTCCATGTGTATATTCTTATACTTTTCATTGTTACACAGAAGAGTTTGTCTCTGAGATTCTTGTTATATTGTGTGTTTGATTATCTGCAATTGCTGCCCTATAGTCCAATATTCCTGTCCAATAGTTAATCATCCATCCAGAGTCAAATTCATCAGTCTGCCACTGAGAAGAAGCCCAATGCTCTTCAGATTGGGTGTAAGAAGTAGAATAGCAGTGAAACTGTTTTATTTCAATGTCAAATAGTGTCGGTGGGCAGATGTAGGTAGGAAGGTTATTCTACTATTAGTCTGTTAAGAGTCGCGATGATTGTGCAATAGCTAAATTTAAATAGGAGGATACCTGCATATGTTGAAAGATTGCTTGCGGTAATGTGTATATGTCAGTTTTCTATTCATCGAACACCTATTTGATTATTTCGAAATGTTTACCCACTTGCCAGAAGTCAAAAGTCAACCCATCAGACAGCAAGATGTGATTTTTATAATGTTTTTCGAAATATTCCTGTTGAATATTTCAAATATGCACTGGATGGTACGGAAAATTTCTGAGAAAAAAAATTGTGACAACATTCTCAAATTCCATAGATTCAGATTCTAAAAATCATCCTCAGAATCTTCTCGAGTGTATTTTGCTAAAATCCTCAGGATTTTCTCATTATCATCAAAATATTCGAAGAACGTCCTCATAATCTCATGAACCGAACAATACATCATAATAATATATAATATGGGCAGACCTACAAATAGTTTCTGTGAGACAAACTGAAAATTGAATATTCAAGTGGAATATTGTCCCTGGAAAAGATTAATAGAAATAATATGTAATATATTCATTAAGATAAAATATGTTATGAATATTCTTTGAGAACATTCTGTAAGATATTCTGAAGAAGGTATGTTTCAATCGCTTAACCAAAGTTTTATATTGTAACTGCCAAAGTTTTATATTTTGACTGTGAGGCGAAATAAACATATTATACAAAAACCTGCTGAAAAACTCAACCGTTTTTTCAAAACCTGTATCTTTAGGTACTGAAAGGCCATCTGTACGTTTTCAAGCTATAATCAGTTTACTGCCATACAAATGACAAAATCTGTGCCTTTCCGAATTCTCACGAAAGGCCCTAATGACCATATGTTTGGGGTACCTCTGTGAGCCAGGACATTTTTCAGAATACGTCCCAAATAATTATCAAAACACATGTTCCCAAGCATCTCAAACCCTGTCTGCTTCATTTTTATTTCACCACTTCACGCAAGTTCTGGCATTACTTTACAACGTCATAAAAATTCGGCTTTCCCCAGATAGTATAGAAGTTCTTTGAATGCACCTAATACTTATTGAATTGAGCAATGATAAGGGATGATGTTTTTATGAAAGTTATTCAGCTATTATTGGCATTGTTAAAAGAGCGCAACTGGAATTCTCACTTTTTCATAGCTTTCACAAATTACAAATGCCGTCGATTGGCCTTATAAGGAGCGGGGATTATAAGAAATATCGAACTTCATAAGTATAACTGGGAATCCGAGAACGTAATCTCTCTGAAGGATGAGTATCATGCCATATAGATACGAGGTAGATAACTGCCATTCTAATAAAGTATTAATTGAAAATTTCGAATTATAAGATACAACGTAGCGTTTTGCTACTTCTGATATCTGATTTCATCTTGAATTGATGCTAATTGAAAATACCTCATTGATTGCTAGGAAATAATACATAATATATATAGGGTGATTTGGATTTGTGAAGTCTAATTATGATTTATTGTATTACCCAGATCACGTAGAAGAAATTCATTTTGTGTACTCTACATAAAGAAACACTTTGTATGTAGTATCACCCACTTAATTTATCGGCACCAACATTTCAAAAGTGTTCAGTGCATTATGAAGATAGTAGTAGAATTTCCTCTTCAGTTATTTTTCTTACTATTGTATTGTAGCATCATCATCCATGTGCATGCTTGATTAGTGTTTATCATCTGTTCAATCAGCCGATGAAATAAAAGGAGGCGTTGCTACGTTTCAAGAAAACAAAAAAAAAATATTGAACCGTTAGAGAATGAATAGTATAGGTACCGATACAATGTTGAGGGGGGTTCATATTCATTTTAATTATGTTGCATACGTCGAATAATTTTTCCAAAAATGGTGTGAAATTGGAATTAATATTTTTCGCAGTAACTGAAATGTTCAACAAAATTCCTGATAGTCATCCAATATTCATCAAGGTATGCTAGATTCACACTACGATTTGAATAACTAATGTGTTCGAATATCTCTTGTAGATTGTCATTGTGAATAGATAAAATTATAACGATGTCAATACCCAATCTGGAAATTCAATTGAGTGAATAATTACGGCTTTTATTTAATCAATTGCAGTGGTAACGTTTTCTGTTAAAGCAATCAAAAGTTGTGTTGTTATTATCATCAGTCTTATCACTTGCAGACTTCATGTTCCTCCGCAAGTATTGAACTCTGTATTGAATTTATGCACATTTTTGCGATTGTGGATATGCTGTGTTTGTAAATAAACTTGAAAAAAAAAGTGTTAGTTGATGGTTTTCAGCGATGGTGACTGGACATTCAGTTAAAGAAAACACAGAGATGATACCCATGTTTGTCGTATCAAGAAATCTGTTGTTGTTCATACTCAGTCAATCCCCCCATATTTGCAAAAAAAAAACACGCTGATGACCCGATTGAACTCTTTCAGATTTTTTCTTGAGGTTGTCATTTGGTGATTTTGATCAATTTAAGAAACCTTCAAAAGCGACTGTTTTGTTTTGTCTTGCTGAATCATAATTCCACATATACGACGATGACGTTAAGGTTGTTGAAGAACGAAGAAAAGAATTCCGTACGGCTTTCGCCATTTGTCATTATATCTACTTATATACGATTCATACCAAGAAGGATTGAGTTGATTTCACTTTATGTCTTCTAAGGAATCGACAAGGTTATTTGTTACTATATAAAGTCCAAATTGGGGCAACGAATTTTATGTAATGTTCATTCAAATAAAGCATGTTCAACCGAGAAACATTTTTTTCTTTGCGGACTTTTGGTACATTGGCCTAGTAATTTGTGGACTCATCAGGTATCAAAAGTAGATACCTTATTTAATTTGGAACTGAAGAAAAGCAATGCTTCTTCCTTCTTTTTGGACGTACTTCGTCCTTCCATCAATGAATTCCTTTTTCATCTCGAATTATTTTCAACATATCCAACATCTATTTTGTTTTGCTTCAGAAAATTATGTCAAGCAGTAGAATTAATTTCTCAACTGTTATCTAATTTTTACATGAGTATTGAAACAGTATCATTTTCATTGAATGAAAATACCAGAAAATAGGAAACATCTCTTTTGACGAATCTATCATCGTATCAAATCAGACATTTTCATAATGTAAGAATTACATCCTGACTACCACCATGAGCATACATAAGAAGGCCATATTCCCTTATTTGAATCATCGTTCTCTTGTTTGTCACTATCTGGCATCTCCATTCGATTCGAAAAGCGCATGGAAAGTGAATAACAAATCTGTTGTAGACGTTTGACATCTTCGGAGATATCATTCCCATTCTGTCACTATTCATCAATACCGAGAAATGCATCGGATAATTTTAAAATACAATGAGATCTATAAGGCCTTGGTGTATAGTAGAAAAAGCGCCACATTTCATATTTTATACACGCACCGTATAAGATCCACCGCGATATAAGCGGACAGAAAATTTATTGAATGGATTCACACGTGAGGTAAATGCTCAAATGGAATCTGATTATTATTATAATGTGTTTCTTGGTAGTGTCATAATAAGTCCGAATGAGAATTGTTTCCTCTCAGCCTATACAATGTAGCCCACAAATCACTTTGGTTTTCCCGGTCGTTATGAGATTTACCCTAATCAGCAAATCCCTCAATTTCCTGTCACTCGCGTAAATATTTGCAAACCGTATCAAGCTATTTTGAGGATAACTACATTTACAATCACGAATACCCTCGCAAATAACTTAGTCATAATTATCGTTTTGTTGAGGAAATATTCAGGAGAATCTTCCTTTTGAACAAGCTGATGATTACCCATATATTTTTAAATTGTGTTTATTTTTCGATACTTGGCAAAGTTCCTGTTGATACTATGGAATAAGAATGAATAATATAAACACGAGTGTTATTTCTTGGCATCTTGGCATTGTATGACTCAAAGTATATTTATAAAAAAATACAGGGTCACTCACGGTTGATGGTAGGTTAGACGTTTCTAGAGAACAGGACGTAGGATTATTCTGAAAATTTGGTTTATTGGGTAATCAGTTTTGTTCTATCGATCTAAAATACTTTCAGTGTTGCGGCGATGCCGCTTCTATCGAAAAGTAGCAACAACTTTGTTATTTCAAATGGAACACCCTGTATTTTATTTCATTTTTAGATTCTTCCTGAAGAGCTGATTTCGTCGATCTATCATACTTGGGGTAAAGCGCGAAAGATTACAGAGATATTGGGTTTGAAAAATCGAGATTTTTCAACTTTAGGAATTTTTTGTGCCGAAACTATCAATTATTGCTCAAAACGGCTTACATGTTCCTATCTCAACTTTCCATTTACTATCGATTGATATTTAATTGAAACAAATACAGGGTGGTTCAGAATTTTGAGTTTTGCATAACCCTCTATTTGTTTCTATTAAATGTCAGTAGATAGTAAATGAAAAGTAAAGATAGGGGCATGTAAGCCGTTTTGAGCAGAAATGATTAGTTTCGACACAAAAAATTCCTAAAGTTGAAAAATCTCGATTTTTCACACCCTATATCTCTGTCATCTTTCTCGCTATACCCCAAGTATGATGTATCTACGAAATCAGCTCTTCAGGAAGAATCTAAAAATGAAATAAAATACAGGGTGTTCCATTTGAAATAATAAAGTTGTTGCTACTTTTTGATAGAAGCGGCAACGCTGAAAGTATTTTAGATCGATAGAAAAAAACTGATTACCCAATAAACCAATAAATTTTCAGAATAATCCTACGTCCCGTTCTCCGTAAACGTCTAAGGTACCATCGACCGTGAGTGACCCTGTATATATACAGGGTGTATCTAAATAACACCGAAAAAATTAAAGGGGTGATTCTGTGAAGAAAATTAATGTGAGTGTTTGGTATAAAATTTTTTGAAAAAACCTTCCCCGGAAAAGTTACACCCCTTCAAAAATTAAAAAAAAAATGGTTTTTCTTTTTTATTTTCCCTGTATATCAAGCTAAATACACGAAACTTGGTAAACATTTTATTATAATTGTATTGTCGATATTCGACAGGTTTTTGTTCATTGTTTGTTCACTTTTGTGCTGTAGTTGTAGAAGTCTCATAATCATAATCATAATTTGGTTGGCTGTTGTTTAATAAAATGCTATTTTACATGAGCTTATTTATTTTTTTCTCATAAATGCTTAAGTTTTACAAAAAAACTTTAAGTTAAAAAAGTTAGTCAATGAATTGGGCTTTTCAGTCATACTTTTTTGAAGAAAAAATTTTCATCTAAAAAAAAGTTGTAAGAAAAAATATCTTAGGGGTTGAAATAATCAACCCCTTCTAAGCATACTTCAGGGTTGAAAACATTTCAAAAAGTGTACTCTTATTGACAGATAATGTTTACCAAGTTTCGTGTCTTTAGCTTGATATACAGGGAAAATAAAAAAGAAAAACCATTTTTTTTTAAATTTCGAAGGGGTGTAACTTTTCCGGGGAGGGTTTTTTCAAAAAAATTTATACCAAACACTCACATTAATTTTCATCACAGAATCACCCCTTTAATTTTTTCGGTGTTATTTAGATACACCTTGTATGAGAGCACCAACGGAAGTCCACGTTAAATATTCTCGTAAATATTCAAGGCATCCTGTTGTTGCCAAAATCCAATGAAATACGACAGCTCGGAATATCGATGTCGCAATACCGGTGGTCACGTGACATGGGTCGCAAGGGCCCAAATAGCCAGATCCGACCCTGATCATCGGGCACCTTGGTTACATTTATTATAAGGAGGCGCCATCAAGTAATCGTTTGCAATAATTAAAAACAATCTAACATCATTCCCGTTCCTAATTCGACAAAATTCCCCATTATAACAACTGAGGATCGCCAACTTTTCGCGTAATCGAGATAGCCATGACTTGATTACTTCACCATATCGACCTCGTGGATTCGAATTCGGGAGAACGTCGGTTGCGCCAAAATATGATTTCGAAATTTTCGGAGATGCGCATTTTTGAATATATACCAGTGCAGATTGGGAATGGTGTATTTTGTTTATTCACGAGTATACCAGAAAACATAGAAATACGAAAAGATATCTTCCAAGGAGCGTTCGCAAAGTAGTAGTTTTATACATACATTTGCGTGCCCAAAGTTACACTTTTCCACACTGAGTGCGGGAGAGTGAAACTACTCAAAATCTGACTGTTCATCACACCGTATAATTATTTTTTCAGTATAAATATTACGAACAAAAAATGTATTTTTCTATTTTGGTTGTATTATAATGAAATCATTGTGCAACGAAAATGCGTATCGAAGTAGCCTCTATTTCGATACGCATTTTTTATTATTCGGAGATTGGTACAATCGAACTGTCAAATGAAAGTCAGAAGAGTTAGGGCCAGTTTACTTCTGAGCGATTTGGATTTGGTGATATTAGCAGTGAAAAACTCAATGTTTTAATTGGTAAATTTCAATTCAGAGTGTAATTTGATTTAAATTGACCAATAAAAACAATAACAACATTGAATTTTTCACCGCTGGTATTGCAATAATCAAAATCGCTCAACTGTAAACTGGGCTTTACGCTTGCGCGTCAGATTTTAATTATTTCAATGTCATCATTGTTACCAATCGAAGATGTTTCTGTTACTTATAGATAATAAATCAATTTTTTTCTTCAAATCAATTCAAAATAGAAAAAATTGCATATTATGACACATATTTTATAAGACACGTTGTCGCACTTGTTCACTTGGAGCACTGCTCGCTTCGCTCGTCGTACTCCAAACAACGCGTGCGACAAAATATCGTCTTATAAAACTTGTATCATATTATACTATTTTCTAGTTTTATGTGATTGTTTGTTGTATAATGTTTTTAATAAGTTTAACTAAAAAAATATTCAATAAGTTATGATTTTTTTAATCTTTGGTGTTATTCAAAATGAAGCTTCACGTCGTTCGCCTAACTGTATTTGCGTGCGGAAAGCTAACACTTTGCGCACTTGCAAGGAAAATAACTGTTAATCTATCGAATAACATAGAAAATGAGATCTTCTGGCTCAATTCGATCTCGCCCATATTTTTCAATTGAAACCAGGTCATATGGGAGAATATAAAACGCCTATGCAATAACAGAAGGAAACCCACTTGGATTGGATTCAATGACGTCAGTCATAACCATATTAGGACTGCAGACCATCGACACCAAGTTTAACATGATTTTTTTGTTATCGTCCTTTTGATGATTGTTATTTTCGCTGAAAATGTCATACAGCAAGATCTGCGTGTAATGATCGTGATAAACCTAACCTATTTTAATCGAAAGTTGTGAATTATTTTGCTACAAAGTTATTAATTTTGCACTCCAATTAGGCTCACAGCTCTTGTGTCAGCAAGTTTTTCCACCGATGTTGTTATTTGTTGATATTCTTTCTCGTAACGAATCGGCTTTTGCTTATAAATAATTTAGCAATCAGGTTTAAGCAGGGAAAATTGATGTTTATCTATGTTCGCTCTCGATTTAATCGGATTTATTTTCAATTATAATATTCCAGATTCTAATGGGGAATTAATGTAATTCCTTGGAATCTCTTCAAACTGGGTATCATCTTGTTAAACATCAATTCGGAATCTTCTTAAATTCGACATTGATACCTTCACCGATTAAATTATAATATATAGGTACCTATATAACGAATTATGTATGGAAAATACTTACAAACAAGAATGATGAAACTTAGGAATGGACATCAAAGAATAAAATAAATTATTCAAGAAGTTGCCAAGACAAGAAATAATAATTGTGAACCCTAACCTAGACGAAAGAAAAATATATCAACCAAAGCCAGCCTACACGATAATTTTTTTTTAATATTTTCTTTACGCCAACAAACTGGGGTTCGTCATAGAAAAGGTGGATATAGATATGGTGAAACGACTCTTCAATTGTTTTTCGTCAAAACCTGTAGAATGGTTTAGCGAGAATCATAACACCGATAATATTTCATTAACCATTCGAAGATGGCGTTAATATCGCATTTGATATCAATATCGATAATTCAGTTCTCTACTAATATCCGTATTCTATGGTTTCGTGTTCAAGTGACAGTGACAGATCATTCATAATTGTGGTTTTGGCTTGAAATACTGCGATTGAACAAATCACACAAAATCAATATGATTGAGAAATTGTGAAAATTAATATTCATCAAGCAGAATCAGCAGACGTGGCGCCATCCATATGAAGTCGTGAAAGTATTACTAGTGTTTTAAACTATGATTGAAATTCAATAAAATCAAGTAGGCATAAGCACAGATTGCATAAGTCTACAAATATTCGTAGGAATTTTTTGTGTCGAAACTGATCATTTCTGCTCAAAACGGATCACATGTCCCTATCTTAACTTTTCATTTACTATCTACTGACATTTAATAGAAACAAATAGAGGGTGATGCAAAACTCAAAATTTTGAACTACCCGTATTTGTTTCATTTAAATATCAATCGATAGTAAATGGAAACTGGAGATAGGGACATGTAAGCCGTTTTGAGCATGAATGGATAGTTTCGGCACAAAAAATTCCTAAATTTGAAAAATCTCGATTTTTTACACCCTATATCTCTATAATCTTTCGCGCTATACCCCAAGTATGATGTATCGACGAAATCAGCTCTTCAGGACGAATCTAAAAATGAAATAAAATACATGGTGTTCCATTTGAAATAACAAAGTTGTTGCTACTTTTTGATAGAAGCGGCAACGCCGCAACGCTGAAAGCATTTTAGATCGATAGAACAAAACAGATTACCCAATAAACCAAATTTTCAGAATAATCCTACGTCTCGTTCTCCAGAAACGTCTGTATATCTACCTTGGTCATAGAAGGGTGGTATTCTCTTGGACAACAAACTTATTTTTCGGCAACCGTCCGGAAAGTTGTTGTTTTATTCTTATTCTTGATATTTTATTGTGAATAAAATATTTAATTATACTTATGAACGTGTTTAATTACTAATCAAAAATTAACAATCAATTCGGTCTTTAAGATGATACCCAAGACAGACCATTACTCTACTACTACTTATAACTCTTACAACTAACAACTGACATGACATAATTGACATATCTCCACAGAATATATCAGTGCTACCAACTATATATGAAATTCAGAATTGGAACATCACACAATACCAACACTACCCCTCAATTCTGCAATTTTATAATCCCAAGTTTTTCCCTGAAATATTCAAATTTCACAAATGGTAGGGATTTGGTCATTATATCGGCACACTGATATTCGGTCGGTACATATTTCAAAGTGACAATTTCATTTTCAATACAGTCTCTCACAAAATGATGTTTAATGTCTATATGTTTTGAACGTTTAGTTTCCAATGTATTTGCCACTTTGATACATGACTGATTATCTTCATATATTACAATAGGCTTCAACTCAAGATTCAACAAATTTTCCAATAATTGCTTAATAAAAATACATTCTGTTACACAATTTGATAGCGATACATATTCAGCTTCGCAGCTTGACAATGCAACAGTTGCTTGTTTTTTCGATTTCCAGTATATCAAATTATCATTCAGGCTCAACACAAATCCACTAATACTTTTTCTATCATTGATGTTGAATGCAAAATCTGCATCTGCATATGCACTGATATTTATCTCAAGTTTTCCAGATTTCTGAAATCTCAATACATAGTTTTTAGTAGAATTCAAATATTTCAACACATTTTTCAAGTGTGTCCAGTGTGTTCTACTGAAACAATTTTGAAATTGACTGAAATATGACACACAAAAACATAAATCCGGTCTGGATCCCAACATTAGATACATAAGACTCCCAAGTAGTTCTTTGTATGGTAAATTTTCACAAACAAGTGTATTATCTGATGCTAGCAAGTTCAACTTGGGTTCTATTGGTATCTTAGAAGGTTTACAATCAGTCATATTGAACAAATCTAATACTTTTTCAATCAAATTTCTTTGAGAAATGTATATTCTATTTTCTACTCTTACAATTTCTAGACCAAGAAATATAATGTTATCACTAGTCAAGTCTTTCATTTCAAATTCAATGCAAAGTTGATTTTTAACAAAATTAATTTCTGAGACATTATCTGATATTATTAAGAGATCATCCACCCATATTAACAGATAAGTATTATCCTTTTTGAATAAACATGGATCTACATTTGACCTATGATAATTTATATTTGACATGAAACGATTGAAATGATCATACCAACATTTAGGACTCTGATTTAAACCATAGAGTGATTTTTTCAATTTACATACCATGTTATCATTTTTTAAATTATCAATACCTTGTGGTGGATACATGAATACAGGTTTTTTCAATTCCCCATTCAAAAATGCCCCTTTCACATCCATTTGATGTATTTGCAGATCCCATTCTGCTGCTAAACTCAGAAGTATTCTCAAGGTAATCATTCTTGCAACAGGAGTGTATATTTCCTCTTCTGGCATCTTCTTCTGTTGAAATCCTTTTGCTACAAGTCGTGCTTTACATTTTTCTTTTCCATTTTGATGTTTTCTTGTAAATACCCATTTTGATTCTATTATATTCTCATTATCTGGCTTTGGGACTAATTCCCAGGTTTTGTTCTTCTCCAGATTTTCCAATTCTTCCTTGATCGCCTGTCTCCAAACATCAATTCCATTTGCTACCTCATATGATGTAGGCAACTCTGATAGTAGACAACCTTCAGATAGTGCTGCTATGAAATCAAATTCATAATCATCATACTTTTTGGGTAAACATATTCTTCGTCCTCTTCTATCTTCCACATTTTCTTCTGGTCTTTCTTCCTCTGCTCTTTCTTCTTCATTCTCTTTTGTTTGTTGCATTTCCTCATCTTCATCCATATTTATTTGTATTTCAAATTTATTTTCTGAAATTTTAGGTTTTGGTTTCCTGAAGACAACATCTCTGCAGACAGAAACTTTTTGTTTCTGCTCATTCCATAGTCGATAACCATTCATTCCATACCCAATGAAAATATATTTCTCACTTCTTTCATCTAATTTCTTAAGGGGTCCTAATACTTTGGCAAATGCTTCACTGCCAAAAATCTTCAGTACTCTCAAATCTGGTTTTTCATTTGTCCACATTTCAAATGGAGTTTTTGGGACAGTTTCTGAGGGACTTCTATTCATCAAATAAGCTGCAACCCTGACAGCTTCACCCCAAAATGTCTTTCCAAGACCTGAATCAAATATTAGTGATCTAGCCTTCTCTAGTAGGGTTCTATTTAGACGTTCAGCTTTCCCATTTAATTGTGGTGAATATGGGACTGTAACATCCATAACAATTCCTTTTCTTTTGCACCAAGCTTTCATTTCATTGTTTACAAACTCCCCTCCATTATCGCATCTTATTTTGGATACTCTTAAATTCTTACTTGTTTCCATTTCTTCCACATATTCTTTCAAGTACTCATATGTTTCATTTTTATGTCTTAATAAGTAAACAACTGTATAGTGTGTAAAATCATCCAATACAGTCAATATATACTTCTTATCATCAAATGTTGCTGGATCAATAGGGCCTACTATGTCAGTATGTATTATTTCTAAAGGCCTTGTGGCTCTTCGTCTTTCACTATTGAATGGTAATCTAGTCTGTTTTGCTTTGAGGCATATATCACATATATTTTCTAATTCATCACAATCCTTCTTGTTGATATCTAAACCAATTACCATTTCAGTTTCTGTTAGCTTCTTCATATTTTTGATGCTCAAATGTCCCAATTTTCTGTGCCAATCCTTCAGTTTCTCCTCTTTTGTTTCTATCATTAAAGAGGTTTCATTGTTGTTATGGAATAGATTTGTAAGATAGAGCCCACTTTCTGACTTTTTACCTTTAATTATTGCAGAGTTATTCTTCTCAATATATACATTATCATTCTTGAACATGACTTGACCATTCTTTTCAGTTATTGCTTTTACTGATAATAAGTTTCTTGTCAAGTCTGGAACATATAAAACATCTTCAAGAATACAATTGTCTGTCTCTACATTTCCTCTTCCAAGCACTCTCATAGATGCATTTTTCTTAGCAACTCCTACTTTTCTTTCCATTACTTCAAAATTATCTTGAAACAGATTGATATCATTAACCATGTGAGCTGTTGCTCCAGAATCTACAACAAATTCATGATATCCATTCCTTTTCATTTTTCTGGTATTTTCTGTTAAAAAAGCCACTTTTTCTTCTTGATTTTTATTTGACTGTTTGTTTCGAAAGAAACAGTTCTTTTCAGAGTGGTTATTTTTCTTACAAATTCGACACATCTGCTCTGTATTTCTTTGATTTTTGTAACAGTTTTTAGAAAAATGTCCCTTTTTACCACATGTGTAACATTGCAATTCTTTTCTGCTTCCTGTGAAAGTCTTTTCATGTCCTTGTTTTTGACACCTTTTTTCTGATGCACTGAATGCTACTGCTCCTTCATTTTCTTTACTTCTCATCATTCTTTCTTCTCCAATCAATCTAGATGTCAGATTTGTTAGAGTTTTATCCTTTTCAGGTGTTGAATCCCAAGCACTTCTAAAATGCTTATAATGTTCTGGCAAAGTAGTTAAGATCTTAGAAATCAACATGCTGTCATCAATATTTTGTTTCAATGCATTCAACCTAAAGGCAAGATTTTCTAATTGGCTTATATGTAAGGACATATCAACTTCTTTTCCAAAACTGAAGTTGAAAAACTCCTGTAACAATGTGCATTTTTGTTGTTCAGTATCTTTCTGGTATATATCACACAGTTTTTTATACATTGCTGCTGCTGTATCACATGTCATGATATGTGGTAACACTTTCTTATCTATTGTTGTAATTATCAGTTTCTGTGTTCTTGCATCTCTTCTTTTCCAATCTGCCTTTTTCTCTGCGGTGGTCACATCTTCAAGTTTTATTTCTCCTTTCAAATATTCATATAATTCTGAGGATCTACAGAATATTTTAATTTGAAAGTCCCAAGTCTGAAATGTTTCAGCATTTTCTAACTTGTCAATTTTCACGATTTCTTCATTGGTATTTGTAGACGCCATTTTGTTCAACGCACGTTCCCTTTTGGTTATGGTTTTTATGGGTTTTTACGGATATTTCCTATTTATCAAACCTCTTGTTTTCTTCGAGTTCCTCTGGGCCCATAACCTGTTGTTTTATTCTTATTCTTGATATTTTATTGTGAATAAAATATTTAATTATACTTATGAACGTGTTTAATTACTAATCAAAAATTAACAATCAATTCGGTCTTTAAGATGATACCCAAGACAGACCATTACTCTACTACTACTTATAACTCTTACAACTAACAACTGACATGACATAATTGACATATCTCCACAGAATATATCAGTGCTACCAACTATATATGAAATTCAGAATTGGAACATCACACAATACCAACAAAAGTACGTACTTTCCAGACGATTTTTTTTTTGAGAAAGTGGCATTTTTCCGGCCTAGTCCGGGAAGTACGTACTTCCCGGACTAGGCCGGGAAGAATCACATCGTTGTTGTCATTGTAAATATGAAAATCTTGGTAGTATGGTTTTGATAAATGCAGTTGATCATTACCATAGCAGCAAAATAACGACTGACAGCTATCTGACATAAAATTAGCTAACATTTCAATTTTTGAAAGAAATGTGTTTCTTTGATTTGTTATTCTATACACGGTTGCCGAAAAAATTGTGTACGCAACACGCCCGAAAACAGTTTTTTTGGACTCGCAGACTTCCAGGACTCGCTACGCTCGTCCTAGAATTTTGTCCACTCATCCAAAAAAACAGTATTTTCCGGACTTGTTACGTAAATTACTATTTTCGGCAACCGTCCGGAAAGTACGTACTTTCCAGACGATTTTTTTTTTGATAAAGTGGCATTTTTCCGGCCGGGAAGAATCACATCGTTGTTGTCATTCTAAATATGAAAATCTTGGTAGTATGGTTTTGATAGAGGTGGATAGATAGACTGGTGAATTCACTTCCTATCTTGTGGCATGTCCCAAATCTCTTGATTTCGCCTACTTCGATAAAACGTGTCTAACGTGACATTGCGTGGGTAAATCTCGCTAAGTGAAGCCGCGATTTCAACCAATTTTACAGGTTACTGCAGGTGTCAATGCGAAACTATGAATATTTGATTCTGAATGACTTCTAAATCGTTTCTAACAATTCCATGGAGCCATTTTACAATGAGTTTGATGCGAATATGTATCGAATATGATTGAAAGAAAATTCTTCAAAAATCTTTCGACAGTATCGCCATCTATTGTTGTACATGAGAACCCCACGTAATGAGCTGAAAGTCAATTGTTCCAAATCAAGGATTTGTCTGCTGAAACAATTGAAGAGTAGCGCCACCAGGTCTTATTTCCATCATTGTTTTGATAAATGCAGTTGATCATTACCATAGCAGCAAAATAACGACTGACAGCTATCTGACATAAAATTAGCAAACATTCAAAAATTATCAGATGAAAACAATCAATGTGAAACGGAAACTTTACCTTCTTGTTCTGACTTCAACAAAAGGCACTTAAATATACCAAGCATTTCAAACAAATTGAATCTATTCAATATTAACAATTGTTCTAATTTTAATATAAATATTAATATAAATAAGAATTGAAATGTTCGAAATTTTGTTCCAATAAAGAAATGTGTTTCTTTGATTTGTTATTCTACACGGTTGCCGAAAAAATTGTGTACGCAACACGCCCGAAAACAGTTTTTTTGGACTCGCAGACTTCCAGGAGTCGCTACGCTCGTCCTAGAATTTTGTCCACTCATCCAAAAAAACAGTATTTTCCGGACTTGTTACGTAAATTACTATTCTTTGAGTAGAAAAGAGAATTTTCGTTCGGCCTGTATCTTTTCCAATAACGCCAATGAATCGATGAATCGATCTTCCCATCCAATCGCTAACCCCTAACCTTTCACACTGATGCTCGCGTTTTATCAACTCAACACATCGTATACGGCGTTCCAATAATATATCACGTTGATTTTGTTTCCTGTGAGAAAGCGACAAAGTCGAAGCCAACTACGATGCGGCTTTTGAATCACTCCCTCGCTAAATATAAAGGCGTTGAAAACGGGTCTGAGGCTTGGCTGGGTGCCACCCTGATGATGTCCCTTGATGTTATCTTGACCTCGACGTTAACGATACTCATGTGGAAAGAATCGTAAGGTGGGAAGGTAAAGAGGATTTTTTGCTATTTTTTGATTATAGAAGAACTTCTGAAGATTATTCCACCACACCACAGAACTCGTTTGAAAAATTTCATATCGTAAAATCCCAATGTTGGATGAAGCTGCAGCTATAGGGAACCTAGATTAAGATCGTAGCACCAGAACGGTAAAAATCAGAACTACTCTATGAGCCATTCCAATTTGTTTACATTATCCGGAAGAATATCATTATTTCATTTCCTTTCAATATATTCAAATTGTTTGCTTTTTTTCGTTTCGTGTTTTTATATTATGTAGTTACAGTGCTCTACTAAGCAGTTTTGTGTAGATATATATGGTTGTGATTTTCTGAACAATATATTTATTAATTGAAAGTACAACTTCAGTTGAAAAGACTATTTTTCTGAAGATAGTATTTCAATAATTTTGATTATGGATTTACTTCAAATATGTAAGCAATAAAACAACATGATTACTCATTGTCCTGTGTGATCAGATACCTGGACAGTTAAAATAATCTTATATTGACCTGTATTGACCTATTAAGAAAACTTCAAAAACCTGTTTGTGTGCCGACATCTCATATTATTACATTTATTTTAAAAAATGTTGAAGTTTTTACCCATATTATTTCACAATTTTTGATAAAAACAATAAAAACGCCATGCAATTATAAATATTTATTGGTAAGTATAAAATGAATGAGAAAATTCATTATTATGTACTCAATTTCAAGTGTCTTCACTAATATATAAGAAGAATACTCTACTCAATTACCTCTTCAATTACTAACAATAAAAAAAATAGGTACATCGTTTTAATCCACACATCACTCCTGTCCAGCAACTCCTTTGTTTTCAACTTGGTTCCAAAAGGTCTGTTCGCTGTTTATGCATGAAATTTATATTGTACACTACATTTTCTTACACCCACTGGTCGTTGTAGATGAGTGTAGTGTAATTAGTTCAACATCTGTTCGCTGCTTTTATTCTGCTTTATGCTAATCCTAGGATTATGATTTTGAGGTTATGATTATAATTATTTTGCATTTATTTATGACTTGTGAATCTCTCTCGAAAATATCAAAAATGCACAGTGATGATGAAATCATCATTGCGAATTCGGACGATGAATTGTTGATAGTTCATCTGACGATGATCAATCAATGACATTTATGTCAATATTCTTTTGATGCTATCGTAAATGGGGACAAAAGATTCCCGGGTAACACGTACGTACTTTGTCGAAGAAGTTGTTTTATTTTTCAAAATATATCTTTATCATTATATACACCTAACCCCATATTTTCCAATATCCATTTGCACTACACTTATCACACCTCCTCTAAATCGATTGTAACAACTGGTTTTTTCGTGCTACAACATTTTAACAACGAACATAGTGTAGTGTACACGGGAAATCACCGAACGGTATCAGTGTTACACAATCTACTATTCTGTACAATAGTGTAGTTAATGGAGACACAGCGAACAGACCTAAATATAACTCGAGATTTTCCTGTATTTGGGGAGGTATGAATAGTAATTTACGTAACAAGTCCGGAAAATACTGTTTTTTGGATGAGTGGACAAAATGGAAGTCTGCGAGTCCAAAAAAACTGTTTTCGGGCGTGTTGCGTACACAATTTTTTCGGCAACCGTGTAGAATAACAAATCAAAGAAACACATTTCTTTCAAAAATTGAAATGTTAGCTAATTTTATGTCAGATAGCTGTCAGTCGTTATTTTGCTGCTATGGTAATGATCAACTGAATTTATCAAAACCATACTACCAAGATTTTCATATTTACAATGACAACAACGATGTGATTCTTCCCGGCCTAGTCCGGGAAGTACGTACTTCCCAGACTAGGCCGGAAAAATGCCACTTTCTCAAAAAAAAAATCGTCTGGAAAGTACGTACTTTCCGGACGGTTGCCGAAAAAACTTATTTCGGGTTTTTTTCTCGCCCAACAACAATAATGATCCATAGTTTTTCCAGAATTATTTGAATTCCAACCAACAAATTAACACTTCAAAAAAAGAAAATTATATGGAAACCTTATGGCAACAAATGTAAACAAACGATTCTATAGCCCATGAGTTAGTTATATTCGTCAACGGTAGGGGGCGTACTGCTTTTTTTTTCGCCTAATGGTGGTGGGTTCTGAAGACAGTAAGCTTGGTCATTCCACTGAAGATAATTCAAAGAGAACTGATCTGATGAAATGTCAGTACGAGGTTATTCTACTTCTTCTCTTTTATTTCCGATTGTTGTGTAGGAGAAAAGTACCCAAACGTTTTGATGATATCTTACCTGATGCTCTGGTTGAAGTTTTCAAACAACGCCACAAACCCAAACGAAACTGGAGAAGCCAACTTGGCTTGAAGATTTTTGGATTTCTTGTGAGCATTCTCGCGATCTATATCCAAAAACTAAACAATTTTTCTCTGTGACATCAGTTTCTCAACAGATTAATACTGATGATGGCTCAGTAAAATATGCCTTATAAATAATGACTGGACTATAACATCAAAAACCAATTAATTATATCACACCCATAGTGCTGGACACTAAACAACGATTGCCCTTTGTTTGACAAAGGAAACTCATTGTTCGTAATAAAAATCTGTGAAAACAAGTCATAAAACATGACAAATTAGCCATTCACGAGCGCGTGAACCACATATAGGTTATTATCGTAACCCAGTTTCCTTATACAGAAAACCAGGAAAAAAGGAATAGGTAATGGAACAATATTGTTCGAAACGATGAAAGAGTAGGGTGAATCGATTGTAGTTATTTTTTTTAATTTCTTGTGAGCTCTTGAAAAAAATAGGTATATGTTTTATCATTTCACTGCTTTTCATCGATTAAACTACGCAACACTTTACGTCGCACCCCGAAATTTTGCCCCTGTTGAAATTTGAATAACTTTTTTCTGATTTGAAAAATTCGAATTCTGTTTGCGCTGTTCGCTAGCTCAGTCCTTCAGCTATAATCTCGTACTTTCCTGTTACATGAGTTTTTTCCATAAAATTGTTACAGGATGTTTTTTTAAACTGTGAAAAATTTCGGAATTTTCAAAAGGATCCCAAATGAAGAAAAGCAGTTTTTTTTCAACTTTAACAGCAGAGGCATAAAGGTGATCTCATTAACTTGAGCCATCTCCAGAAAATTGTCTTCTTATCTCTTTTATTTACAGAGTGACCTCTAAACATCAATTTTTTGATTTTGCAGTCATAACATTTTTCCTCTTGAACCGATTTTTAAAATCTCAGGATAATTTTAAAGCTGAAACGTTAGATTAACAGACATGAAGATCAGAATTGACTGAAAATAAATATTAAAGATCAAGGGTTTCTGCATAGGTGACTCAAATCTAAATCCCCCTCGAAATCCCGATTGAAAAAGAAAAATATCCAAAACGTTGTTTGATCGAAACGAAAATATCACTACCAAGAAGACTGTAAAAAATCTAGAAGACTTTGCATAGGGGGCGAGAAGGTTACCCTGAAATTTTATTGTATTCAGAATTTTTTTTTTTAATTTTTTCATGAAATCTTATATCTTCAGAAAAGAAGGAACTAGGAATAATTTTTTCTGTCCTGATCTTACGTACGATCTGAACGTAATTTTCAACCTGTCTTGTCAGTCACTAATTATGATTCTTGTTACGTTGGTTACGGACCATGCATTTTTTTTCGAGAACATGGCATTTCAATTTGGTTTTTTCACGCACAATTTTTGACTACTGAAAGAAAAAAAGATCTGGATGTGTCCAGAATGAAAGATCTTTCCGAAAACAAGTCGATTTTCATTTAATTCTCCTCCCAGTCGGGATTTACAGGGTGTTTCAGATTTGGGTCACCTTTGAGGAAATCCTCGATTCTGAATGTTCATCTTGAGTTAATTCTGATCTCTAAATCTTCTCATATGAGGTTTCAGCTTCAAAATGAGCCTGAGATTTTGAAAATCGGTTGAAGAGGAAAAAAGTTATGACTGCAAAACCAAAAAATTAATTTTTTGAGATCACTCTGTAAATAAAAGTGATAAGAAGACAATTTTGGAGATGGCCAAAGGTAATGAGATCACTGCTTTTCTTCATTTGGGATCCTTTTGAAAATTCCGAAATTTTGCACAGTTTAAAAAAACACCCTGGTAGCAATTTTACGGAAAAAACCTCATGTAACAGAAAAGTACGAGATTGTAGCTGAAGGATTGAGCTAGCGAACAGTGTAAACAGAATTCAAATTGTTCAAAGCAGAAAAATTTTAACAGTGGCAAAATTTCGGGGTGCGACTTAATTAGTGTTGCGTTTTCGTACTTGTGTGATTGAAATTTTGAATGTAAAAATATTCTCTGTTGTTGACATTGAATCGATATAGTACAAATTTTGATATGTCCGAACAATACAGGGGGTGAATTCATATCCTGGCCACCCGCTATATGAGGCGTGATCTCTCAAAACTGTTCCTCGATCTTTATGAACCGAACACTGATTTATTAGCTGTAACAGGAAGAGGTGCGTCTATACTCTACATAATATAATTTCACTGCAATATGATGATCGATTATTTTAATATGAAATTGATGTAGTAATATCCTCATCCTGTGTTAGACGGAGAGAAAAAGACTGGCTCAGATTCAGCACTTCCTTTGAAGTAGGTCACTATAACAATGTTAGCGATCTATTTTCGTGGGCCTATTCATTTTATTGTGCAGTTCCTAATGTTATAATCAATATGAGGAAATTGGTTTTGTTTAGATCGAAGGCATCAGTAGGTCACTGGTTATTAGGAGGTGTTTAAGAAAAGAAAATATACCTATTGCATTTATACGTCACATTTATCGTAATTATGATGAGAAATCAAAGTGGAAAACCAAGCCATACGGAAAAAATACTAGAAATTTCGTACGATTATTTGCTGAAGCATGATAATGATTTTTCATTTTGAAATATAAAATTCGATAGAAAATTGAACCCAGCGTTCAGCTGTTAGAGTGTTTGAACATGACCCAAATTTGTTGAGTAGTTTATTTACATCTTCCACAATCTTATTCATTCTTTTCTAGTTGAATATAATTTAAGAACAGCATGTAATTTTCACTCTTCGAAACGTGAGATCTCATTCGAGTATTTTTAAACGTGTCCTTCAGAAGTCTATAGTTATTTGATGTCGAGAAACAGGTGATGAATATTTTGTAAATACGAGAGAGACCATCAAACTTTTGTTACGATTTATGTTGGTTAAGATTAGCGGTATTTATGGATCAACTCGTATAATAAAGACATAGGTAGGTACCAATGCTAGAAATAAATAATGATATTGTTGACGCTTTTATCATCAGGGAGTGGCTACTTTATGATCAACAGGCAAAATGTCGAATGAAATCATTAACTCTCCCTTCACATCATATCAAAACGGAGACATCCTGTAATGTATAAGGAACAACGTTTTATTTTGGTAGTGCGTTTAATTTTCGCAATAGATAATATATACCAACACTTACTTTGCACATTTTGATAGCTCTGTGCTTGAATATTGGTGAGTATGTCATTGTCAAATTTTGAATAATTATGATACTTACAGACCGGAAGAAAAAATTATTCTGTAATGCTGAAGTTATAAAGCGATACCCATCGCAAATGAAACAGTCAAAATATTTATTACTTTGTAAAATATTATATTGTCACCTAACGACAGCTCTGAAAAATATAGCAAATTTCAAAAACATCACACATATATACAGTAGGATAGGAGGTATAGTAATCGTTAAAAAGATAAACTCGTGCATACAATATTCATTTTCAATTTCAAAGAATGAGCATCACCATACTCTGTTACCTTATATTGCAAGTCTAGAATATCTAGTAGAGTGTATACACGATTAGCGATATTACGTAATTCTGAATTAGCTATCAAGGCTAGGCTAATAAAAATCTGAACAAAACTGGTCGATGCTCAATCTTGACCATAACATTCAGATCATAAGATATACGTTCAGAGAAAATATAGGGTGATCATTATTCAACGCTAACATAAACATAAATCGAATGGAATAGCAACAACACAACATAAAGTGACACTATAGAGACAGTTTTATTTCTTCAAGGGGCGGACCGATTTTCTAGTCCACTCGGTGTAAAAAAGCATAATATGTCTCAAGTAGTCAACAATTTATTTAAGAACACCGAAATAATAGTCATTTATATTCACAAACCGTGTCATTTCTATTAAAATTTATTACCCATGGATATGCTAGTTCACTCATTGTTGATTTTAGCCTAATGACTAATTCTTTTTCAACGAAAAGTTACTTCATTCAACACAAGCGTTTAAATTGACAGCTCATTTTTTGCATCATTCCACCCACTGCCAACAGGATGATCCATCAACAACAGCTTGCAGTGGCGTCTATAGAACTTCCAAACAGAAGGGACTGAATATAAGAATAATTCTAAGTACATAAAAAAACGCTCGTTGATTGTCAATCGATTAAAAGATCCATAGGGGCATTATTCAACAAATCAAAAATAACTGACTCGGATCAAGAAAATACTTTTGAATAAATGAATACAAAAAAGAGTAGTAGAAGAAGGGGGAAGATGATGAGAAGAGATAGAAGGGGGATATAGATAGGACCCCAATCAATCAACGAAGAGGCTATATGAACCAATCTAAATGGATCAATTTGTGACGATAGTTATACAGGGTATTATTTCGTCCACATCCAACAAATGTTTAGGCAGTTTGAGAGGGCGCCACTGACAGTGTGTCCACTTCAGATCCACCCTCGTGTGAAAACAGCTTCGTCAGGGCAGGTAATTTGGCCTAATGTCGTATTTCCTGCTAATCCTATGTCCGTTTGGTCATCTCAATCGTTGCCAAATTGAACCGAGGGCCGCAAAATTATCTAATCAAATTCCTCATCCAAGCGTCTAAACGTCATAAATAACATCGAATCGGGTGTTCATGTTAATTGAGACAATTGCGAGTTGGACAAGTCCAATTTTTTTAGACGAAATTATGTTAATAAATCTTGGCTTTTGTTGAAGTTATGGAAACTTATTACATTTTAAACAAATTCTGACTTAATCTTTTTCGCATTCCAACAACCCTGCCAAAATTATACTTCATGGCTAATTTTTTATTTAATGTGGGCTACCAGCAAGAATACGAGTGATTATTTTTTTCGTACGATTCCCCACCAATCGGAATGTACAGATGAGCTAAGCTACATCGTATTATTGCGAATTTATTTGGATATACATCGAGAAGTTCTACCAATCATAAATTCAGAAATATTCGAATTTCCATAGTAACCAGTTCATATTGTTACATACAAACGAAGCGCGCCATAAAATCTTGACATCGTTTATCCTTACAAAGATGACTACAATATCATGACAATATCCATCATGATCCTTACATTGTCAGAAAATGAGTCGATTCGGTGCTTTATTATTATAGAAGTGTTCGAACGATTGTACTCAAAAAATAATCGTATCGAATACAATTCGTGCTTCAAAATATTCGAGGTATGGTTTATACATCTCAAACTTCCTGCACAATTACAAAAAATCGTGTCAGTTTAACTGTCAAACTGACACTCTTTGTAGTTATGCAACCAGTCATCGATGTATAACCTGAATATTTTGAAGCACTTATGGTATTACTACTGAATATACAGGGTGTCCCCTCTCAATTGGAAAAAACTTCCGGGGCATATTGAGGAACCATAGACAAGCAGTTTGAGATAAGAGACTGATGTCCGGAAGTGCATGGTTTTCAAAATACAGGGTGTCAAAGTTTTTTTAAAAAAACTTTTTTTTATTAATATTTCAAAGACACGTTAACCGATTTTCTTGAAATTTGCTAGTGATGTAAGCTTTAATAAGACGCTCAGTTAGCACTAATTAAATGTTAATTATGACTTCCAGTGGCGCCCCGGGGGACAGTGTCACGAATAAAAATGACAAAAAATGTACGCTGCTGACTTTTTTTTTAAATTTTATATATTTTTTTAGAAAGCTCAGTTAAAAATACAACTTTTTTGTCACTTGATATTTTTTCGTATCTCTCTCCGTTTTCGAGAAAATTTTTTTATTAAAAACTTTATTGAAAGGTTCATTATCTGAAAATCTAAAACAAAACAATGTTGTCATGGTAACACATAAACATGTCAAACTTTAGTAAAAGTGTCAGTTTCTAAGTACTTAATTATCTTCAAACGTTACACTAATTGCAAAAATGAATCGGTTTGAATTAGCCGAGCTTGCAGATATGCATCTCTTGTATGGGGAAGCGCGGGGTAATTCTTTGTTAGCACAACGGTTGTACGGGCAGCGGTTCTCAAATCGTGAATTGCCAAACCATAAGATTTTTATCAAAATTCATCAAAATCTACGGGAGACCGGCTCATTAGTGGTAAGTATTGCAGAAATGGCAACTTTCTGTGTTTTTTTCTTGCGCGTTTCTGTTTTACAGATAAAAAAAAGTTTTTTGAAAAAAACTTTGACACCCTGTATTTTGAAAACCATGCACTTCCGGACATCAGTCTCTTATCTCAAACTGCTTGTCTATGGTTCCTCAATATGCCCCAGAAGTTTTTTCCAATTGAGAGGGGACACCCTGTATGATAGATAAAGAAAAAACAATTATAACGAAATTCGAAACACCTACAGACAACTGTTTTTCCAAAAATTATTTGTAGGCAAACAGCTATATTAGTTCTTGACAACACACACATCATCTCTAAATATATACATTAACATCACCTGAAAATGAGGACTACAGAAAACAAGCAACTGTATTAAGGTTGGCGTGATGTCAACATCAGAGACATCGTTAAAAACTTGCATTTACGATTCAAATAAAGGTAGAGAAAGTGATTGGTCTGCAAGCCCAAGCATTTTTCCTGCCAAGTCTCCTGCAATTCCCGCACCCCTGTCTCAGATTTACAGTCCAGACAGAACGAACATCAGAGTGCTATAAAACTAAATACCATAAATCACGTATGCCACGCTAACGATTATATCTCGGATTATATTCACCTACAGGGCATCCAGGTTATTTTGGCACCACATTGTTGCACTCGAGGTAGCCCCGTAAAAATCCAACGGCTTCAGATCCGCACACTCAGCTGGCCGATCTGATGTTCCATCAATCGAAGGAATATAACGTGTATTCTTTTCTTCCAGGGTTCTGGTGGGTGCTCCAGAGGCACAGTCCATATTCCAAGACCGCTCGAGAAGGGGGGCCATCCAGAAAGGCGGAGCAGTCTACAAATGTCAGTCGGACATCGATGACGCTTGCGAAGAAGTGCCATTCGATACGTCAGGTGAATAATCCGATTTATCATCTGGCGAGCATACGTGAGAATTTTGATAGATTGCTTCCGGAAAGTTCAATCAAGCATCAGAGTAAACATTGATATATCCCTGGTTTGGGCAGATGTTGGTCCGTTTTCACGTAGGGTGGTACTAATTCAGACGTCGATCAATGGCACTAATAATAATAACTAAATAAACATACTTAGTGACTATATTTAGTGATTCTGGAACCAGAATTACACGAAAAAACTACGTTGTTCAGGATTGATTTCGCTGTATGCTTGACCAAGAATCTATATAGATCGAAATTAGAGCTGATTTATTTCTGAACATAGGTTGTTTGTGGTCAGACACGTATTATTTAATAAGATCTTGGTTAATACCATATGAAATTACGACCTACAAATGTTTTATTCATAAATCGTATAGACGGTGTTGTTCTGTAATAATATATATCCACACCTTTAATTGACGTATGAGCTTCCATAATTATCAGATTGTATTGCATACCTAGCTAATTCTATTCAATTCACAACTAACACAAAGTCGCCGAAAAATATATACCTACTGCACGAGTGATGCAGGCATTTCTTGATGTCAACCAGAGAATCTGCTGAAATCTGAAATTTGAGTTAGGTCAACGAACCTTCTTCATAAATCAAGAGCGGTGAATCAAAAAAAAATAGTTCTCCAAAGGTGCCCAAAATTCTGCTATAAATACCCATTCTCATTGAGTAAATCGACATATTTTCACTCTCAGCTACCTTCTATGAGATACGCGACATAAATAAAATATAATATTTCAACTGGTTGACATTTATTATTCTTAGATTTCGAAAAAGAAAAAAACGACCATAAAACTCAGAGAGCCATTGTATGCAGATTCCTACACGCTTTACTCTATATATAGACGAATATTTTATTGCGACGAATTTGTAGATTCCAAACTTAGTACCGACCTTTGAATACCGAAGAGATGAAGGGTACAATACCTATTTTGGATGTAGAACCAAACCCGACAGTTTTTTCGCTATGGCGACATATCACAATAATGTTTTCGCATTGTAAACTCGTCCTTTTATAATTCGAATCACTGTAACCATTAGCCATTAATAATGCTTAAGATAATACTAAAGAAGCTATAGCAAAGCCACACACGAATTTCGACTCGGGATAGATCACATAATTTTAGTCTCATTTTAGGCTATTTTATTACCCCGAATTTTTTGCTCTTCTCTTTGAAAAAATGGCTCTGCTGGGTTCGGCCGAAGCTAGCAAAGCCACAGATTTTTCTATCAAAGAGCAGAGCGAAAATTTTGGGAATAGGGTAATAAAATAGCCTAAAATGAGCCTAAAATTATGTGATCTATCCCTAGTCGAAATTCGTGTGTGGCTTTAATAGCTTCTTTAGTATCTTAAGATAGGTATATCAAAATTTATTAAATATGCCTCGAACATCTCTCTCCCTAGTACTTGCACCCTTTTATACAGGGTCTGTCTTATTGATATGCGAATATTCCATATTTCGTTCAGCAAATTAAGTCACTCCTTAATTTTTTCACAACCGGTTCATAAAATAGTCTTTGACACTTCGAAATTCAACAAAATTGACGTTTTCTGAGGAATATCATCATTTGTGGTCGTGAGTGGAAATATTGAAAAAACCTCCAGATTGCTCGCCTCCACCATGATATATTGTTGAAAACGAACTCATATTTGCTTGCATTATCTAAGGCACCTCCTCAAAGAGCAAAAATTGTAAATTTGAACCTCCTACCAGAGAAATCGAGAAAAATTATGAATGATGATTTGATATAGATACTTACATGACATGGTGTTATGAAATGCTTGAATGTTAAAGGTATCAATAAAGGAAGTGTCCCAAACTTGTCAAATTTCTCAAAAACCATCAGTTTCTTGAATATAAAGCAAAACTAATATTTACTGAAAAAAGGTGAATTTCAATAATTATACTCTCTTACTCTATGGTATAGTTTCAGGAGCACCATCAGTGGTATTAATAAAGTTTCGAGTTAACTAAAAAAAGATAACTGTCTTTTTCGATCGGCCATCTATCACTTTGCGCTCTAAATACACAAATAGCTATTTCAATACATATCATATAGTTTCGGTTTCTATTCGTTATTACTATCAAAATTATATTGAGTCAAGCATTCTGGTAAGCTTTTCAATCTATGTATATAACATACGGACAATACAAGGAACAAAATCTATCACGATAATTTCGATCGGATCATAATTTCCACTGGAAATGAAAGCTTGTGCGGTATGCGGTCAGTTTGAACCGAATTACGAATTCAAAAAGTGATTACACACCGTATAATGACGCTAGGTATTGTTATTTCTTCCGATCGATGTTTGTTTTACAAATTGCTGGTTATTGTTATCCTTTTTCGGTTGGCACCTGGGTGGTATTCTTGACGTCATTGTCAAAATATATGTATACAGGATGTTTCGCAAGTCGGCGGAAATACGTAACGAGGAAATCTGTTATGAAATATTCATGTTGACTCGATACCAAAAATTGACAGGCACAATAATGTATCTATTTGCTGTTTTTGTTACACAGGGAATGCAGTTTTCAAATCGAGTGTTTTGGACGAAAAAAGTGGCCAATGGTTTGGAGCAACTTTGAGTTCTTCTGGACAAACTGATGGACCGATAGTGGTGAGTTTTCATTTTCATTGACTTTCAACAATCCACAGTGACCCATTTTGAAACACCCCCCTAAAATTTGAAGTTGAAGCAGATTTTAGTTCTTTTTTTTGAAATGTCAAGTACTAAAAGGTCTACATTGGGACAAAATTTGAAATGTTCATTCCAATTTTCAGGGCATACTACGATATTTTTTCTTAGTCGAAAATCGATACTTTTTATTAGCGATTTTTTTATTGAAAAAATCACTACACCACTGAATTCAGAGTGCCTCTGAACAGGTGTGACAAAAATTTCATGAAAAAATATTCATTAATAACAAAGTTATGACAACTCAAAAATTCGAAAACTCACACAGCAAACAGTCACAAAAAACACCAGATATAGCCATGAGAATATTTTTTTATAATTTCAACAATAAAGTGCCGCCAGATGAAAAAAAAAAGGAATAGGGTAAATTTTTTTAATGAAAATAACGGAATTTCATTCACACAATTCAACTAATAATGAAGGAGAAAATTTAAATTAACGTAACTAATTTTTTGATGAAATTTTGGTCACACCTGTTTAGAGGCACTCTGAATCAAGTGGCGTAGTGATTTTTTCAATAAAAAAAACGCTAATAAAAAATCTCGATTTTCTACTAAGAAAAAAGATCGTAGTATGCCCTAAAAATTGGAATGAACATTTCAAATTTTGTCCCAATGTAGACCTTTTAGTAGGTACTTGACATTTCAAAAAAAAATTATCAAAATCTGTTGACAACTTAAAATTTGAGGGGGGTGTTTCCATTAAAAATGGGTCACACTGTATACTTCCGTGAAAGAAGAAATTATCAACTTCTCATCGATTTGCTACAAAAAATGCAACATAGCAACATAAGTCACCACTCGTTAAATCTTGAGACTCATCCAATTTGATTGAATTCCGATGACATTTTCTCATGTAAAGTGCAAAAACTGGCACAACCATGCAATATAAATAAATTAATAATTTCCTTGTGCAATTGGATATTCTACAAATAGGCCGAACTTGTATACGCGACTTGTCGGCTTGATGTATATTTTTCTACTCTGGATACCTATACGAGATCTAAGAAGAAGAAAGAAGAAAAGATGGATTCTCGTGGTGTATTGACATCATTGACTGACGATCGTTTTCGAACTCGATTTACCGCATTACAACGGCCGATATGTCCGTATTTGCCGATAGTGACCGCAGTTTTTCTAACCAACATTGCTTTTCTGAAACGTCATCGGTCAATGATACTTTTATCACAACGGATTTTATTTGTCAACAAGAAAGTTCAAGAGTTTAATGTCGAACCACACACATCGGATCTTACAGAAGTACAATACAGGGTGATGACCATTATCACACAAATTTTTTTAAATTTTCTTATGGGCCCAAAACAAAAACGCACTTTTCATCCAATGACATTCTTAATAGAGAATTTCTAATAATCTTATTCTAGAAAAACAAATTCAGCACTTAAATCAAGTTGGTCATCGAATGATTTGACTTCGACACTTCTAGCTTGAATTGGTTGACATTTCTGCTACATAATAGTATATTATGATTTTATAAGACGCTATTTTGTCGCACGCGTTGTTTGGAGTACGACGAGCGAAGCAAGGAGTGCTCCAAGTGAACAAGTGCGACAAAGTGTCTTATAAAACGTGTGTCATATGCAATTTTTTCTATTTTGAATTTATTTGAAGAAAAAAATTGATTTAATATCGATAAATGGCAAAAACATCTTCGATTGGTAACAATGATGACATTGAAATAATTAAAATCTGACGCACAAGCGTAAAGCCCAGTTTACAGTTAAGCGATTTTGATTTTTGCAATACCAGCTATGAAAAATTCATTGTTGTTATTGTTTTTATTGGTCAATATAAATCAAATTCCACTCTGAATTGAAATTTACTAATTAAAACATTGAGTTATTCACTGCTAATATCACTAAATCCAAATCGCTCAAAAGTAAGCTGGGCCTAACTCTTCTGACTTTCATTTGACAGTTCGATTGTACCAATCTCCGAATAATAAAAAATGCGTATCGAAATAGAGGCTATTTCGACATAATTATACAACCAAAATAGAAAAATGAATATTTGGCGAATTCGCCAGTTGACAACAGGGCAAGATATCTTTTCAGTTTCATAAATGATATCAAAATTATATGTAGTTTAGTTTTTTATTAGAACATCCAGAACTTCTTCCATAATTCTTAATAGTTGATTAATCGTTTATATATCTAAAAATTTGTATTAATTTGTTTTTTATTGTTATAGTGACTTGTCTTTGACTTCTTATCAACTAATTGGATAATAAATCTAATTCAAAGATAAACCTGAGGTCTTCAATTCCATATCTTCAGAATAAATAATGCACACTTTTAGATAAGTGGTCCATAATATTCAAATAAATTTCTATACATCTGAATTATCTTTTTTCCCACAAACATCCAATCATCCCTAGAGAACTTAGCCAAGATAATTTTTCGAATGGATATTTTCATTACAGACACATCTGATAAACCTAATTTTAAACCGTTCCGATGAATTAGATGATTGTGTTTTTAATAGAAAGATTATGAGGTTGGCATGAAATAGCCGCTATAAGCTTATTGAAGTTGATGATGTTTGGAAGCTCAGAAAATGAGACTGTACATTGTCCAACTATCTTATGAAGAAGTCTCCATCGCGCATCTAGCTATGCAATAAATATACGGGGCGTTCCATGTGACAAATTTACTTTCACGGTTCTTCAAAAAAGTTACATCAATTACTGACCAAACTAGCAGAATAGTCGATAATTTTTGATGATATTTTGAGATGGCAAAATGAAATGCTCGAAAAAATTGATTGCTGCGCTCTTGCTATACGCTCGTGATGGCAGCATCAGGCAATAATAATTCATTTGATTCAGCATCAGATTGAGCAATGCCGTTCGCGCAATATTCTCAGTCAAGAACAAGTCCAGCTTTTACCCATTCCTGGTGCATATAATAATAAATGAGTCATTTTGAAGAAGACACATCGCCATGACCGAACACAACAATGCACTCTTTGGCGGTGCTCCATCCATTTACGGGGGGTCATCTCCAGACGGTTTTCAACTTTTTTTTCGCTACGTGAATATACACCGAATAGGTACGGCTGAAATCTCGACGCTGATGGCTGCTTACATTACTCCTGAATTAATTTCGTACAAGACTTTCAACAGCTTTCGGAATGCCGCGTGGACAGATTAGAGTTAATGCATCCCATTAGTTGTTCGTTCCGGGTGTGAAAAAAAAAATCTGCACGAGTCTGCTGACCGGCGACGGTTTCAAAGGCTAGAGGAACCACCAAGTCACTTTGTGACATTACCAATCTACACTGTGGAGTTCGCAAGCTTTTAAGCCAGATTTGTTTTGTTTTTTTTTGCAAAGATATAGGTGGATACCTAAGTTTTGACATTTTAAGGGAGTGATGCTCTTTCTTCTTCCGTTGCAAAAAATTCTACATGATTCAAACAAATTGCCTACGGTTGGAAACAAATAGCGAAATCATGTCTAACAATAATAATTATTGAAAAAAGTGTGTGTTTGACTGTTTGAAAAGTCATCAGATGTGACCTTCTCTCTTATGCAAATATTGGTGAAACTCTGCAAGCTTTTTAGTTACCTACAGGACAATCGATAAAGTGGAAAGCGATAGTAGTTTATACATTTTTGTTTTTTCGTCATTTCTATAAAAACTTTTTTCTATTTTGGTTGTATAATGAAGTCATTGTGCAACGCAAATGCGTGTCGAAATAGCCTCTATTTCGATACGCATTTTTTATTATTCGGAGATTGGTACAATCGAACTGTCAAATGAAAGTCACAAGAGTTAGGCCCAGTTTACTTCTGAGCGATTTGGATTTAGTGATACTAGCAGTGAAAAACTCAATGTTTTAATTGGTAAATTTCAATTCAGAGTATAATTTGATTTAAATTGACCAATAAAAACAATAACAACATTGGATTTTTCACCCGCTGGTATTGCAATAATCAAAATCGCTCAACTGTAAACTGGGCTTTATGCGCTTGTGCGTCAGATTTTAATTATTTCAATGTCATCATTGTCACCAATCGAAGATGTTTATGTTATTTGTCGATTTTGAATCCATTTTTTTTTTTTCAAATCAATTCAAAATAGAAAACATTGCATATGACACACGTTTTATAAGACACGATCATAATATACTATTTTCTATTTTGGTTGTATAATGAAGTCATTGTGCAACGCAAATTCGTATCGAAATAGCCTCTATTTCGATACGCATTTTTTATTATTCAGGGTACAATCGAACTGTCAAATGAAAGTCAGAAGAGTTAGGACCAGTTTACTTCTGAGCGATTTGGATTTGGTGATATTAGCAGCGAAAAACCCAATGTTTTAATTGGGAAATTTCAATTCAGAGTATAATTTGATTTAAATTGACCAATAAAAACAATAACAACATTGAATTTTTCACCCGCTGGTATTGCAATAATCAAAATCGCTCAACTGTAAACTGGGCTTTACGCTTGTGCGTCAGATTTTAATTATTTCAATATCATCATTGTCACCAATCGAAGATGTTTCTGTTATTTATCGATATTAGATCAACTTTTTTCTTCAAATCAATTCAAAATAGAAAAAATTGCATATGAAACACGTTTTATAAGACACGTTGTCGCACTTGTTCACTTGGAGCACTCCTCGCATCGCTCGTCGTACTCCAAACTAGTCCAAACAACCCTTGCGACAAAATAGCGTCTTATAAAACTTGTATCATAATATACTATTATAATATATAAATATAAATTCCAAGTCAAATTAAAGAGATGAAATCTCAGGTGGATCATCCTGTACATGGGGAAGTCATTTCTTATTTGGTAAAAGCGTTATGAGTCGCGCCTATTAGAAAGACCCTTCCCATGGGCCTTTCAACAAAAGAGATACGCTTCAACAGTATTGTACTAAGAACAAATCCATTGTTGAATTGTCAGCTATGTTCTGAACTTCGATTATCGAACGTTATAAAGGAATGCGACCTCAATTAACGGGAAATTAAAAGAATGTTATTATGTTGCAGTCGGTTTATTGAAAGGGTTTATTTCCTTTGATTCCAAATCAATATATAGAGAACATCAGGAATACATTATAGTGAAGTAGGACTACAACATTTTTGTCGCACTCCTCAATTTTTTTGCAAACGCACGTGAGGATTGTTGAGAATACAACCAAATTTTCAGGTGTCACATATCTATTTTTGACTACTTTAGTGAAGCTAAGAGCTCATCAGAGGCTGTAAGTAATTCTAAAGAGAAAATAGAGAAACAGAAACAAACTGAACCTTCATTATACTTCGAAATTTATTGGCTTGCTAGAAAGGGTTTTAATTTCATCATCGGTGCTATTTTCGGATAGAGTTTATTTGAACGGGAGTAACCCCACTCTGCCTCCTCCCCAAACCTTGCGAAACTGATAAAAATAGAAATGTTAACTGTTATTTTTTTGTATCGTTTTAACTCATCTGAAGTCTACCTACCATCGACTTGTTAAAAAATATAACGAGACCGTGGAACGTGGAAGAAATTATTATTTCTTGCCGTGCCTCAGATAATTATAGAAGCTAACAGGGTGTACCAATCATCGTTTCTATAAAAATAATCGTATTTTTATTGTCTCAAATGGTACATTACTCTTTCAGTTTCCAACCTCACAGCTGAATCTACTGTGTGCATTTTGATAGTTGAAGAATTCTTTCAGACTTTTGAAATGTATATAGTTTCTGATGATATCGCATCTCAATGACCCTGACCTTTTTTGGGTCTTTGAGGCCGAGATCAAAGGAGATATTATCGACATTCAGCCCATAACAATTTTATTATTATCCTTCGATAAAACATATTTGTGATCAAGCATTCGGAAATCTTTTTACGATCAAAGTGGCAGTCGTGGAAGATATTATAATGATAGTCATTGCCAACAATTTGTCAACTTTTTCCTCTCGCGATGATTTGATGATGAAATCGCTGGATAATGCCAGATGGCAAGATGTCTGGGTACGGTAGCATTTTCGAAATGTCGGTAAAATTAGTTAATTGGCCATCATGAATGATTGATGCTACTATACCTACAGTATGATCAGATGGAGAACGAAATCGTCATTGCTTGTGACAAATCACCTTGTTCTTACTGAACATCTTTTTGTGACATTATTTGTAGTTCAAAAATAGAAATAGCATGCGACTCCACTCCAGTTCAATGTTTTTGGACTACGGGCGTTGGGAAATTTGGATCGAGTAGAGAGAATGCATGGACTTTTGTCTTTTTCTAATAACTTTTTTTTCTTCAGGCTTGCGCACCACGATATGTTTGGTATACCCACAGTCTGAACAGAAGAGATCCAGTTGGGACTTGCTTTGTTTCAAATGGAGCTTTCGACCATTTCGAGGAATATTCCCCCTGTAGAACAAGTGAGTACTTTGCCTAATCTAACTTATACAGGGTGAGACAACGATTACCAAACAGAATTAATATCTCGGAATGATTTTTAAAAATTTAAAAGTTGTGGCAATGTTGTGGCAAGCTGGAGCAACTTGAAACATAGTCATTCATGGCATGAATTATTTTTTTAAATAGAAAACGTTGAGAACGTCGAATGCACTATGTAGTGAAAGATACTTTGTTGTTTGAAACGCACAGGAAACCATTCAATCAACTTTGATGGATTCTCAAGCAAAGAAAGGGTCATTTTCATCGTTTGGGGTTAAGTACAACCAATAAAACGTTTCGAATTTCCCACAAAATTTTACGGATTCCTTTGAAGCGTACCAAATGACGCTTGAAAAGTAAACAATCTTTTACGGACAGTATTAAACTTCCACAAAAAACGAATCACGTCTTTCGACAATCGACAAACTCATACACCGACGGTCCCAGTGGCGTAGAGTGAGTGTCATAAAAATTTTCTTTTTTCGCCATATTCGATGAATGAATTTCAGGCATATAGGATTTTTAATGCGTTATTTCAACTTTAGTTGCTGTAGAGTGTTGACAGCAGGATTCATAAAAGACATTCAAACGCGATGGATAATCAATATTCCACTGGACCACTCATTAATTTATCCCCACTTCTTAGCAGTGTTGTCAAATGTGACGATAAATTCCACTTTCGGAAAATGTTGCCTTTCATGAGATTTAAGCGTTAGAAATTGATGAGGTTTTTTTAGATCAGCTGTCTAGCCCAATTATTCAACGATACAAAATGATTTGAATTAAAAAAAAAATGTAAACAAGGACATCCATTTTGTTTGGATAAAAAAACATCCAGACGGCTGTTCACAGACATGATGAATGAAGATTGTGTATCCAGAAAGGAGGATTTATCAAGATAATTATCCATTATCTTGGTCACTCTTTCCTTGTTCTGATCTTCATTTACTGTTGAATACAAAGCCCTAGCCCCCCCCCCCACTGAGTTCCCCCAGAATACGTCAATGGCCCGTTTTACGATTGCGATTGTTTTAACACTTCGCCGCCATAGGGTAATTCTGTTCGACCGACAATAATAATCATTATTATTATGACATATATCCGTCGAACACGTGCCACCGTTTTGTGTGTCCGTGCATATGGCTTGCACATGTTCTTCCTTTATGAACCCGCGTGAAAAACGGCCTTAAAAGTTTGTTATTGTGTCGAATATCGAAACGGACCGGATGGGATGTCCGCTTCGTTTGCACTGAATGCAAAGCAAAACAAAGAGTGCCCTGCTGACCAGTGTTGCCAACTCAAATTCTCAAAAATCTCAAAATGGATGCTTTGAAAACACCAGAAAATCACAATAGCTGGTTAAATGAAAAAAATGCGCCGCAGGCGAAAATTTTTGAAAATCTAGTGGTTTTCTGGTGGTTTACTACGATTTAAACCACTAGATTAACACCAGATAATAGCTAGATCTATTGGTAAAACTGGTGCGCACTCGGTGTAAATGTTTCTGCTTAATGGAAACGGATGCCAGTGAGTTTATATGCACTCAGTGTATATCTATATATCTTTTTGACGTGTATTGAAGAGAGAAACAAACACTGATCGCGGAATGCGGACAGTTTCACCAATATGTCACATATAAAAAATACTAGAATTGTATTTTTTTCAAAAATTCAAGAATATGAATTAAGAACTATGGGAAAATAAAAACTTAATAATTCATAAAATCAACAAGTATTGGTAGATATGCATTCATCTTACCTATAAAACAAAAAATAAAATCCTAAAAATACTAAGATCTGAGATCTATAAAACAAAAGTCTATAGAACAAAAAATAAATAATCTCAAAAAAACACTTATAAGATCCATATGAGATATAAAAAGCCTAAATAAAGGTACATTTCATATCAGTCTTCATCTATCAATCTATCTAACAATTCTAGTTCGCTGGTACTTATCTTAATAAGTCTCACTTTTTTTACCTAAAATCTATGCTCAGCATGAAACATGAGAGCTCAACATGACGTTGACGATTTGACGAATATATCGAAATCGTGATCCGTGTCATGCGCATGCGTCAGCTGTCAATTAGTAAGTAAATCTGTGGCAGAAATCAAATATGGAAGAAATCTTAGAAATCACCAGATTTCCACATGTGTCATGAAAAATTCACAAAAATAACCACCAGCCACTAGATGCAATTTTTTGTCACAAAACGATAACTCAAACCACCAGTTTTGGTGTAAAATCCACTAAGATGGCAACACTGCTGCTGACTGGGTACGCTGAACCCTAACCTCACAATTTAGACATTTACTTAGAACCCTGCACCAATTATTCTTGATCAGCGTTGCCAACATGTGAGTAATACCTCACATTGTGAGGGTTTTACGTCAATGTGAGTGATTTGTGAGGATCCATGCAAATGTGAGGATTTTGTGAGGATTGAGATTTGAGACTTGCGTCGCAAAAAATCCACCACTACTAATCTTGAACATAGGAAAGTTGGTAATCTGCCTACTCTGGTAACTATTTCACATGTGTGATCTGGTGTTTACGAAAATGTCTGGCCTAGACATCTTGTACATATTCCATGAATTTGAGTTCGAATATACTTCGAATCGAATCACAGTTTGTCAATTGACAACTGACAAGCAACGTTCAATGTGGAAACAATTTCAAACAATTCAACGAATCAAACGCGATTATTATAAACGAAAAACCTCAGGAAGAATGAAAGAAGAGTTCTTGAGAAGTGATTTTACAGATTCATAATTAAAAAAATTAGGAATGATTTCATTTTTTATCTAGTTGTTGAAGAGTAGCTTAGGCTGAACTTCGCCCTTCATCAATGCATGATGGTAGTTACATATTCTTAAAAATTGCATTCAATGAATGAATACCATTATAATTAATATTATTATATTGTTGTCAAAAGGTATAATCAATGAAAAAATTATATTTTAATGATTTATCGCTATTTTATAAATGTGAGGATTTTGTGAGGATTTCAAAATTCAAGCGGGAAAAATGTGAGGATTACAGCTGCTGAATGTGAGTAAATTTCACATTTCATATTGGCAACACTGTTCTTGATCGACTTTTTGGGAAATGGATTGCGTGAGTTTCTCAGATTGCTTTGTTTCGGAAGAATACGTTTTCAAAAATGGAAGATGGACGATAGTGTTTTCTGAAAATTGAGCTTTCCTCAGGCTGTCCTCAAATACTTATCATCAACGTTGATGTGAAAATTCCCTTGAGGTTTATATTGTAGTAAACCATTATTGTATTAAGTTACTTGGATAAATTTTTTTGGTACGCGATTGACTGGACTGTATGATCATTGCCATTTTATTGATTATTCATAAACGATGTCCAAAGTACAAGATAGTAGATCGAAAAGAAGTTGAAGACCGAATTTATAGAGTACTTCCTTATAGCATATAACTATTCAATATTTTTCGTTGCTATCTCACCAGACTGAGTTTAATTGTGGAATATTGCAAGCTCTAATTACACTTGGGGTATGAAAGTATGGTTTCTAATGAGCCTCAATGAGATTAAGTTTATACATCTGATAGAACTGCCTACTCGTTAACCAACCTGAGAAAAATGAAACCAGTCTCTCACATAAAAGAGTCTTCGTCCAATATATATAATGATGTCGATTATCTCGGATTCTATTATCACCAGATATTAAGACGTCAAAACTACTGTTAATAACCTTGACGAATGTCTCTCCATGAGAAAGCTGTGTAGATTAGATACCTATACTGGATTCAGTTAAAAGAAATATTGATTATTCCGAAGGATAATAATCAGTAAATTATAACGATGGAGATGCAAAATATAATATCTTGTTCGGTTTCCGCCATCAATATCTGCTATTTGCTATACTTATAAATAGAATTAAAAATACAAGGCGACATTGTCAATGAATTTTTTCTATTCATTTACTGGCCACTGTTTATACTTCAGTGACATTGGTAGACGTTCAGAAAACGTTATTTGATGATAGTAGTAAAATAATTTGTAGTTGGAAGTCACTGAAGAAAAATGTAATCAATATGATTGGTCGAGAGCTGTTATGAAATGAGCTTTTTGATTCAAAGATGAACTTCCAGGTGTACAGTTTCAAATTTAGATCACTTCATTTTCGTTATGATTGATGAAAGATATACTCTGTTCCTCTGTCAATTGACTTCGGAATCGGAAAGTATAATCATTAATTTATGTACATCGTTCGTTCCCGTGATGCACCAATAATGATGTACTGAATGAGTATTGAAACAATAGGCAATAATCGCGAAATTTATGGCAATTTGTATGGATATTGGGTTCTTCGGAGTCGTAAAAAGGTCTTATTGAATGCTAGGATCGGTATAACGGATTGTCGATACAATAAATTATTATTATGGGCATGTGTTATACACTATAGGAAATAATTTACTATTATGTTGGATCATTTCTTGTTCACAAACTAACCTACAAGACTAAATAATACCATTGTCGATCTGAATGAACACCTAGTAGACGGTGAAATTTCGAAATTTGGCATCGATTATCTCGAAAACTAGAGATATGTTCACGATAATATTATGAAATTCGTGTTTTTCAGGTCAAAATACGTAAGTACCAACAAAAATTTCCATCAAAATATAGATCGCATGATAAGTGCAAAATTACCCCTTATTACTGTTCCTAGAAACTGGTATTGGACCAATTTGAGTAAAAATATGTATAAAAGTAAAAATATGTCAGATCATGAAAGATATATGATACGTGCTGAAGTTAGAAAAAAAAAGAAGAACATAACTTCAACCTAAAATTGGGTCGCTGACGGAGAGAAAACTGAAACAAATGAGCATCGAACGACTTCTATAAAGTAGCGAACTCAACTTGGCAGACATTTGGGACTTGAGTGAACAGACAATATTATAGTTCCAGCCTACGGTTTCTATTTAGAACGACAATGATAATACATGTACCCTGTAAAAAACTGATATACATATTGTCTTAAATTCCTTATAGGCAAAACTCTCCCGGATTATAATTGAAATATTTTGAATATCCACTATATTTCACTCAACAGATATTTTACTCAATCTAACAAAAAAACTATAGAACATCCGAATGTCATTAAAAATAACTTTTCTATGACTTAAAACGATCATTCTCAACTTTTATGAGGCATCTTCAGCAGGGAATAAAAAGACTACTGTGAGCACAGAACGCCTTTGCCGTATAATAAATTTCACCCATTGAGACTTTTATCTTGGCACCTCGAAGCATACTGTTCTCGTTTAAAACCTCCCTCTGTTTATTATCCCGTAGTCTAAATAACTAAATAAGGGCTTCTGGATAATAACGGGGACTTATTTGTAACTCGAATTAGTGGCAGAACTAAACACTGCTCGAAGATGAAGTAGGGCGTTGATGAATGTGCGAGAAATATTAAACACGCGAGGGGTCCCCATGAAGTTCAAAGTCCTCCTGTCTGGGATATTTTTGATTTAATGAGGAATTTCTGTTTATTTTTCAGTGAATTGGGGCTACCACAGACAGGGTTCATGCCAGGCTGGATTCAGCGCTGCAATAAACAGGGTGAGTTATTTCCACCAGCCAAAATTAATTCTACAGATAAGATAGAACGCGCGAATCCAAGTAATCCACATCTTCAGATCTCTTGTAAACTTTTAGATATCATTGTCTAATATACGGAATGTTTATCCCAGTTTGTCATTGTCAGTTTAATAATCCGGCTCGAAAGACCAATGTTGATTAATTATATATAAAAACCCTGTATATCGAAATGAAATGCACGTATACCTATACGTTAGTGCGAGATACGTATTTTTAACGTTCACCAAACATGAAACTGTCATAACCATACTCCATAAATTGCTGCAGAAGCAAGCATCAACATCGTAGCCGATATTGAAAACTTACTACGTAGGTAGGTACCGAAGCGAGGGTACTATCGAGAAATATTTCCATGTTCCTTTATGGTACTTTATTAATAACTGAGGCGAGTGCCTAGTGATAATGTCATTGAATTATGTAACAACAACTTTATTCGTGCTTTATATTCTTTTTTCAGGCACCGACAATGCGATCTCTTTCTCTGAGCAGCTTATGGAAATGTTATTCTATGCTAAATAGCGCTTATTTGATATACATTCTTATTTCTTATACGCAGAAACAGGGACGTACCTCTACCACACAGAAGGATCGGTTTCACTCTGAACAAAAAAACCTGAATTGCGTTATGATTGTATACGTGATATTCCTCTTGTAGTTGTGACACCATGTATTTTAGTATTATTCTTGTTCAAGATCAAGTCAGGAAGTTGAAACATACTATAGTGTAGGCTGATGATTTTTCAGAGTATATTAGAGTTCTGAATGGTGCAGAATAATTTTGTGACATAGCTATATATACTATAAGAACCATTATCGTGGGTTAAGGTTATGCCCCTATATGAAAAAATTGCATATCAGCCATTTCAGCTACGGTTAATTCATAACTGAAAAGTCTCTGAACTATTACGGAAGATTACAACATAACTACCACTAGTGGTCTGATGAAAGCTTAGCAAAGGTTTCAAGTACGTTCGGATTCAATATGTGATAGCTAATTTTCTAAAGGAAAACTTTGTAGTTTTTTTTTTAATTTAATTTCTCAAAGCAATAAAGCGGGATTCACAACCAAACTTTTTGCGTTTTGCTTTTTACGTTTCGTCTTCTCATTATGTAGAATAGAACTGACGCAATAGCGCCTTCACAACAAAAACTGTTTCACTTTTTCAATTCATCATAACCTCTACTTTTATAAAATGATCAGATTTCCAAATTTTCGTTTCCTGACTCTTTAATTTGACGAATAATATCCATGCAAACAAAATTCGTTCTATTTGAACAACAGGTATTTTCCATTCAGTAGATGAAATCACTAAAGAAAGCAAATAAGCGCATAACCATCACACTTTTTCAATTCGCAACGCAAAAAGCTGAGAATATTCAGCTTTTTGCGAAATCAATCAGAAGGCGAAACGTAAAAAGGAAAACGCAAAAAGTTTAGTTTTGAATCCCGTTTTTAAGACCGCTCCGTGGGACACTCTGTATATTGTATCGCCTATCTTTAGAAATCATTTCTTTTCACTCCTGCAGCAATAAATCAACATTATTATTATTGCGATGGAAAAACTCCGGTCATGCAGAAATCCGGGAAGCCATACTCTTGGACATTCCCATATGTCAACCGTAAATTTATTTAATATGGTATTTTAACGATCAGGACATAGGCATATTTTCTGCCTTTCCAAAAAAATCCTCCTTCCATTTTCCGCTTCTCTGCATATACTTTACGACAGTGGATTTTAGAATATTTAATGGAATCGGCGCATACATAAAGTTTATGGTTCAGCGAATGGAATATGCAGCGTAAAGCCAATTCGAAAAAAAAAATCACCTCTCAACTTGGCTATGCCGAGGCTGATATAAAAGGCATTCCTCGCGAATAATTGTAATTGAATAGCTAGCTGTAATTGTAAGTCATGTGTGGCATCGATTTCGAAAAATGAGATGGCTATCAGACCATTTGAATAAACATTTCGATGTCCATAATATACAAGATGTTTATATATCCTGGGATCTGCGAGACTCGATGAAAAAACGAACCGAGGACGGGTTTTTTCACAGAAACAATGGTTGGAATGAAACAATGTTTATTGGTCTCGAATTGGATGAATTCGATATTGATTGATTTTAGATTTTGACGGCGATATTGAATATGAAATGTTACATTTCAGTAATCATTTTGACGCTTCAATTTGGGAGTTTTAAATTTCGATTATTTCATTGCAACATTTTGAGGACTTTATGGTGGATTTATGCAGCAATTTTAAGTCATAAGTTTTTAGTAATAAGATTTAAGACATAAAGGAAAAAATACCATTTATGCAGGAATTATTAAGGACTGTCATGTCTTAAGGGTAACTTCTCCCATTGGTCAATTTCTGTGGTTGTGTCAGTGGTAACTTTACAATTTCAGTCATCAATATCCATTTTTTCTTTTTATAATCTGATGATTCTGATATAAGTTTGAATAAACAACACAATCACATACAATAACCTATTAAACTCGTCACAGAATTGAAAACTTCGAACGCATGCGCAAATATGATCAGTTTTAAATTTTAAGCCATTAGAGATAAAAGTTGGCCAACATTCTTATGACTTAAAACTTATGACTTGCAACTTAAAACTTATGTCAAGTGTATGAATGGTAACATTGAAAACCAATGATTGAACTTCTTACGACTTATGACTAAAAACTTACAACTTAAATCTTATGACTTAAAATCGCTGAATAAATCCACCATTATACGCACACTGCTTTGACATTAATCTAACATTTCTCAATCAACTCTCAGTTTTTAACTACAAATAAAGTAAAAATGTTATATGCGTAGACGCGATTCTGTCAAACGCATAATGTCTTCTTGTTTTCCAGCAAAAACTTGGGGAAATAATATATATAGGAATTGTAGATTGTAGGGGGGCCGTTAAGGCTGTACAGCCTCTCAAGCACCTTGACCTATTAGATCTTTTGTGCATAACTCTTAATCTATTCGAGGCCCGGGATTCCGAGACTTCTTGCGAAGTTTATCAGTTTCCTGAGAGCTACGTTCCTGATATCCGAGGGCTCTAAGAAGGCCCCTTCCATGAACTTGAGCCTCTTGCAGAAGAGCGCTGGGCATTCGCAAAGCAAAAATGTTCTGCAGTTTCAGCGAGGTTCTCGCAGTATCGGAAACTATCACTCTCTGTTTTGCCCATCTTTTTGAGGTGATACCTCAGAGGGCAGTGTCCAGTGAGGAGTCCCATTACCAGTTTCAAGTCTTTTTTGTCCAACTCGAGAAGCTGTTTAGCTTTCCTTGGCGAGAGGCTCACTAACCTTTTCGCTTGTCTTTGTCCTGACACTTTATTCCAGTGAAATTTCATTTCATCTGCTTCCCAGCGTCGGAACTCTTCTCTCATCAAGTGGGTTTTGGAGAGTCCACAAAAGGGTTCTGGGCCGAGAAATTGTATTTTTGCCCCTTCTTTGGCAATAAGGCAGTCTGCTTCCTCGTTGCCTTCAACTCCTTTATGACCTGGTACCCACATCAAAGTGACCTGGTTGTTCGCTGCCAGTTGTCTCAGGGATTGTTCACAGTCCCAAGTCAGCTTAGACTCACAAGTGTATGACTTCAGAGCTTCTAGTGCTGCTTGGCTATCTGATAGAACATAGATTTTTGCCCTTCGAGTGTCCCTTTCGAGGCACTCCTGGGCACATATCTCTATAGCATGTACTTTTCAGACTGACTTCCCCAGGAACATTTTCCAATGATAGAGCATAATAGAGGCGAGTCCTTAGAAATTTTAATGAAGAGTTTTTGAGATATAGTTAGTATAGGACAGAGATGGCTGCTTATTTGGACCAAATTAAAATGTCATATTCTCAAACGTGCTGTACCTAATGAAAAAAGTCAACGCAATTCTGCTTGATTCCCCTATTCATAACATGGTAATTCCCGACACGTAATAAAACCGCTCAATCAACAAGTTATCCCAGTTGACAGATAGGCAGGCCATCTTGCTGTATGGTCGTTTCAGGGCCTGCCGATCAAAAACTCTTTTCCCAAACAAGGCCGCCGCTGAAATTCCTTTTTTGCCTAACAAATTGCCGACGTTCCGCTACCAACCGTCATCCTTTTTTCAGCAACATACAGAGTGTTCGTAAATGAGAATCGGACAATTAATTCAGGCCGTTGTCATGGAAACAATAGCCGCAGCGAAAACAGGTTGTGTCTTACAAATTTAGAAGCATTGCAATAAAATAAGATGCCAGGTTGATGGCAAAATTTACATTATGAATGCTACCTTTATGAGAGAGCCGTCTTCTGTTCGTATATTTTATGTCGGTACTTGGACCGCCACATTTACATTCGAAATGATAAAATCTACTCTGATTCACTTTATGCATCACGATCGGGTGAGTGAAAACTCCGGGTTGATCCCGATCCCGTACCCGCAACCTTTTGCGGGCATCGAGCCACCTTTTTTTTTTTTCGGCTTCCAACTCACGAGCTGTGCGATTTTTTCATCGAGTATAAATTTGAATAGTGTGGCCGCTTTTCATTCGGCGACTTGGAGCTGTTTGATATGCATGATTGTTTACCAAATTGGAAATGGAGTGTGGGCATGTGGATAAGAGAACGACTTAAGGGGATCTACGAAGACCTTTGCATCGAGGATAATTCAGACACGGACGAGATCTGGATGTTATTCTCATAGAAATCATTCTTACTGACATTGAAATTCGAATTTCAATAGGGTTGTACACTTTTTTTCAAAAATTATATATGTGAAACGCGGATCTCCAGAGAATACGTCGATATTTTTTTGAAATTTTTATTTCCAAGAGTTTTTCCAAAATCGTCATTCAAAAATCGAATATGCTCCATCCTTTTCTAAAAATGTGACGTCACCTGGTAGATTGGTTTGGGTTTTGTTCCATTAATCGAATTGGAAGAAGAATTGACAATCTCTGTCGTCTTTGACAGATGGCGGTAAAAAATTACTGGGCGAATTTAATTCTTCCTGCGAAAATATATTCGGATGATTAAAGGTAAGTTACTATTGAGTTTCATTTCATTGTTCAGCGTTCATTATACTCTTCACTGACCACTATTTTCAGAAAATTTAAGCATTCAAAGACTTGTGCATTATATGTAGCAACACGAATGTTAATTCTCGAAAGACATATTTGTACTCCAAGTGTTAATATGATACAAACTTGGTGTTTTGCAGTAGGACAACACATATCATCAGCTACATCTGCAAGTAATTGCTGTCATGAAGATAATTTTGATATAAGTTAAAATTCTTATCCTTTGAATCTTTGTATATGAACATCATGAGAACCTAAAGTGTGAGCACAAAGTATTTTAGTAATAGGTATAAGCTAATAAACCAAATCTTCATTGTCATGAATATAAGAATTCTTATTAAAAAAGCACTTCTGTAAATAATAAATGCATTTTCCTAAATCCTCAGTTATTCTTAGTAGGTATACGTACTCTATCTATGATGAGAGTTTATATGAGATTTCTTCTTTACATTATATTGTGAATATGTAATAATTATATCAACTTGTGTTGTTTATTAAATATATTATCAGATGCACCACTACACTTACCTACTTTTCCCAGACAATAATTTTATGTCTATTTTATAGTGTCTTTCACTCGTCTGTTCAATCGTCTCATTGACTTCGCAGAGGTGGTATAGAAAATCCTATAGGAATATTATTAACTCATATAAAATACCTGATTTGCGTTATAAAGATGATAAACAATCAATTAATGCGCTCTTTTGAATATTTTGAATTAGTTTCGTAATCGAAAAAAATTTGTATTAAAAATTGACATATTGTCATCTGACATATCTGCCATCACTTATGTCAAAAAATTCTTCTTCCCTATTATTTTCGATATTTTTACGATACCATCCCGATCTACCAGGTGACGTCAGCAGAAATATGGTGCTGTCAAATAATTATTTTTGGTTTCGATTTTCTCGAGCATAAAAGGATATTCCGATTTAATTTTGATGCCATATCGATAGTAATTTAGTAAGGTATCGGAAAACGACAATCAATTCTGCTAAAGCTTTAGAGGTTTATGACCCTATTCTTTCCAAATATAAAATGGACGCGCATGTACAATATTAGCGTAATTTTTAACGGGGTTGGCTCCATTAATTTTTAGAAAAACAAATATTCAGTATCATAACATTAGATTTGAAAAATAAATAACAAAAGCATTGTTTACGTATAATCCCCTTAAGGTTATCGAACCCTGCTGAAAATATTCTTTTGTGGAAAATTTCCACATCAATGTCCGCCACAACATTCATTATTTTTCTCTTGATATATTTATACTTCAATCATTTCCTCTTAATGGACTCATTCTTGTGATGGGCTATACAAATCACAATATAGTATATTAAGCTGTCCGAAACTTATTAGTAACCATATTTGAAATACTCTCATCTGCTCCTCAATTTAAAGCGGTATGGGTTATTGGGCCACAATGAAAAAAATTTACCGAGTCATAATAGTGATTAATTTGATTAGTTCCTAATAATCCTGATTAAAAGAGATGTTACCAACGTCGATGTCGATCGACATGTGATACCATCTAACGCTTTTTTGTTATGGAAATGACTTGAAAAAAAAAACTAACGGGTAACAGTGATATGCAGCGTACAAAGTGGATGTGTTGAAAAAATCAAACATGAAACTCATTTGGTCATATTTTGGGGATCAGTCAGCCTGTGGAGTCACAGAAAAATTTTTGAGCTCTTTTATCCACAAAGATTATGGAAAGTCCATCACTTTTCAGATCTATGTAGGTATATATACAGTATGGTGGAAATGTTTGGAATGAATTCATTATCTCTGAAGTATATCAATTTTAAGGAAAATCCTGAAACAGGTCAATTTTTATTTTCAAATTGACATCTCTTGATATACATACGGAGTTTGTGACGTCATCCGCGTAGTTGTGGTGACGTCATCGATTATTTTTTTAAATAGGAAAACACCCTGTCTATTTTTTTTTCTGGATGGTATATTCATTGCCTATCTGACCATATACTTATATCAGGACAATAAAGTGATACAGAGTGTGAAAACATTATTTTATATTTACAACATCATTATGCTATCAATGTACGCAATTACCTAAATAGGTTGGAGAGGGTCAATCGAATGGCCAACTAGATCTCCTGAATCAACTCCTCTCGATTTTTTCCTCTGAGGTTATCTGTAGAGCAAAGTTTATGTAGGAAGCCGGAAAGATCAGATAATTTGAAAGAACAAATACGAGTGAATATTTCACAAATATATTCAGAAACGATAGCAAATTTCAAGAATGATTTGTTTTCTGTCTATCACATTGTATTTTTGCAGAAGGTCACAAATTTGATTATTTATTATAACGGTTTCCGTTGTAAATATAAAATTTTTCTCACCCTATATTACTTTAAACTCCTAATATTAGTATACGGTCAGATAGACAATGAATATACCTTCCAGAAAAAAAATTGAACAGGGTGTCTTCCTATTTAAAAAAATAATCGATGACGTCACCACAACTACGCGGATGACGTCACAAACTCCGTATGTATATCAAGAGATGTCAATTTGAGAATAAAAATCGACCTGTCTCAGGGTTTTCCTCAATATTCATATGCGTTAGAGAAAATTAATTTATTCCATACATTTCCACCATACTGTATGTATAAACCGAATCATTAAATCCAAATCCCAAGACAGAAATTCCACCAGAAAGACTGTATGTTATATAGAAAATTTCAAAAATTTATTTTCAACCAATTAGAAGGCTCCTTTTTGTATATGTTGCTTATAGCAACGGGCGATTACCGTGATTATTTCCATCGTATGTTGAAAATCCCATATGAAGCGGAACATTTTCGATCAATTACAGCGATAAATTCCCGACGGGACATTTTCGGGCTGGTAAATACCCGGTAGGTATCGAAAAATACCCGCTCGGTCCGTGTATCTATAGTAACGATTGTTAAAATGTCATCTTGACAGGCATAAATACTGAATTAACTCTGGAAATATTCTACCGAATTACACTCGTGCATCAAAATAAACCTGATAATTTTGAAGCACTTGTGTAATTACTCCCGATAATTTTGTTAGCTTCTATTGACGGAATTAATAAGTGATAATTTTTCTGTCAATAATGAAGCGCCTTCATATCTATTGACAAACGTCACTCAGAATAAAATCTGGGTAGACATGTGATATTAGATGTTATGATTGAAAATGGATTACTGTTTTGAATGTTCCTGAAATATTAGTAATAAACATCAGTTACTATCTACAGTATCTACGCAGAATAGGTCGTATAGGGTTCTTCTTCTCATCATATATTAACATCAATTCCAATTCATGACTTTTTCTTATCGAATCTCCCACGCAGCAGAATTAATTCCCTATAATTTTTTTTCTCGGTTTCACTCATGTTTTTGTTGATTGAAAATTTCCCTCGTCTAAAAACATTCGTGACCTTGAAAAAAATTATCGGTAATAATTCTGCTGCTATAGGGAGATTACAAGTGATAATCTAATGAAAAATTGTACGTATTTGTTCCACCTTATAAAAGTCCGTTGTTTCTCAATATGGACTCAAAATATCCTCACCATATAAAGAATGAAATCTTCAGTCTATCATCACCTTCTTAATGGATTACCAACTTGCCGCTGGAGCCTATAGGCTGAGACCGCCACCCATATCCAAACGGGCGTATCAATTCTTTTTTCCTATAATCTTGTAACCAGCTGTTAACACCGAGCCACTTATAAATTACCAAGCCGCACGTTAAGTGCTTCCTCGCTTAGGAAATTAGGTTTAAAAGCCTCTATCAAAACCCCATAAAGCCGATATGAAATGTACAAGGTGTGATTTGGATTAGAGCAACCCTCAGACTGGTTGGAATAACATGTTTCTTTTAATTTTCAGGATGGAGACCGTCTTTTCGTTGGAGCACCTGGAAGCTATTATTGGCAAGGTAATGAAACCTTTTCAGACGATGCTTTTCGATTCCAGGCTTCTCTAGATTTTTTAGTGCGTTCAAAAATCGATAGATTTTCGACCCGTTTACAATTGCGAAAAATTCCTCTGTTTCAGGACAATTATATTCGATTGATGCTCACGCCACCTTTAACTATACTCCTGGATATTTTGGCAATCCAGGCTATGGAGCCAAAGGTACCCCTCCTATAAAAACATCGAGGTTATTTAAATATCTAATCGTCTCACAAAGTTAACACAAGAATTCAGATTTCACCATAATAGGGTGCTGGAAAAAGATTAATCTGAAAAATTCTCCACAAAAATGTTCACCAACAAAACAATGGTCAAATCAACTAATTATATAACGAAAATAATATGCGATTAATATATACTAAATTTTAACAAAATTGTACCGGAAACTAAAAGGTTTTGGTGAAACTGCCCTGAAATAATTTGTGGGGATTCAAAAATGCATAAAAGAGGTTTGTTTATTAATCATTCATCGATAATTAGAGAAACAAACGCTTACATGACAGTGAAGCTTTCTGTACATCGCTATTGTTCCCATAACATAGTTATATTGCATCCACAGGTACATGAAGAATTTAATACTCAACCATCCACTATTACCATTATACTGGAACAATTTCATTCCCTTCATTTACATTTTATTTTACCTAGATATGTCAATTTTGGTACATCGATTTTTTGAAAATTATGATTCAAATTAAAGTTTTGATATTATTGACATTGAAATTATCAATGTGGAAATAACATGATGGAATATCGATGCACCAAATTTGAAAGATCTAAACAAAATAACAACAAAAATACAGGGATTTGAATTAATTCTTGTTCACCAAATATTTGCGATAATTTACTACTGATGTAGGTTTATTTCTGAAAGCCAAACCAAACAGCATTAAAGTTGAACTCTATCACATCAAACACAGTTCTCTGTCAACACTGGTGGAAATCTACTGATATTTCCTGCTTCCTGCAGCCTCACCATTACCCTTGGACGATTCTCCAAGTTCATTAGTATTTTGTTCAACACAATCAAAAGTTTAATTGTAGATAATTCAGCCGGACGTTGACCACCTCTTTGCTCTTTCACATTCTCTATAATTAGAACCGACTTTTTAAATTGGAATGCTATTAAACTCATATCAGTGTCGCTTGAAAAATCCAATGATAAATCAACAAGCCATTCGTTTGGGTTTCCTTGGAATGTCACTGCTCTGCACTCGAGTTTTCAGTACCAATTATTATTTCAGCATCATTTCAATTCATATAGCGATGAAGCGGTTCGTACTTGAGATAAGTGATGAGAACGGAAAATATTCTCATTGACATCTTGATCTTTTATTTCATGCCAATCCAGGTGTATACTTTTGGACTACAACCGAAAACTCTTCAGCGGGTCATGATAGATGACAGGGTGTTGTGCTGCTTTTGTGGAAGCCTTAGAATAGAACACAGATTGAACTAACCTTAAAGATGAGACATTCAGAGGTCTCGTGAATCGACATTTCGCGCTCTCTTTCCCATTGCATGTCCTTTGAAAGGTTCTTCAAACTGTGTTTAGAAGCCGCATAATCATCGCACATCATCGATAGGTACCATTTCAGCCACCATCAATCATACCCAGAAAAAAAATTGCGTTTCTCAATCGAACAATCACGTGCGACAGCTAATTTTACATGGTTTTTATAGGTTCGGTACACCAACAAAGTTTGGAAAAGAGACCTGCAGTGTTTTCGACAAGGGAAGGAAAAGCCCCAGACGATGATTCTTACATAGGATATTCGACAGTCGTTGGCCACTTCAAAGAGGGACAACAATTTGAGGGTGTCGCCGTTGGTATGCCCAGAGGCAACAAGCTGAAGGGGAAGGTGAGCGCTATTTTTGATATTATTTGTTGTCTACGCGCAACGGGTATGGTAGAGGCCCGATAACCGATCCTTGTGGCACCCCAAGCGGTTTCCGATACCTCTCAACGTTTCCCTATAGGTGCTCCTCTTCACCTGGGACCTGGTGAACTACAAGAACCTCACCATCAGCAAGCAGATCGGCTCCTATTTCGGGTATTCGCTGGCAGCGGCCGATGTCAATGGGGACAAAAAACTCGACCTTATTGTGGGCGCGCCCATGCATACGGAGCCCAACAACGAGGGCAAGTACGACGTGGGCAGGGTGTACGTTTTTTATCAGTCCAGCAATTCGGCGGAAAGTTTTAATGCTTCCCACTCTCTGGACGGGATCAACTCCAAAGGGAGGTTCGGGCTTTCGTTGGCTTCTTTGGGGGATCTCAACCAAGATGGATTCGATGGTGAGAAACACTATATATATTTTTTTTCGTTTATTTTTTGGGAGGCCCCATCAACCCCATTGCAAAAAAAAAACAATGATATACAAACTAATAGTATGGTAAATATTCTCATAAAAATAATATCCTGGTTATAATAAATTCTAATAAATATACATCAAGTCATAGATTCGCGTGGATCCTATTATTCTGAAATTAATATTCTGATGCGATAACACTCGATTCGCACACTATTTTCATAAAATGGCATGTTTCTATCAATTATTATGTTGATAAAATTCAGGCCTGGCAATGTTTATCACGTTTTTCTAATCAAGCTGTTTTGTTTTATATTAATTTAAAATATTCCGATTCAGCAATGTTCAATTTGACTATAAAACTATTGAAAAATAAGTACCTATCTGATTTACAATGATTCATCTTTGACCTTCCAAAGTTGTTCAGATATTTAGATTGGTAGATAAAGTATTATTTAGTATTATAGTGAAACCAAAAATTCCAGGGCACTTTTTTGGGGGTTTTGAGGCTGGTTTCTGGAAAATGAAAATATTTTTCAGAATTACATCTACAACTATCGAATGACCATCATATAGTATTTGAAATACTTTGTCGCTGACCGTAAATATACAATGTCGAGAAAAATCTACTATATTAAATGAGAAAATACTTATCGAATGATAAGGCCCAAAAACAATGAGTTATCGTGTTTATTAATTTTCCATAATTTTCAGTGTGTCATTCGCTATCCGAAATAGTTTTCGGAAAGACACCCGTACCTAGTAAAAAAATCTTTTTCTATTTTGGTTCTATAATGTAGTCATTATGAAACGCTACGTTTCGTTACGCATTTTTTATTATTCGGAGGTTGGTACAATCGACCTGTCAAATGAAAGTCAGAAGAGTTAAGGTGAGTTCCCAATGCAGCGTTTTTGTTTCTCGCGTCGCACGCACTCTGATTGGTGAATAGGAATTTAAAATTGCTTTGCTGCTTTTTGTTTATTCTGATTGTTCCCAATGAAAGAATTAAATGCGGTTGAATAAATGAAATGATGGAGGCCATAATAGAACAAAAGCGAAGAAAATTATTAGTTTATTTCCTAGGAAAACGTAGAAGACAGAGTAAAATACGTTCATACTGGGTTATACAGGGTCACTCACGGTCGATGGTACGTTATAGACGTTTACGAAGAACGGGAAATAGGATTATTCTGAAAATTTGGTTTCTCAAGTAGTTGCTCTTGGTCTATCGATCTAAAATATTTTCAGCAATGCAGCATTGCCACTTATACCAGAAAGTAGCAGCATCTTTGTTATTTCAAATGGGTCACCCTCTATTTTATTTCATTTTTAGATTCTTCCTGAAGAGCTGATTTCGTCGATCTATCATACTTGGGGTATAGCGAGAAAGATTACAGAGATAAAGGGTGTAAAAAATCGAGATTTTTCAAATTTAGGAATTTTTTGTGCCGAAACTATCCATTCATGCTCAAAACGGCTTACATGTCCCTTTCTCAACTTTCCATTTACTATCGATTGATATTTAATTGAAACGAATACGGGTGGTTCAAAATTTTGAGTTTTGCAACACTCTCTATTTGTTTCTATTAAATGTCAGTACATAGTAAATGAAAAGTTAACATAGGGATATGTAAGCCGTTTTGAGCAGAAATGATTAGTTTCGACAAAAAAAAAATCCTAAAGTTGAAAAATCTCGATTTTTGATTAATATAAATTGACGACTTCACGATGACTTTTGCATGACTTTTGCGCGTCCATTTCATTCAACATTCACTATATCAGAATATCATCCAATATCCTAGGTTAGGTCCAAAACAGAGATAGAAATACTAAAATAGTTTATAGGAAGCGGCGCTGCTTGAGTGTTATTAATTTTGATTGGAAGATCACTGTAGGCGATTTTCGCTGATTGGGCAGACATTATAGTGCACGGAAGACTAGATTTTTTCCATTTAGCTGACTTTGCTTGGTGATACTAGCAGTGAATTATTATGATTGGTAAATTTTGATCCAGAGTGTGATTTGCATTTTTCACCGCTGGTATCGCGAAAACCAAAATCGTAAACTGGGCTGCGTCAGATTTCAAATATTTCTATGTCATCATTGATACCAATCGAAGATGTTTCAATTATTAATCGATATTAAAATCCATATTTTTGAATGAAATAAATAGTTCAAGTTGATGCAAAATTGAATATGACAAACCTTTTACAAGACACTTTTTCGCAACATACCGGATGGCCCAGACAATACTTGACTATAAAAATATGTGATTTTATTCTGCGCACAAAGGCTGCTATACTGGGTGTTTTGTCACAGTAAATAAAAGCGAAACTCCATTAACTGAACCAATCTCTGACCATCAGACTTCGCTGTCGGAGCGCCATACGACGGCCCCAGCGGCATGGGGGCAGTCTACATCTACTACGGCTCCGAGGAGGGCATCAGGCAAAAGTACGGCCAAGTCATCTTTGCCGAAGACATCACCTCTCGTCGAGGCCCCACTGCAACATTTGGCTTCTCCCTGGCCGGGGGAATGGACCTGGACGGCAACGAGTATCCTGACATGGCCGTCGGAGCGTATCTGTCGGATACAGCCTTTTTCTTCAGGTGAGTCGATCGATTATTGTTACAATAAAGAGGTTTTCTTGAAACACAGTTTTGGTATTGAATATTTAATTAGCAGAGACGATGAAGACAAACTTCTTGATTCCTACTGCCAGCTGTTTCATTTTGATTATTTCTTCTAGGTTCTTTGCAATTTCTAGAGATATGTCCTTTTTTTCTACAATTGTAGCAGGTAACTTGGAAACTTCTTGATTTCTTATGATGCGTCGTTTTCTTTCCGATGTTCGTCGAGGACATAGCTGCCAAAGCGGTTTCATTTTCTTCATACATCGATAAACTTGCTTCCTCATCTAGAAGACGTGCAGTTAGATTTGCTGTAGTCTGTTTTTTCTCATCGAGTGACAACCATGCTTGTCTTACATTCCTGTACTTTGTGGGTAAAGTTCCTAGTATTTTTGTCATTATGGCTGCTTCACTTATTGATTCACCTGATTCCTTCACCATTTTTGCGAGATTTTCGACCTTAGATACATGCTGAGCGATGCTATCGTTCGCGTTCATCTTGTATTGATGAAAACGTTCGTGCACCAACATCTTGTTCAATTCTGACTTCTGCTGGTAGATGAAATCAAGTTTGTTGAGCACTTCCCTGGAGAAATCACAATTCTCTATCAATGTGATCTGGCTAAAATCCATGGCAGCAGTTAACGTAAACATGGCAAGTGCATCTTTCTTCAACCAAGTTTGCAATTCTTGAAGTTCATTTGCAGTCGATGTTTCTGTAACTGTTGGTTTTGGAATTGTGCCATCCACATGCCCAAACAGTCCTTTTGCTTTGAGAGAACATTTCATCTGGAACTTCCATTGCTGGTAGTTTTTCCCATCAAATTTATTGATGTTCGCTACTTCGACTTTGTCGGACATTTCACTCTGCTAAACGGCTTTCAACTTTTGACAAAAATAAACGTCAGGTAACGAATCCTGAATACAAAAACGACGAACGTTTCAATTTTTTGTCTCCAAATATTTCAAAAGGTTCCAGCGATATCTGGGCCCATAACCTGTTACAATAAAGAGGTTTTCTTGAAACACAGTTTTGGTATTGAATATTTAATTAGCAGAGACGATGAAGACAAACTTCTACTTTTATGATCGTAAAAACAACTATAACTATTTCGTTTCTACAACATATCAATTGTCTGCCTACCCATGTTTGTTTCTGATAGATACATTAATTATATATACAGTATGTTATACAATATAGAAGAATCCTAATCAACATTCAATAATTATCATCCTATCTTGTTTTTTTTTTTTTGACTGAAATGACGTTCCTGATTTTCCCTCACATGGAAAGTTATCATGGTGGATTTTGACATTTGACAAATCTATAGGGAAAATCTTGACAGTTGACGGAACTGTCGAATATATCCCCAGACTCAGTGTTCCATGTCAAAACTGAATTCAAATATACAGGGCTATTCAAATTCTAGTCTATGCATGGGGATTTTGATAACGGTAAGAGATAGAGGGTTGGTTAAATGGGGGCAAAGTAGCGTATTTCAGAGGTTAATTATATGGATGAAAAAAATCTGGAGTTATACAGGAAAAATCAAAAATTTCGAAATTCTTCTTTTGCCTATATCTTTTTATTTTTCGAAGATTTTTTTTAATTTCTCCACTTTGCCAAAGCAACTTTTTGTAGCCTTTCCAAATATCTGAATAAAAATTATATACAGGGTATCGTATAAATTGGGCCACCCTCAACTTTCAATTTTCAAATACAGACCTGTATTTTTTATTGCATTTTTTCATGTTTCAAATTGAAGTAGTATTTAAATCTGAATTACAGAGTGTTTTGGAAATATTGAACTATTACCAGTAAAATTTCATTTTTTTTTAATTCCAGCTATATTTAACAAAAATATATCATAGAATAAGGTATAGAATGCATAGGATTTGGAAGACAATCAACATTATTCGACGAAGATTGTCTTCTTCAAGAATTCATCCACATTTCAGTTCACGCAACCCATGATCAAAACACTCTGTAATTCAGATGAAAATACTACGTCAATATGAAACATGACTATGGCCATTCAAAAAAATGCAATAAAAAATACAGGTCCGTATTTGAAAATTAAAAGTTGAGGGTGTCCCAATTTATACGATACCCTGTATATAATTTTTATTCAGATATTTGGAAAGGCTACAAAAAGTTGCTATGGCAAAGTGGCAAAATTAAAAAAAAATCTTCGTAAAATAAAAAGATATAGGCAAAAGAAGAATTTCGAAATTTTTGATTTTTCCTGTATAACTCCAGAACTGAAGAAGCTAGGTCAGATTTTTTTCATCCATATAAATAACCTCTGAAATACGCTACTTTGCCACCATTTAACCAACCCTCCATCTCTTACCGTTATCGAAATCCCCATGCATATAGACTCAAATTTGAATAGCCCTGTATAAAATCCAAATTTCAGAATGATATTTTCTTTCGTGCCTTGGTGACAGATTAAAAGCAAGAATATCACAAATTGTAAGGAAGAACAGGAATATTTATGTTATAATTATTTATTGACGTAGAGGAATGAAACACAAATTTCCAACCGACAAATGTTTCCCTTCCCATTCTCATGTGATGATTCAAAGTACCTACCTAGTATAGGTACATAAACCTTCATGTTTGGTTCAGCCAGAAACAGGACCGGATTACCCATAAGGCGTATTAGGCAACTGCCTATAGGGGCCCCGCACCGACTAAGGGCCCATGGGTGCATAATTGATGTTGAACGCACCAAGAAAAAAAAAAGGTTTCATTCGGTTTCATACATGACATTTCAGATTATTAGCATCCGGTATTATCATCATAGAAAAAATGATTGATGCGGGGTCAGATCGTTTGAATTTGATTTTTGATAATATGGCATAATCAACTTTTCCGAATGTAATGATTAGAATTGCAAGTCTGATGATATCAAACGCGACAGGTAAACGAAATTTTTCAAAATGAAATTAATAAAAAACTGTCTTTGTTCAACAATATAACAAAACCGTATAAATTCATTGTCGATAATGGCGATTGAAAATGATGTGTTTTGAAAAAGGTCAACTTCCAAGATGATTTTAACGATTTTGTATTGTATATCTAAAAAGTTAAAAGAATTGCTATTTAAACTTATATTGTACCTACATCACAAACATTTTTTCTTTCGTTGTGAAAATATTTTTATGATCAAAATCATATCATTCGATGATAGCAAAAAGCAGGAGTCGATCTGATCGGCACGACTCTTGTAATAGAAAAAATATATTTTGAAGAGTAAGAAAAGGAAAGGGACTTTGAGAATTGCATTGCCTATGGGCCCCGATAGGGCTGGCCAGAAAGATGTATAATTGGAATTTATGCTTACCTCTGAATTATTCATTCACTAGATTGTTATAACAAACACTAGACAGAATGATATAATCTCTATTCATTATAGTGCCATGACTCAACTAGACACGAGACACAACACCAAACTCTTCGCCAAATGCAGCTCTCAATTCCCCGAGAAGAATTTTTCGTGTTACACCTAAAACTGTTCTGTGGTGACCCGCCGTTCAACTTCTCCCTAGATATGTCAAATGTCAAATTACGCCATGATAAATTTCTATGTTGGGAAGGGTCGATTGAAGATACTATCACCAATTTTTGTAGAGCGAGGCCTGTCGTCCTGATAGATGGTTTTGTGAGATTCCAAACCACGGGAAAACAAATCGATATAAAAGAGAAAAATTGCAAGCTGCCGAACGGGCAGAACGGAACTTGCACCGCAATCGATTTCTGCATCAAGTATACCGGCAAAGGGATTCCAGATCAATTATGTAAGGAACCACTACACCAAAGGGTGTTGGCTAAAAGCTGTCCCATAATAAAATTGGTCGTAGTCTATACAACCCATTTTATTTTTGGGGCAGAGCACCCAGATGGACTTATTTCATCATGTGCAATTATTTTTGTAGACCTCACCGTGCAATACACGTTGGATAGTAGGAAGCCCAGCGCCCCCAGAATGGGCTTTCTCACTCGTGGGACTTACACATTCAACGACACTTTGCTATTGTACAAGGACAACCGCGATAACTGCAAAACGGAGCAGATTTACGTCAAAGTGAGAAGATTTTTTCCCAACCATCATGGTTGCTAGATTACACCTTGCTTTCCAGAACGAGATAAGAGACAAACTCACTCCCTTGGAGGCCGAGGTGCGCTTCTTCATGCTGGAAGACTCTTCGGCCAGCCACACGCGCAACCCCCTGTCCCAGCTGAGCCCCGTTTTGGACTTGAACAACCCCCCCATCAGGAAGGACTCGATTGTCGTGCAGAAGAACTGCGGACCAGACAATGTGTGCGTGCCAAATCTGCAGGTCAAAATCGTCCCGTAAGTGACTCGGTGCGCAACCCCACCACAGCCGAAACGGCTAACAATTTTTTTTTTGTAGGAACGTGATGACGTACCTGCTGGGTTCCAACAGGAACCTGGAATTCGATGTGCTGGTGTCAAACTTTGGTGAGGACGCGTACGAGACCACCTTCGAGCTCAAGTATCCCGAAGGAATCTTCTACAAGAAGATCGATGTGATGCCCGACTTTCCCGGCATCCTGTGCAGCTCCAGGGAGAACAGGACCGTGGTGTGCGACGTGGGGAATCCCCTGCCCTCTGGGAAAATCGTAAGCAATCACTTCTTGTCTCTGCTGCGTGACGTCATTGAGGGGATAAAAATCGTTTCCAGGCGAAATTCAAGGTGCTCCTGCAACCGTACCACAAAGAGGGCATGCCGCCCAGCTACGAGTTCGACGTCTTCGTCAACAGCACCAACCCGGAGCAGGACTCCTCCATGGCGGACAACCACCGGCACGTCTCCATCGACATACAAATCAACGCGATGATCGAGATCCGCGGGGAATCCTACCCGCCCACAGTCTACTTCAACGAGTCGCTGTACGCGACCGCCGAGGATGGCGTCCAAAAGGAGGGTGACATCGGGCCCCAGGTGACGCACGTCTACTACCTGACCAATCGCGGCCCCGCCGCCATCCGCGAGGCTGAGGTGTTCCTGCTGTGGCCGCTCAAGACCCTCGGCGATGACTACCTGCTCTACCTGCTGGACCAGCCGCACACGTTGGGCAACGTCAAGTGCGAGGTGGCGCCGGCCAACGAACGCGGCTACGAGCTCGACTTCCACCGCGCCCCCATCTGGGAACGACTCAAGATCGACACGTCGAGCGTGGGGGTGGCGGCGCAAGCACGCGCCTCCTCGGTGGAGACGGGCGGCGGTGGCGTCGCCAGCGGCGTGGGCGTCGTCAACGTAGAGGCGGGCGCCTCGAAGGCGGTGGCCACCGGCGGGGACTCCTCCGACGTGTTCGAGCGCCGCCATGAACAGGCCACCTGGGGCACCCTCAACGCCCAGGGGGAGTACGAGGCGGGGGAGGCGAAGAGCTTCACGCGGCTCGTCGGCGGCAAACCCATCACCGGCTGGGAAAACAGAACCACCGTCAGGGACGCGCAGGGCAACGTGGTGAGGACGTACTACCACAACGACTTTGTGGACGCCGCGTTGGCAGGGGGTGAGCGGGAGCACCAGGAGGCGAGGTACTTCACCAGGTGGGTGGATGGCAAGCAGGTGACCGTGTGGGAGAACAGAACCACCGTCAGGGACGCGCAGGGCAACGTGGTGCGCAGCTACTTGTGGAACGACCGCACCGGCGAGAAGATCCCGATCCCCACGTCCGGGTCGACCCACGGTGGGGAGGGAAGCGAGCAGGAACAATTGAGAGTGCAGGAGGAGCGCAGAAGGGAGCAGCTGAGGCGGGAGGAGGAACACCGCAGGATGGAGGAGGAGGAGAGGAAGCGAGTCTTGGAGGAGCGACGTAGGGCTGAGGAGGAGCAGCGAAGGGGAACAGGCGGTGGCAGAAGAGTGGACGAGGAGAGAATCCTCGAGGAGCAAAGCAGAAGAGTCGAAGAGGAGAGAAGGAGAATGGAGAATGAAAGTAGAAGAGTTGAAGAGGAAAAGCTTCTCGAGGAGCGACGCAGGCTCGAAGAGGAGCAAAGGAGAACAGGCGGTGGCAGAAGAGTCGACGAGGAGAGTAGCAGGAGACTTGAAGAGAAGAGAATCCTCGAAGAGAGACGCAGGGCAGAAGAGCGACGCAGACTCGAGGAGGAGCAAAGAAGAACAGGTGGTGGCAGGAGAGTGGACGAAGAGAGGCTGAGGGCTCAGGAGGAGCGTCGGCGCTTGGAGGACGAGCGACGAAGGCAGGAGGAGGTGAGGAGGGTGGAAGAGGAGCGCAGGCGTGGGGAGGAGGAGGAGGAGCGCAGGAGGTACTACCAGCAGATCGGCGGGGAGGAGAGGCAGAGCTGGGGAAGCGAGGAGGAGAGACGTTATGGAATCGGGGGCGGCGAGGAGCAGCGCTGGAGGTCCGAGGAGGAGAGGAGGAGGTACTATGACGAGCTCAGAAGGAGGCAGCAGATTGAACACCAGGGTACGGCGTACCAGGTGGGAGGTGGGTCGAGAGAAGGTGAGGGCGGTGGCGGCTTATCGTCTAATCAATCTAACGAATTTTAATGCAAAATAAAATGAGATATTAAATTTCGAACATCAACAATTCACCAAATAAACATTCGAGACGTTTGAAGAGGTAGCTACGAGCAGAAAACAAAAAAAATTCCTGGTAAATACCACGCAGAACATTGAATTATATCTGTTCGTAGTCCATGCAACAATTCACATTGTGAATGCAGATCGCAAATGTTTCTTTCTTCCAGAGACGTTACAAAGTTCACATCGAGACGGGCACGCTTAACAACCTACAGACCAGTTTCGGGCTTATTGGCCCTCATCAGTGCAGGGTAGTCAACCGAGTGAAGATCTTGAGATCAACCCTCTCAATGCAATTTTCACCATTCATATTTCACAGCACTGAGCCGTGTTCCGAGAGACGCATGTAATGAGCGACACCTAGCGGCGGAATAAAGAAACACTCCTGAAACATGACGTTATGAGACATGGTAGTGGCTGATGCTCGTATAAGCTATATGATACAAAAAAAGGAAAGCCACGAATTGCAATAAGTAACGCAAAACTGAAGTGACATCATGAATGTTTATGTTTTTGGTGAATTGTTGACGTTCGAGATTTAATATCTACTAATTTTAGCTTATTTTACTAACGCTGACTTTTGTTCGTTGCAGGAGGAGGAACGAACGGGGGGAGGATCCTCACGGGCTACTTTGACGAACAAGGAGTCTACCACGACCTGCCGAGAGATTCCTCAGGTACGAAATCGAATTTCTCATTTCTCTGTGATTTTACAAAAAAAAAAAAGTTTCTGAAATGTTAAGAAGAGTTCCTGTTTTGCCTACGGAAATGCTTTCCATCCGGAGGTATTTCGGAAATTTTTCCCGATGTTTGCCTTTGCCCGATAAGTACTAGATTTCTCCGTAAACGTGTGAAGGTACTACATCCCATCAAAATATAGTAGATCCCACCGAAACTCACGGAATTTCATCAAATTACACTAGATTTGACCAAAATGTACTAGATCCCGTCAATATGTTCTAGATCCTACCAAAACTTGAGAGATACCACCTAAACGTACTAGATTCTACCGAAACTTAGATGATAAATCACATCAAAACGTAATAGATCCCACCGAAACGTAATAGATCTCAACGAAACGTACTAGATCCCACCGAAACGTACTAGAATCCATCGAAATGTACTAAAGTCGCGTTCCGATATTACTCAATTTACTGATAACAGTCAGCAATTTCGGAACGAATTCAGGTTCAGTCAACTACTTGCAGTATAATTCAGTAATTTTAGAACGATCTAAAGCACTGAGCAGTACTGATTGGGAATTTCGGAACTCGACCTAAATCACACAAAACAAAACTAGATCCCATCAAAATGTACTAGATTATATCGAAACGTAATAGTTCCCACCGAAACGTACTAGATTCTATCGAAACCCAATTACAGGCCAAGTGGTGTACAACAGAACGTACACCGTCGAGCGCTCCACCACCATACCCATCGACATATCGAGAGGATCATCAGACCTGGAGGCGGGCGACCTCGGCAGCGGCTTCACCGTGCAAACGCTGGAGGTGGGCGGCGGTGCCGCCCCCGCGGGGGCAGACTACCGCCGTCGCGAGTGGCAGGCCTCGGGCGGCAGCTCACGCAGCGGCAACATCCCCCCCACCTTCTTTCACGGCAACAGCGTCGAGGAGGTGGGGGGCGGCGGTAGGGTGCGAAGGGAGGTGGTGGAGGGGCGGCCGCCTATCCAGTGCAATGCCACGCGGTGCGTTTACGTCAGGTGTGTGGTGGGGGCGTTAGACAAGGACAAAGAGATTGCCATAGCGCTGCGGTCGCGGCTCAACGTCAGGGCCGTCAAAGATGTGAGTATACTGAAAATAATTCGGAGATGCTCCGAAAATGCACTAGATAATAATAATAATAATAATAATGTTCACAAACTGCGGTGAATGATTCTAAGTTTCTGAGATGTTGAGAAGAGTTCCTGTTTTGCCTACGGAAATGCTTTCCACCCGGAGGTATTTCGGGAGACCCTGTATATATAATAAAGTATACTTGCATTCATAAAAGCGCAAATAATTTGAAAACAGTTGATTTTTCCAGATTCAAACAAGTATATATTTCTGCTGAAAATTGAATAAGGATTTTTTTTTATTTCACCAGTAACATGAAAAATTAATGGAAAAAAATGGCCACTGGTATCAACTGAAAACGTAATTTATTTCTTTCAAAATAGAGTACTTCGAAATAGTGGAAGTTATGTGAATTGAAGTATACTTTAAATTTTTTCTACCCAACACCCTATATCTCTGTAACGAGCGACATTCAGGAAAAATAATGTTGAGAAAATCCTAATTATTTTCGAGTCTTCCGTTTCAATTTGGGACAACCTGTATGTTAACAAGAAAAAACGGATTGAATATACCCTGAACTCATTTGGTGTTTTTTGGTCGGAAATTTTTCCCGATGTTTGCCTTTGCCCGAAAAGTACTAGATTTCTCCGTAAACGTGTGAAGGTACTACGGTACTACATCCCATCAAAATGTATTAGATCCCATCGAAACTTACTAAATTTCATCAAATTTCAGTAGGTTTAAACAAAATGTACTAGATCTCATTAATATGTACTAGATCCTACCAAAACTTGAAAGATACCACCTAAACGTACTAGATTCCACCGAAAATTAGACAATAAATCACATCAAAACGTAATAGATCCCACCGAAACGTACTAGATCTCACCGAAACGTACTAGATCTTTCCGAAACGTACTAGAATCCATCTAAATGTACTGAAGTCGCGTTCCGATATTACTCAATTTACTGATGACAGTCAGCAATTTCGGAAGGAATTCAGGTTCAGTCAACTGCTTCTAGTATAATTCAGTAATTTTAGACGATCTAAACTCTAAAACACTAAACAGTACTTGGTTGGGAATTTCGGAACTCGACCTAAATCACACAAAACATATTGGATCCCTTCTAAAAGTACTAGATTATATCGAAAAGTAATAGATCCTATCGAAACGTGCTAGATCCTATCGAAAACTACTAGATCCCACCGAAACGTACTAGATTCTACCGAAAATTAGATAATAAATCACATCAAAACGTAATAGATCCCATCAAAAAGCACTAGATTATATCAAAACGTACTAGATCCCACCGAAACGTACTAGATCCCACCGAAACGTACTAGATTCTATCGAGAAGTACTAGATCTCACCGAAACGTACCAGATATCTGTTGCGAATGTTGGAAACAAAGTCAGCTAAATGGAAAAAATCTAGTCTTCCGTGCACTATAATGTCTGCCCAATCAGCGAAAATCGCCTACAGTGATCTTCCAATCAAAATTAATAACACTCAAGCAGCGCCGCTTCCTATAAACTATTTTAGTATTTCTATCTCTGTTTTGGACCTAACCTAGGATATTGGATGATATTCTGATATAGTGAATGTTGAATGAAATGGACGCGCAAAAGTCATGCAAAAGTCATTGTGAAGTCGTGAATTTATATTGATCATACTTGTAAAAGCATCTGGCCTGGCCAAATGAACATACCTAATTTGGGTATTCTGTGATATGGTGATGAATAATGAATACAATGTTAACTCCCAGTCGAAACTTACGAATTACATGAAACGATTTCAATCGCACAATTTAAACTGGAAGCACTGGGACATCTAGAGAAACACTCGAGAATTCAGTTCACTACCAAATAGGTACACTAAAATTTTGGACTTACCTCGAAAAGTTGTAGGCACACAGCTCTTTTTGAGGAATTTCAGTATGGTAAGGCCACAATATTCAGAAATTTCTAGAGACATTCTAAAGCTAGAATGAATCAATTTATATTACCTACCACAAAGATTCTTCATGCAAACTACAGGTACCTATTAGTATATTTTCTTGCCCATCATGCTTTCCAAAATTGAAGTCACTGGCAAATTCATGAAATCCTTTCACTTTTTATTGTTTAGTTTTAGTTTTAGCGCAACGTCGTGGCGTGGATGCATTTTCGCGGAAATGAAAAAGTATAAAAGAAACAAGAAATATTTTGAAGGAATGTGACATTTACATGACTGACATGTGCACCCCAACCTACAAAATATGTGAAAAATCAAAAAATGGCATAAAATGCGTTATTCACTTGTTATACCACTTAAGCAGCGCCCTCAAACAATCATACACTGAATTTGGCCATTGAACCATATATATAATAACAACTATATGGATAACACCTATTCTTCTCTTTACGCGAAAATGAAGCCAGTTTTGGAAAAACAAAATACTGTCTGGCTTGCTAATGATGAATTGTGCGCATGCGCGAGTTTTGACGAGTTGAAATCCACTGACGTTTTCAGAATTTCATAGGTTAGGTATGTTTGTTGACTCAAATTATGTAAAAGAGCGTTAATATAGTTATAAATGTACTTACTGATTGTTTACAGAAGTGATTAGTGAGTGATAACAGTGATTGATCAAAAATTAGCCCACGAATCTTGTTCCGATGACTTTATCGTCACAGGTTTCTCAGCAAATCGCAAGTATCACTTTGTAAATCACATCCATTTCTGCATTTATCATCAACTATTATTCAATATCATCGAACAATCCATCAATGAATGAATATTTGAAAAATATATGTCATGATGAAATAAAAACATCGAATTGAAGGTTATACGTGACACATTTGATTGATTTTTAATAATTATCATACGTTTGTCGCTCACTAGAAAGCTACTCTCCTCCATGATGAAAACGAATGTCGATTCTTAATTCAAACTTGCGCATGCGCATATTCGCGATTGGTCCCGCAGACTGTCATTTGTTTTATTTCTCGAGTTTAGCTCTGGTATCCATGTTACCTATATAGTTATTATTAGATATATGCATTGAACAGACATTATATGGTGCACGGAAGACTAGATTTTTTTCATTTATAGCTGACTTTGGTTGGAAATGTCGACGGCACCACCTCCTCAATCTGTGTACCGTTTTTTGGTTTTTTTTTCAGCTGACCAACAGCCGCTCGGTGAAGATCTCCTCGATGATGGTGGGTCGCATCACCGAGCTGCCCTACCTGGGCAGGGCGGTGCAGGGCGAACTCATAATGCACGAGATATTCACGGAGGTGCCGGGCAAAGAGGCGGAACTGGTGCCGGAGGTGGCGCCGTTGTGGATCTACGTGCTGTCGGCCGTCGCGGGCGTCGTCATGCTGCTGCTGCTCATCTGGCTGCTCAGCAAGGTCAGTGAGTGGGGGGGATGGAATGATAGATGAGCCCCTCTGTTGTCATCTCGTTGGCAGTTATTGTGATCATCAGGGCTGGATTAAACCTATCGGGGCTCCTATAGACAATACAATTCTCGGGGCCCCTTTTCTTTACTGTTTTCTTACTTTTCAAAATATATTTCTTCAGATCAGATCAGATCGACTTCTGCTTTTTGCTTTCATCGAATGAAATGATTTTGATCACAAAAATAATTTTTTCTATGACAACCTCGATAAATGTTCATTTTATAACTGTAATTTCAATCATAAACAAGCACATTTTGTACAGAATTTCATTTTTGCATCGGTTGCTAGGCAAGTTGCTAAGCAACAAATGCGAAATGAAATATTTCGTGTTAGGTCTAATAGGTTCACTCTAAAATCACGACGACTACGACTTGTCAAATTATGACATCCAGCGACAAATTGTTGAAATGTTAAGTAACGAGTAATTTCATAGTTCTTTTCTATAAAACTATTCATCAAAATGGAAACTGATAGTGATATCGACTTATATCAAGCTCTCCAAATATAGACTTTTATTTCTGTGTACCCATTAGAAATAGCAATAAAGAAAATATTTACATATTTCTTCAATTTATATTGTAATTCTGATAGAAAGCCCATTAGCGGCGAATTCGGAGTAATGAAATATCATCAGTTTATTTCTTTCAAAGTTTTTGCAATGTATGCATGTATTAAACGTGAACGATATGTTGTCATAGAAAAAGTATAGTATGCAACTCGCAACAAAATGGCCATTTTGTGCTCATTGCATAATATACTATTCTATTTTGGTTGTATAATGAAGTCATTGTGCAACGCAAATGCGTGTCGAAATAGCCCCTATTTCAATACGCAATTTTTATTATTCAGAGATTGGTACAATCGAACTGTCAGATGAAAGTCAGAAGAGTTAGGCCCAGTTAACTTCTGAGCGATTTGGATTTGGTGATATTAGCAGTGAAAAACTCAATGTTTTTATTGGTAAATTTCAATTGGCCAATAAAAACAATAACAACATTGGATTTTTCACCGCTGGTATTGCAATAATCAAAATCGCACAACTGTGTAAACTGGACTTTACGCTTGTGCGTCAGATTTGAATTATTTCAATGTCATCATTGTTACCAATCGAAGATGTTTCTGTTATTTATCGATATTAGATCAACTTTTTTCTTCAAATCAATTCAGAATAGAAAAAATTGCATATGACACACGTTTTATAAGACACGTTGTCGCACTCGTTCACTTGGAGCACTCCTCGCTTCGTGCGACAAAATAGCGTCTTATAAAACTTGTATCATAATATACTATTTCACAACTAAAGAAAATAATTTTGTGAAGTAGGTACAATATAAGTTTAAATAGCAATTCTTGTAACTTTTTAGATACAAAATCGTTAAAATCATCTTGGAAATTGACCTTTTTCAAAACACATCATTTTCAATCACCATTATCGACAATGAAATTATACGGTTTTGTTATATTGTTGAACGAAGACAGATTTATTAATTTTATTTCGAAAAATTTCGTTCACCTGTCGCGTTTGATACCATCAGACTTCTATATATTTGCAATGCAATTCGGAAAAGTTGATTGTACCATATTAACAAAAATCAATCAAAACGATGTTATCTGTCCCCGCATCCATCATTTTTCCTATGGTGATATTACCGGATGTTAATAATCGAGAATGTCACGAATGAAACCGGATGAAACCATTTTTTTCTTGGTGCATTCAACATCAATTATTCCCCCGTGGGCCCCTAGTCGGTGCGGGGCCCCTAGGCAGTTGCCTAATCCGCCTTATGGAGAATCCGATCTTGATTGTGATCCCTGCTAGACTACGAGCCGAAAACAACAAACTACTTTTCTGGCTAGTACCACACAGGACAATGGATTATATCTGCTCGCGTAAAGAATGCACCTGTTTTTTGATACTTGGTCGAGCTTTCAGCCACTCCCTTGTTTTATGACATGGGAGATTTGTTTCAGGAGAGTTTCTTTCTTTCGCCGCTAGGTGTCGCTCATTACAAGTGTCTCTCGGAACGCGGCTCAGTGCTGTCAAATATGCATGGCAAAAATCGCATTAGGAGAGGCAACGCTTCGAGTGTTGATCTCATGAAGCGGAATTCAGATGATATTGAAGCAAAAAAGTTCAATATTTTCAAATTTCTTGCGTCGTTGATCGCTGCTGGCATTTAATTGAAGAGCATGAGGATATCTTGAGAGAGTAAAATCATTGATGTTATCTTCAATCATCTTATTGAGGTTTTCAAATAATTGCAGTATTATTGTGGATTAGGCAGCATATAAACCCAGCATGAACGTATATTAGGTACCCTTTCTTTTACGTTTTCGTGTGAAATAAACCGATAATTTTTTTGCTTTTATTTTATTATCGCCTCCATTTCATTTATTTATTCTGATTCACATAACCACACTCAATTATTTCATTGGGAACAATCAAAATAAACAAAAATCAGCACAGCAATTTTAAATTCCGCTTCACCAATCAGAGTGCATGACGCGAGAAGCAAAAACGCTGCATTGGGAACTCACCTTTAGGCAGTTGCATGGACTACGAGCAGATATAATTTTTGTTTTCTGCTTGTAGTCCACCAATCATTAAAAGTGTGTTTGGTATTTTCAATTATTTTCAATTGGATTAGAATTTGATATATCTTTATTCAATTATTTGAGTCGATTGTTGTTTTCAGTGTGGTTTCTTCAAGAGGAACAGACCGTCTTCGGGGCCGGAAAGACAGCCACTCAACCGCAACGGCTACCACAGCGGAGACGAGGCACTCTGATGGCGTCCAATAGGTCGAAACGCCCGCGGCAACACTCCTTTTTTTAATTTATTATTTTCGTGTGTATGTGTCTAGTACAATATTTTTAGAGTCGAGCTAACGTATCGCACATCTCTAACTGCCATCATCGGTTATAGCAGCTCATCCGGTCGGGATAGTCGATAATTTTTTTAAGACCATTCTCATTTTAACCTTATTAATTTTATTTCGCGAAGTAACGAACTGATAATTTTAATGAAACCGATGCAATAATTCCATTCGAAATCAGCTGGAAATCTGGTAAATTTGAAGTCGATTGGAAGATTGGAATTTAGCTGGATGTCTGGTCGATTCGAAACGAACTGGATAAATGCATTTTTTTGCTAAGATAACTTTGACGCGCGTTCACGTGCGCCCCTTTTGTGCTGTAGGTATGGAAAACTTGTTAAAAGTAAGAGATTATTATACAGGGCTATGCAACGAACAGACCCCAAACGAAAAACTGAATTAATCTTTTCCTATATTGCGCCAGACAACATACGACTCTGTATATCATATTTCAATCTATATTACCAGCAGTATGTTTTGGGGTAGGTCTTTTCGTTGGTTGGCCCTGTATGTTATGTTATATAGATAATAAGAAAGTCAGTAATCCTGTACATTATTTATTTTTGATGATGAAAATATTTTATTGCCTTCTATTGTTAAAAAGATGCATCGCGAAAGTATGTACTTACCTATAATTTGACGAATTGTATATATTTTTTTTTTGTTGAATGACTATTTGTTAATTGTAACTATCGAACCACTTGCTGTAACAAACTGTGAATAAAAAGATGAGGTAACATTTTCAATTTTTATTTCACATAACAATAAGATATATTCAAAATTTCACTTTAACATGGATACCCACAAATCCAAAGTATCGCTAGAATCGTTAAATCAGTTGTAAATCTATCTAAATCGTTACATTTTATTTACTGGAAATTCAAGAATAACTACAAAAACAACCTATACACCTGACAGGACAAAAAGGAATAGCATTCCTTTTCAATTGAAAATAAAATATGTTTCTACTTATAGCTAGTTGCCATGATTAGGTTGGTAAAAATGTTGCGCCCGTTTGAAGTTCTACATCAAATATTTTCCATTTTCCGACAGTAAGAAACTCATCATTATCGAGGATCCAGACCATTACAGTGAGAAGGAAATCAAAATATTTTCGAGAGAAGGCAATTTAAAAAGAATGACTATCCTTGAAAAACAATAAATCGAATGGACAAACATTCAATAAATATAATAAGTCCGACGCTCTATTATTTATGTGAACTAGAACCTTCTATCCGCCATATTTCCGCATTTTTTGTTGTTTTCACCTCTTGCAGGCATTATCAAGTCATTGAATATTTTTTGAACATTTCCAACCAATTTATCGGCAACCTGAACAAACAATAATAGAATTAATTAATTTATAAGAACTCCCTACGTTAAGTGAGTAGTGAGAAGCTATTTAAACAATTTTCGTTGACAGAATGATTCGATGAAAGAACGATTGTTCAACTATAAAAAAAAATGGTGGAAAGAAACCTTCATTCTACTGTAGCCTCCAATCTACCTTACACTTTTGAATATATCTACATGGCAAATTCATCGACAGTAAATTCAACACAAATTTCACCATACACAACTAACGTACCTACCAATAAATTTCAACAATTTAAATAACCTTTTGAGTACATTCATAATTTTAAGATCCCAAAAATATCGATCTTTATAAAAATAGTAATATGTTGCTCCATTAGGTACGTTTTTTTTTTGATTAAGAGGAAAATACGTATAGACGATCTGAGGTTGCGTTTACGAAAGGTGACAATATTTATTTGCGAACCATATTTCGTTTTCAACTGATGTCTCGCCGTTCCCTGCTATATTTTAGGTCTAGATTTTCAAATTTTCCTTCGTTTAATATCGCGAACCAGTTGGAAGTGATTCAAATACATTTTCAGCATAATTCAAATTTTGATTTTTCCAGTAATTTTTTAAGGAAGCTTCGAGTAAGCACTAAATAACTTCTGGATAAGCTGAAAGAATAATTGATCGAGCAAAGGTAAGTCCATCAGGCCGGTATAGCATAGAAAAAAACTACGAAATATAGGTAAGTATATCGAACGTGAAAGTATTTGTGAGATTTCATATCACAGCGGCATCTCGTAGAATCATAGAGAATCTGTGATTCAACATCGAATATCGATGAGGACTATTTCATATCAGATCGTATGAAACTAAAAAATAAAATGCTCTCCCTTCCAAATCACGAACGATCTTCTTTTCTATCTTCCTCTTCAGATTCTTCCGTATGCTCCTTGAGCAATGGGCTCCCGTCAGAAATTTTCGTTTTGCTTCCTTTCTGACTGCCTAGGTGATGAATCGAAAAATTAGGAACGAAATTCCCGCAAGGCGTGCATGGAGCTGATCTAGATAGCCAGTTTTTCGAAAACACTGCAAAAAAAATCAAAAAATTGCTTCACACAGTAAATAGGGTGATATTTTCGTAACATGACTTAAACAGCTTATTAAAGAATATGATGAAAATCACTTTGGACATATTTGCTTGGGTGCTTCGTTTTTATAGAGTCAAAGTTTTGCACCTATGGTGTTTTTTTTTAATCCCTCCTATGATTTTCTAAATAATAAAATAAAATTTGGTACACCTATTACTTTGAAATCTCAATACTACGACTCTCGATATTTTCGTGTATATTTTTGTTTTGATGCTTTATTTTATTTCCTTTCATGCGTAGCTAAAACGGTGGCAGATACGGAAAAACTGCAGGAACGAAACGATTCAAAGAACATAAATTGCATCTTGTATTTCAGAATTCACCAGCAGCGTACCGCAAAACAATTCAGGGTGGGGGGTGAAACTAATGAAAATATATCTTCCTGTACATTTTCAAAATGATGTCCAATGATGTGAGCCCTTCAGTGTAACTTGTATTAAAAAATTGAGGCGAATATCCTGAAAATTGCAAGAGATACAATGGAAAAACAAAGGAAAGACATATATTTATAGAAACTTTTATCATTTTCTGGAGACGTTTTATCACCCCTATAAGTGCATCCCAAAGAAAATGAAGTGGAATTGATAATTGAAATGTTAATAACGTTTGATGCACCGCCGGACGTTCCCATACCTCTGACAATATATCGAAACACCCTGTACAGAACAAGCAATCAAAAAGCTTCCTCACCATTGGCCACATGCTTGGCTCGACTGAAACCCTCCTCCTCATCACCCAGCGGCATGTACAGAGTCTTGGCCCTGACCTTGTGGAAACAGCTTCGACCGGGCTGCGGCAAGCGCAACGGACTCTTTTGCGGCTGCGGTTGCGGCTGCGGTTGCGGCAGCCGCTGAATCTTGTCGAGCAGCTCACGCATCTCCGCCGTGGGGCTGGTAGCCTGGGGCGGTGAATCGGGCGAGCCTGCGTTCGCCAGGCTGCTGATGTCCGAGCCGATGCTGTACTGCAGCTGCAGCTGCGGCGCCGTCCGCGTTTGCTGCGCGCATCCGCCGGCAGATGACAGGTCGAGTAGATCGGCAAAGTTGGGATCGTCCTCTTGGCTCTCCGAGTCGTCCTTCGACAGCTGGTGGTGGGGGTGCGATCGTCTGGAGGCGGCGGCCGGGGCATCACAGATATTTTGGCATTTTTTGCTTTCTACGCTACCTGAAACGCGTCAATTGCGAATAGTCGATTTGGAGTCTGGTGGATTTGAAGTCGGCTGGAAGTCGGGTCTATTTGAAATTGGTTGGAAATCTGGTCGATTTGAAGTCAGTTGGAAGTCGGGTCTATTTGAAATTGGTTGGAAATCTGGTCGATTTGAAGTCAGTTGGAAATCTGGTCGATTTGAAGTCAGTTGGAAATCTGGTCGATTTGAAGTCAGTTGGAAGTCGGGTCTATTAGAAGATAGTTGGAAATCTGGTCGATTTGAAGTCATTTGGAAGTCTGGTCGATTTGAAGTCAGTTGGAAGTCGGGTCTATTCGAATTCAGTTGGAAATCTGGTATATTTGAAGTCAGTTGGAAATCTGGTCGATTCGAAATCAGTTGGAAATCTGGTCTATTTGAAGTCAGTTGGAAATCTGGTCGATTTGAAGTCAGTTGGAAGTCGGGTATATTTGAATTCAGTTGGAAATCTAGTCAATTTGAATTCAGTTGGAAGTAGGGTCCATTTGAATTCAGTTGGAAATCTGGTCGATTTGAAATCAGTTGGAAATCTGGTCGATTTGAAGTCAGTTGGAAATCTGGTCAATTTGAATTCAGTTGGAAGTCGGGTATATTTGAATTCAGTTGGAATTTGAAATCAGTTTGATTTGAAATCAGTTGGAAGTCGGGTCGATTTGAAGTCAGTTGGAAATCTGGTCAATTTGAAATCATTTGGAAATCTGGTCGATTTGAAGTCAGTTGGAAATCTGGTCAATTTGAATTCAGTTGGAAGTCGGGTATATTTGAATTCAGTTGGAAATCTGGTCGATTTGAAGTTAGTTGGAAGTCGGGTCTATTTGAATTCAGTTGGAAATCTGGTCAATTTGAATTCAGTTGGAAAACGGGTCTATTTGAATTCAGTTGGAAGTCGGGTTTATTTGAAATCAGTTGGAAATCTGGTGGATTCTAAGTTGAAATTCAGTTATTTTGGAATTAGTTTGAAATCTGGTCGATTTCTAGTGAGCTGGAAGTCTGGTAAATTTAAAATTAACCTGTATTCTGGTATTCTTCAACTCGACCAAGCAAATTTCAACTCTTGGCCAGTCCGTCCACATACTAACTGTACATCCGCACCTGTTCTTGTATTTTCTACATTTGGCATAATGGTATTACTACTAGCACCACTCCCGATTTTCGTTGCTTCCTGTCCGAAACATGGATTATCCCTGATGGAGACCATCTGGTGCAATGACGGTCTTTGGCAAGGCTTCTGATGGGCGGGTGTCGGAGGAACGAAATTAAAAGGACCCACCAGAGAATAGTTGCTGGGGCTAGGACTGGCCGCCATCTGCTGCATCTGATGAAAAAAAATATCGATCCTTTAATAGTACCTGGAAAATCGCATTTCGAAACTCGTGATTCACCTGTTGGTTATCTCTATTGGAACTAGAAGATGTGGATCGAGGTAGATTTCCTTGTTCGACTGCTGGTTGCGAGGTTTGCTGCTGGATTTCTGTACTTATTTCTTCAAGGCTTCCCATGTGGGAATATGGAGGAGGGATGAGCGAATTTGCCTGAAACGAAACTTCCTTGCTTCACTACTTTTACACTATACCTACTACTCAAGGTATTATACAGTGTGTACCAGCCAAATGGAATAAATTCGTTAATAAATAAACGGTGGCGTTTTAGGAAAAACGCTCGGACACGTCGATTTGTATCTTTAGTTGCGCTTTTTTTTCAAAAAAAAACTTTTTATATAGGGTGTGTCATGCCACAGTGGCCAATATCAACTTTCTTATTTTAAATGCAACACCCTGTATTTTATTTCATTTTCAGATTCCTCAGAAAATTCTAGACATATTTCATGTACGATGTCCTATACCTATCATCAACTGTTTCGGGAATATTAAATGTTTTCGGATTTATTGCAAAAATTAACATGCATGGAAAACAGAAAATTATTTGATTACAGAAATTCGCTGCAACACACTCAATACTTATTTCCCATTTAGGTTTTGATAATGAGAAAGTAAGCAAAAACTATTTTAGCGTTCCTTCTTACTGATATGAACTAAAAGAACTATAAAAAGTCTTGTTTTACTTGCGTTGAAAACGCACGGCCTTAGCAGAGTGTTGTCTGTCTGCATGACAGTAGTGATTAGTGTCAGTGTTATAGTCGCTTTAATTTCGTTAACTAAAAACTAAAACTAAAAAGTTTTTTTTGAAAAAAAAGCGCAACTGAAGATACAAATCGACATGTCCGAGCGTTTTTCCCAAAACGCCAACGTTTATTTATCAACGAATTTATTCCATTTGGCTGGTACACACTGTATGAACATTACAATACAATAAAATAAACTCTGAGATGCAATTTCGTGACATAACCTGTGAAGTTGATAAGAATTGTAATCACCTCATTAACAGCGCTGCATAAAAAGCTAGAACTCAGAGAATCATTTGTGCTAGTGGCAGATAGTGATCCTGTAAATGAAAGCGATTATTCATCAACACAATAATGCATACTCTATTCGAGTGCTTGTAAAACTTGAAACATGATGACTACAAACACTCACCAGCTGGCCTCACGATAAAATTTCTGAAATACTGAACCATGAGGTAGCCAGTAGAACCATTGTTGTTTTTGATAACTGGTTCCGCATTGTAGCTGATCACCAAAGGATACAGATCTGGTTTAGATGTTACCTGAAATAACATAAATATTTTATGTTGATTTATCTGGTATATACCTCTAATGCTAATCACCTCTGAATAGGGAGGTGGAGCTTGGTGAAAGCTGTTGCATCTACTATACTGTGGAGGAGCGTAACAGGAATTCGAATCTGGTTCGGAAGCCCTATCATCTCTTCCTGCATCCTTGCAACACAGATTGCCTTGGCTGTGTTTCCTCCAAAGGGAACAGGCACATAAGATACCCGCCACTGTAGCTGTTACGGCGAGCCAGAAATACCTGCGAAAAAATTGTTATCTGTGCTTTGGTGCTGCATTCAAAAGGACTGATGAAAATAATCTATTGGAAAAGTTGAATGTTTTTGCTTACCAGTGACCTAGGAAAAGAGGGTTGAGCACGGTACCATGTTGAGTGGAAGATGGCGATCCTTTATAAATTGACGACGGTGAAAAAATAAAACAGCACCCCTGCAAGCAACACTGCTTCGGGGGTGAGCAGGTCCAGTGGCCTCCATCACATTTATTTTCGACTAACTGCTACAAATATACAAATATTCAAATAATTTATGAAAGTGAAAGAATCACCAAGGACCTTTATAACTTACCGTAGTCATAAGTACAGGAAGATTAGTATTGTTACTAGCACAGTAGCACAAAACTGTTGCATTGCACCGTATTCGGCGAAATTTCAGTTCGTCATTCGCCAGAAAAATTGGAAGACAGTTGGCTGAAATAGATTAAAGAAATTGATTTATTTTCAAACACCTCTAGAAATACATTTATGTATATGTATATATTATTCTATAACATCTGGAAGTCTGGTTAATTATAAATGTTATCTATCGATTTGAAGCCGAATGGAAGTCTGGTCAATGTGAAATCGAAAGTTGTCGATTTGTAGTTAAGTGGAAGTATGGTAGTTGCGAAGTAAAATGAAAGTCTGGTCGATTCGAAGTATGTAAGTTAGGTAGATTCGAAGTTATATGAATGTCTGGTCGATTCGAAGTTAACTGGGAGTCTGGTCGATTCGAAATTATGTTTAAAGTTTGGCCGATTCGCTTCCAATTTAATATTGGCTTATGCTCGTTGGTCAAAAATTATCATTTATCAAGTTATTTCAAGTCTCGCAAATAACGAAGCAATTAAAGCCTTCATCAGGGCTTCGCACTCAATTGATTACATGTTTATAGCGAATCGATGCGATATAGAAATTCGTGTAAACACATTTTGAAGGAAAAACAAGCCGAGGCGGAGGCGTCGTGGCGCCACTCGTCGTTGCCAGAACGGCGCCAGATGGTCGTCCTGCTATCGGTCGTCTTCCGATCTGGGAAACCTGACCGTTCCTGACAACCCGTTTGGCTCTCTCTTTTTCTATCACGAGTGTTTCATCAAACACCAAAATCAATATGTAGGAAACCTTTGATATGTAGTTTTTTTCGACCAGTTTTTCGAATCATTATAAGTCTTCCAAGTATTGCATCAGTGTTTTCCAAGAAAATCGCCGCAAACTTTTCTCGATGATATTCTGAGAAAATATCGGAATGTTGAATTCCTATAATTGTTATACTTGCTTTTATTGTTACATAAATAACTAATTCACCTTCAACTTATGCCGAATAGATGAATTGATGAGATTTTACTTGAAATTAAGAACTGCACGACTCACTATATTATGTGCTGACACTAGAGAAAATCAATTCAATTTATTGTTGTGATCGATTAGATCATCAGATAAGCATCGAGATAAATGATTGACTGTTACCTAATAACATCGATCTAGCAACTGAAAATAGAGGTGTTTCGTGTGACGTATAGCAGGTGTATATTACTGATGTAGGTAAACAATGATGCAGTAATTCGACAAGTTCTGAAATTCAATGAGCGTTGTAAATCTTAGTTCATGTTGGAAAGAAATTCCGCAAACAAAATGCGATTAAAAATGACGTCGATTTTGTCGAAAGAAAGTTAAAAAAATTGAACTTTATTCCGATTTCCGCAGAATTTGTCATTCCAAATGTTATAGGGTTATATTAAGAAAATGTGTCCAAAAATTAGAGGTGTTTACTTCACAGGAGTGTTGATGTGGACGAATGTGAATTAAATGAAGTTATGTATGTGTTGGAAATATCTTGAAACAAACTGTCTCTATCCTTTGTTTCCACTCATGACTTTGAAGAATGGAGAAACTGTTCTTTTAGCGATTGACCGCTTCAACATGAACTAGGTTTTTCGACAATCCAATCAAATTTGCGGAATCGCATAAAAATAATCGCAATCGTTCCAACATGAACTATAGGATTAACAAGATAAACTAGGTACATCACACGTACCTACACCTGCCGTGGTTTTCGTCTATCTCATGAATATAGCTCAGATTCGTGAATATTTACAGGGTGAAGCAGAGTTTACTAAATGACCTTGAAATTGTTCTTTTCACAAAAAATATTAATATAAATCTGGGTGGAATTAGACACACTTATTATACTAGCCAAGACTTTCGATTTGATTTTGTAATTCAAATGGTGCGTGCATTTCTCATATTGACCCTATAAAACGAACCCTCTGGCATCACGATTTCTATAAGTGGGTCATGGTTGTGGTTGTGGATCGAATTAAAAAGGTTTTTCAAGGACAAAATATTCGTATCTGATAGAAGCAATATTTCTCAAGTTGCCTTTATTTTCACATAGTTCTAAAATGAAGAACCTGATACAGAATAAGATATATTCTGTAAACTTTGTCGAAACAGACATAGAATGTATATTTTTACTGCCTGTTGGCAGAACAAAGTTCGTTGGTATGCAACGTTTCAAAAAGTAATTTCTAATATTATTGTTGAAAATTACGTAAACATAAAATGATGAAGTTTCAAATAATAGTGTGAAATCGGAACAAATTTGGGGGAAAAAGTTTCCAAACCTCGCCGCGGCTTTGAAACACCAGCCGCGGCTAAATTTTGTGGGCTTTTGGACCTACTAAAAAAAAAACTATATACATATTTAGGTTCGTGATTGAATGATTGAATGGCACCATATTATAATAGATTGATTTGAAGTTATTTATTTTCTTTGAAAATAGTGACCGTTCAAAACACCCTATATATGTGCCAAAAAATTACGTAAGCACTTAATATAAAATACCTTGGTACTGTTGGTAATTATGCTTAGGAAAAGCCACGATCTGTCTGAAAGTCATTTTTAACACATCACCAAACAACAAAACACGTGAAATGCCAGTCAGTTTAAAACAAAAGAGAATTCATAAACGCGCGCACCATCCATCAAAATCGCCTGGCGAATAATCACCATAGAAAACACTCCTGTGAATTATGCTCCAAGAAAAAGAAAACCATCCTGCGCATGCAACTCCATTCAGGATTACGTTATTTGTGAATCCGATCGTCCTAAAAGGCACTGACAGCATCCTGTTCCAACCCCACTATATCTAACTGGATGTTCTGGCTCTGGCTCAACTGACCCAAAAATTCTATCGATTGCTAGCGAAACTGTTGCATTATATTATTTGTCCAAAATCCAAATAAAAAACCTTAGCATTGCGAACTGCGATTTTCTCTGCAAAATTCTCAAAGGAAGCAAGGATCCTCATATATAGTAGCAAACATAATATAGTCATGCATTGGATGAGACAAAAGCTTTGCTCTTAGCAGGTTTTCGTACTCACCTGATTTTGTGTGAACGTAGTTGATGTGCGCTATTTTGCCCAAAATGTTCCTTACTCCTTTGAGATACCAATTGATGGGCGCGTCCGATTATTTCGATGCTAGGTAGGCTCTTTTACGAAAAACATTGTGCCGTCGCCATTCTCGTAGGGTGAAACTAAACTAGGCGGCGCGACGCACCGCAGTGGCGTCGATTTTCTATCTCGCAAGACTCGGTGGATTAAGGGTGTAATTTTCATCAACTAATACAGGACGAATCATTTGTGGAATGGCGTAGCCACGGTTGAGGCATTTTCAGCAGATTATTTCCGATATTCAGAGCAATACGAAATATTATTAGCATACTATAATCAAGAGGCGTTTCTTCTAGAAATTAACATCTAGTTTTAACAATCAAACTCTCTCGAAACTTTGTAACCGTCACACTATATTATACGTTAAACTAAATAAATAAATTATCCACATCGAAAAATGAAAAAATATTACCTATATATCGAAATAATTAGCTGATCGAAAAATAACGTTCAACTATTTGCACTCGTTTGGTATTTCAAGATCATTTTATCGATCCGACCTTGATCCGACCTAATATTATAAGAACCACTAATCTTTGATTATAAGTTTTGGTTAGAAACATTTTCAGAACGGCGCCATCTCTTAGTCAGCCATTGAACTAAGAGAGTTACAAAAGCCAGAGAACGGCCAGAACCATCTACTTATCTCTGCAAAATTATGTTTTAGTTCCAATGAAATTCAGAAGATGGCGCTACTTTCGTTCCAATCAGCTGAAGCCCTGAAGCTGATTGAAGGTGCTGAAATTATAATTTTCGATTGGATTATTGTTTAAGGCGCTATCGTTAGTCAGCTTGAACGAGCTTGAACCGTCTTGAACATGAATCCAAAGAATCCCTTCTTTGATTTCACGAATCCAGTTTTTTTGAATGTTTTGTTTTGTTGTACCTGTCAGTCGCCATCAACATAAACAACATAGGGACATAACACATAACCTATCAAACTGTAGTTTTAGCGGTTGTAGATGTCTTTTTTAATTATTTTTTATCATCTACAATGAGTGAGAACGACATTCTGCTGGTAGAGCAGTGTGGCCCCGGGGGTGACGTTTTCCACTATAGCAAAAACGGTATAGTGCTGTTCCAACTATGATATCCAAGCATCACCTTATATAAACCAACCTTTATTTTCTTTTGTATAGATAATGAAATAATACGAATCAAACCAGAGGAGCCCACCCCTACTACTGTCTCCATATCCTTCAAATATTTAAAGAATTTCTTATCTGAAATTCTGCTTCCCTGTGGCTACCCAGAGAGTGTTAGTGAAGATTACTTAGAATACCAGCTCTGGGACACTGCTCAGGCTTTTTGCAGTACCATAGTAGGAGCCTTCACTACTAGAGCAATCCTTAAGGGTGTTGGTGTGGGTGATGCTCAAGCCACAGCACTTTCAGCAGCTGTGACATGGATTTTAAAGGATGGTACAGGAATGGTAGGAAGGATATTTTTTGCATGGTGGAAAGGGTTAGTAATAATACCATCTTGTTCAGAGGCCCCTATTTATATTCTCACCTCTTAGGAAGGGATTGGATTCCAACTGCAAAAAATGGAGACTGTTTGCTGATATTCTGAATGATCTGGCAATGACAATTGAGTTGTTTTTACCATTCTTCAGTGGATTCTCCATGTTACTTCTATGTTTGACTTCTGCTATGAAATCAATTGTGAGCATATAATTTCAATAGGGAACAAAAGAAAAGTAGAAAATGTTTTTTTTTTATTTCCACAGGTAGGAATTGCTGGTGGGGCAACTAGGGCTTCAATAATGCATCACCAAGCAATGAAAGACAATATGGCTGAGATATCTGCCAAAGATGGCACCCAAGAAACATTTGTGAATCTAATAGCCAGTTTTGCAAGTATTTATTTCTTCAATATTTTCAATGGAACCATGTGAGTGTTTTTTTTTTCTTATTTTCACTAGATCCTATTCATTAATTAATTCAAATTTTAGTTCTGAATTGATCTTTGTTCTATCACTGATGGGATTGCATTTATTGGCCAATTACTGGGCAGTAAAATCTCTGATCTTCACTACTTTCAATGATCAAAGACTACAAGTGGTGTTAATAAGTTACTTTAATGTTGGTGCAATTTTGAATCCACCTAGAGCCAATGAAAGAGAGGTTGTGATTTTAGGATTTGGTTCATCAGGTAATTATGCAAATGAGTAGGAAGCAATCTAATTTCTTGTTTTAATCATTTGTAGTTAGTAAATTCTGTGGTTTTGATATTTTGATGGGAGAACCTCTGAGGAATGTTTTGTGTAATGTATCACCTGCAGATTTTCAACAGAATCTTTCAGTATACAAAGATAAAAATTACTTTCTACTTACTGATATCAAAAAGATGAAAATTTTCATAAATTTCAAGAGGGATGAAACTACTGAAGATGTTGTTACAGCATTTTTTCATGCTGTCTGCTTAGGTATTGCTACCTGTTTATACAATAACATTCATTTGGTGAGTCCATATCAGTTACCATGAATAATATATTTTATACAATCAATATTCCATTTCAAGGATATCTTTTTGAAAAGACAGCTTCATCACCCCACACCATTAACTAGATTGCACACCTTTGTGAATAGTTATGAGAAATCATCTACCTTGAGAAATATGCCTTACAACAATATATTGCAATTTGAAGAATTTGTTAAACAGGAGTTTTCAATGTTTCGTTTTGCTCTTCATGTGAATGGTATGTTAATTCATTTATTTTCATCGATTTAAATATAATAAAAATCAATATTTCAATTACAGGGTGGAATATGAACTCTCACTCATTGAATGTAGGCGATTGGAGGTCAGATTGGAAAAATTGTAGCAAAAAAAATGAATAAGTTGATGTACATTTACTTTCTTGTTTATTGTTTCTATAACTCAGATCTCAAAATATATTTGTAACAAATCTTTATCAGAAAATATAAATATAATCACAACAATTTGAAATCGTAACTTTTTATAACTTAATCAGATTTATGCATATTATATATACTCATGCACATATTCAGGTCATCATATGATTTTCTAAGAAAATAAAAATGATTGAATATGAATATGTGCTAAATACAGTTGAATTTTCAGTCATCTTGTGGAGTATTTAATCTATGTATATGTGTGTATAAAACTGAGTAAGTCATTATAATAAATAAATTGAGCTAGATTTTCCTCTAATAGGATCAATTTCTAACACTTTCCATTTTCAACTTCCTTTTTTCAATCTCCAACTGCTGCATGTAGGCTAAAAAGCAGCACCATACCAGACTACAAGCACTCACATAAGGCACCCTATTCTTTTCTGATATACAGGAGAAGTTTATTGTCTGTAAAACTGGCCAGACACATACTCCCACCTGAAATAATTCCTCTTATATTAATTGGAAAAAATATCATTTTTTCAATCATCCACTGTCATTTAAATATAATCTTCAGACTGGTAACATGACTAAGTGGTAAAACTTAAATACCTTCCATGTTGGCAGAACTTTAGCAGCTACTTCTTGTTTTGCTTCATTTACACCTTTCCCTTCTAGAATACTCATCCCAAAAAAGAAGCAAATTAAAGCAGCTGGTCCATAAGTGAGCTGTTCTACTATAGCCTGAGATAATTATTTATGGAAGTAACAGGACTACATGTTTCAAGAAGCTTACTTTTGTTATTGCAGTTTTCAAATTTGTTCCTGGCCATATGATGGTTGATACCCTTATCCAAGCATACAGTGTTGGTGCAGTGAATAAACCTCCATATAAACTGAATCTCAAGGCATGCATCCAATCATAGTTTTCCCAAGTTTTTCCAGAAATGGTTTGCTGGATGATGCAGGAAGTTGGCCACATTGTTCCATATGATAGCATACCCCTTACAACAGGGTGATGATTGACAAATGCTAATATTCTAGAAAATATTGTTGCCATCATTATCCGTTTTCAAAAACTTATCACAAGTTGAATAATAGATCCGATTATTCATTCATTGTTTGAATATAGACTGATTTTTATCCATTGGTAATCTGCCAGACTTTGAAGGGGAACCTTGGAAATGATAAATTCGTCATGATTATATGATTATTGCGTCAGAGTATATTATTTCCTAGAATATGAATCAAATAAGTGATCATTGTACTCTGAAGAGACATTATCATGAATTCAGACAACAAATCAGTACATGATAATTATTGAACCAGTTATTACTATTTCTTTGATTGAAAGCAAATTGAAAGTATTGAAATCGTGATAATACCAGTCAAAGAATCGAGAAGATGAATTCTAAAAATAGTGCGCCTATTCAATGTTGTTATGGTCTGAGGTATTTTAGTTTGAACAACATCTAGGAGATGCACTAACATCATATTTCTGAAGAGCATTTATTGCAAATACTGATTAGTTGATACAGAGGTTGATAAGTGTAGAAGCTAGATCTATTTCAGTGAAAGTAGAGTAAAAAGTAGAGTTACTCAATGATTTTTGATGAATCTAGTGCCTCAATTGGCGTCATCTTTCAGTCAATGATGAAACTAAAACTTCATTGTAGCTAGGATTTCAGTTCTTTGTAACTCCAAGTTTTTCTGGTTACTCATCATTCTCATCCACAGAACATATTATTCCCTGTTCTGTGTCTCAACCACCTCAACTCTCATCAGCAAAAAAAGAACGGCTGGTTTATTTATAGGTTAAAGAATACAGAGCATAGAAAACACTCCAATACAGAGTTGTTTGAATTTCAGTAAATGTATTTCAAAATCCTATTATTTTCTATCATTATCGTCATAATAAGCTATTTTTTTGGTGAAAAAGCTGCCGATACAATCGCTATTATCCTGGGCTCGCCACGACACCATTCCTCAACTACCGATTCAGTTTCAAAACTTTCAAGTAGCCATAGGTTGTTCTGGAAAGATGAGCTAAAGCTTTATAATGGAATAAATAAACCAGAGTTATATCTAGCTATCCTCGGCAATGTCTTTGATGTTAGCAGAGGGGCTAAACATTATGGCCCCAATCAGCAATATAATGTATTCATTGGTAAGAACCAGAAACAATGAACTACTATAATTCTCAGTTTAAAATCTTATTTTAGGCTGTGATGCTACTCGTAACTTTGTAACGGGAAAATTTGGTAGAGATGATATCAGTGAAGAGGTTGCTGATTTGACCCCAGAAGATTTGAGATCCATAAATCACTGGCAGAAGTTCTATCAAAAAGACTATATTCATGTAGGTAAGACCTCCCAGCAAACTTGTTGGCCTAGACAAGTATGTGTATTCTCTATTTCTAGGAAAGCTAGTAGGAAAATATTTTGATGAAAATGGAAAGTTGACATCATATGGAGAGGTTGTGAAAAAACTGATTGAAGATGCTGAACTCATCAGGAGTGAAGAATCTAATGAAAAAAAGCAATTTCCACCCTGCAATATTGAATGGAATGCTCTACAAGGAACTAGAGTCTGGTGTACAAAAAATAGGTAAATGTTCTAAAACTTACTATTTTCAGCTAAGTATGATGTTCATTTTATATTTCAGTGGAGGTATAACCAGAGATTGGATTGGTATACCTCATCAGTTTTATGAAATACATTCAAAAACATATAGATGTGCTTGTATTAACAAAAATAATGAGAAATTGGGAAATATAAAACAGTATGAAGGATGTGGTGAAACATCAGAGAGTTGCTATATTAAAGATTGAAGAAAATAATGAGTTTTTGAAATATTACATGTGAATATGGAGATCTGGTAATTTATAAAAGCTGTTTATATATAAAATAATGGTCTATAATTTCTTCAACAGGAAGTAAAAACCAAACAAATTCATATTAACCACAAAAGTTATTGTTGAATATTTATCTTATCTAAGAGATACAGGATATCTGTGAAATAACAAAAAATGTTTCTATTTTTTAAAAAACAAACTTGTTGATTGTAAAACCAATATTTTGTATTCAAAATGAAATACATATTTTGGTATATTGGTCACACTCCATTATAGTTCTATTATATATTCCCTGAAGCCAAACATGAAACTACCTAAGGAAATGACCCAAATGTTGAAATAGGGAGAACTTATTTCATGAATTATTAATCAGAGATGAGGAAACATTATAATAGTTACCCTTTGAATACCATGATTGAATAGAAGACCGCCTTGCTTGAGTCTTTGATTTTCCGTTTTCTTTTCCCGCCTTAGCTCATTCGGTTACTGTCGGGTCTTTTCAGCAGTCATGCTCGGTGGGCAAGTTCACACTGGTTCCCCTTCCTGTGTTTTCCTTATCCCAAGGTCTTTTACGTCATGTTATATTGCTTTGGATTTAAAAGTTCGAATCAAATAAATTCATTCCTGACAAGAATCGAACCAAGTTATTTTTACATTACTCGTTCCTCCTTCTTGCCAGTGAAAGTCTCTTACAGTGTGATACTATTTCAAACTTAAATCGACCTGTTGAAGGGTGATATAAATATCTCATAAATCCTTAAGAAATATTATAATCATGGGTAAAATCCAGGCTGGGACTGTTGTCGATATTCTTGGTGATGAAATGACTAGAATTATATGGAGTGCAATAAAAGAAAAGCTTATTCTTCCTTTCTTGGATATTGACCTGAAGGTATATGATTTGGGAATGGAAAACCGCGACAAGACCAATGATCAGGTCACCATTGATTGTGCTGAAGCAATCAAAAAGTACAATGTAGGGATAAAGTGTGCAACAATAACACCCGATGAGAAGCGAGTTGAGGAATTCAAATTAAAAAAGATGTGGAAATCTCCCAATGGTACCATCAGAAACATACTTGGTGGAACAGTATTCAGAGAGGCTATCATTTGCAAGAACATTCCTCGATTGGTTTCTGGATGGAATAAACCCATCATTATTGGTAGACATGCTCATGCTGATCAATATATGGCCACTGATTTTGTGGTTCCTGGGCCAGGTAAATTAGAATTAGTTTATACTCCAGCTTCTGGCCAGCCTGAATCTCATACTGTACATGTGTATAAAGGACCAGGAGTTGCCCTAGGTGAGTTCAATTACCTTATATTTGCACTATGAAGTTATCCAATATGTTGTGCAAAACTTGTTTTTCATAAAAAAAAAGTCAAACTGTTATCCCATTATTTATAGCTTATGCAAACTAAAAATAGTGTAGTAATTTCAACAATGTTATCACATTATTGCCTAATACTTTAATAATGAAATAAAAATTTCCAAAGCAGTCAACAAGATGTTTTTTTGAAGAATTCAACATTGAAATTAATGCAGTGATTGAAATTATCATGATGAGAAACATAAAAAAGTCTAGAACATTATTTAATGAAAATAATGCATACAAATGAAATTGTTGCTGTTGGTTAGTGGATTGAAGAAATTCGAAATTTTACATGAAAGAAATTAAAGTTTCTAAAATAGCAATAATTGGTTTCACCCTTTGATTTTTTTATTTCCTGTGAATTCAAGCACAGAACAGCAGAGAAAATTGCTTTACCTTTCAGGATCTTTATGTAGCCACTGAAAATGAACATTTGTGCCATTGTGAAAGTCGGCAGCATTGCTGTGATTACCGTCGATATGTTATTATTCAATAAATATGTTACTAAAACTTAACTGTCACACAAATTTGACGATTTTTTTATTTTTCTATTTATATTGGAATGCCTAAACGTGTTTTGTTTTAAAATTTTGATAATATTCAAACTAAACATTGTTCATTGTTATATTTGGTTCGTGAATTTGATAAGGAAAACATTCTGCAATGATGAACTGAAATAGTCTTGATCGACATTCAAACGCGATAAATAATCTATATGCGCGTGCATATTCATGTCTATTGTTTTTGTTTTCGAGCATCAGTGAATGAGTTATTCATTCCAGTGTGTTTGAATAATCTATTTGTGTGGTTGAGTAAAGTCGAGAAATTAAAATGAGATCAAAGGTTGCATAATCGCTTACACTTTCTTAATGTTAAACATCATTACTTGCCATAAAAGATAAGTTTCTCACTCGTACCGGGGGGCACAAGAAAACTCGAAAGCTCGTAGAAAAGCAAAATAGTATGCAAAACACATCAATCCTTTGAATGTTTCGTTTCAGTTAGGAAAATGTTTCAGTTCATATATATTCAGTTAATGGCAAAAAATGCGGTAAAACTTCGTTTATCGCACTCCTATGAGTTGGGAAAAAAATTTTGGTGGAACTTACGTATTTTGACCTCCTGATCACTATACACGCATGTATTTACTTGTTTCCAACACTTCTCAGCAGAAGTGTAAACAAAACAACCTTTTTACACTGATTTTCTGGTAATTTGCATTTATGATGTTGGCAACGTGATTGTTTGGCTCATGGTGAGACGTTGCCAACATCTCAAATAAAAATAACCAGAAAAGCAGTGAAAAAGGATGTTTTGTTTACGTTTTGAAGAACGGCGAATTTTTTTGAAAATAACAGTTTTTATGCAAAAAAAAAAGGTTGGGAACAAGTGAATGTGAGCATGTGTGATGTTTTGGCTCAAAGAAGGATTGATTTTGTGTGTTTTTATCAGCAGAAAATGGAGATTTGAAATGGTGCATTTTTGAGAAAAAATGAAGCCCTATTTCCGAAAATCCTTGAGACCCCCGCGTTTTGATTTCAGATTCGTGATCAGGTCAAAATACGTAAGTTCCACCACAATTTTTTTCCGAACTCATAGGAGTGCGATAAACGAAGTTTTACCAAAAATGCATTGAAAAAAACAATTTAATCATAAATCCGACACTCCCGAAATGTCCGCCTCCATTTCAGGCATGTTCAACACCGACGAGTCAATCGTCGACTTTGCGCACTCTTCGTTCCAGTACGCCCTCGACAGGCAGTACCCCCTCTACCTGAGCACCAAGAACACCATCCTGAAGCGCTATGACGGCCGCTTCAAGGACATCTTTCAGGACATCTATGACAGGGAGTACCGGGCACGCTTTGAGGCTGCAGGCGTGTGGTATGTGACGGTAGCCTCTTTTTTAACAGAACAAGATCGCGTGTCTTAGCTTGAGTCAAATATTCTTTTCATCAAGTCAAATAAAGGTGCATTCAGTCAACATGGTTTTAAAATTGTGCTTATGTTTATGTTACGGACGAAAGTTGAACCTGTTATATCAAATGGCACCAGTTATTCAACAAATATTAAGTTTATGCTAAAAACATGTGACCTTGGAATTCCCAACTTCAAGAATCTTATCATTATGATAAAAAACTTTGCGTGCGTCAAAGTTTCATGTCAGCTTTCAAGAACGATACATGTTCCATGATTAATATTTTTTGTCTTTTAATAAGTTGGCAATGGTTTTGACGCTAGAAAATAATGAGTGCGTAAAAAAGGTATCATGAAGAGCATATTCTAATTGATTTTGTTCTTAAAAATGCTCTGACAAAACACAGAACTGTATTCTTGACTGATTGTCATTTGTCGCTTTCAGTAACTGTCATTCTTAAATTTATGCTTAGATTAAAACTTGTATAATATAGCTTTCATACGTTGATATTTTTAAGCTTATATTTATGATAATGCTTATGCTAGGTTATGTTTATGTTGACTGAATGCACCTTTAGTCAACATGGTTTTAAAATTGTGCTTATGTTTATGTTACGGACGAAAGTTGAACCTGTTATATCAAATGGCACCAGTTATTCAACAAATATTAAGTTAATGCTAAAAACATGTGACCTTGGAATTCCCAACTTCAAGAATCTTATCATTATGATAAAAAACTTTGCGTGCGTCAAAGTTTCATGTCAGCTGTCAAGAACGATACATGTTCCATGATTAATATTTTTTGTCTTTTAATAAGTTGGCAATGGTTTTGACGCTAGAAAATAATGAGTGCGTAAAAAAGGTATCATGAAGAGCATATTCTAATTGATTTTGTTCTTAAAAATGCTCTGACAAAACACAGAACTGTATTCTTGACTGATTGTCATTTGTCGCTTTCAGTAACTGTCATTCTTAAATTTATGCTTAGATTAAAACTTGTATAATATAGCTTTCATACGTTGATATTTTTAAGCTTATATTTATGATAATGCTTATGCTAGGTTATGTTTATGTTGACTGAATGCACCTTTAGTCAACATGGTTTTAAAATTGTGCTTATGTTTATGTTACGGACGAAAGTTGAACCTGTTATATCAAATTGCACCAGTTATTCAACAAATATTAAGTTAATGCTAAAAACATGTGACCTTGGAATTCCCAACTTCAAGAATCTTATCATTATGATAAAAAACTTTGCGTGCGTCAAAGTTTCATGTCAGCTGTCAAGAACGATACATGTTCCATGATTAATATTTTTTGTCTTTTAATAAGTTGGCAATGGTTTTGACGCTAGAAAATAATGAGTGCGTAAAAAAGGTATCATGAAGAGCATATTCTAATTGATTTTGTTCTTAAAAATGATCTGACAAAACAGAACTGTATTCTTGACTGATTGTCATTTGTCGCTTTCAGTAACTGTCATTCTTAAATTTATGCTAAGATTAAAACTTGTATAATATAGCTTTAATACGTTGATATTTTTACGCTTATATTTATGATAATGCTTATGCTAAGGTTATGTTTATTTTGACTGAATGCACTCTCTGCTATTGGTGTTGTTGCCTATCGCGGAATTAATGAAATTAAACATTGCTACACAATAAAATAATATGGTAATGACCGTGATCCTAACTTGAAAAGTTGAAATGTTGAAAATCGGAGCTTCTTTCAGGCAAAAAGTCGAAACGTACTCGACTTTTTGGCATATGACCTTGATTCGTGCTGATGCCAGCATGTGAACGCGCCATAATGCCACCGGTCCCGAATTGAATTTAACTCTATAAATAGAAGGAAAAAAATGTACTTCAATAGAAAAATATATAAAACAAAAAAAAACAAGCACTATTAATTCTTATCAAATTCGTTCGTCAACTTATAATCGCCTTTTGTCCCCTTATTCCAAATGTCTAGCAATAGTTTTTGATTCAATTCCATCCATGACTGATGCTTTCTTTCTGGTCTCTATAGTTGTCTTGAAAAACACTCAATCAATAATATCAGCTCAAAATTACATTAAAATTTCATGACATTGATATTATTGGTTTCCAATTTTAGAGTAAATTAAAATATAAAAATATATTTCAAATAGATTTTCACATCTTCTCCTATGGTGGATTTACAACTGCATCAACTATAAAGAGATATAAAGAGGCATTCATAAACATCATTTTAGGGTTTTTTTATTGTTCAGTGCCTGACATTCAGAGCAAAGAGAGTGTTCTGTGTTCAAATATGCCTTTTGCGAATGCGTTGAATATGACCATCCTCTTAGTTGTTGATTATTTATTGAAATGATGGATAAAAGTTCCTAAACCCTCGATCATATACATGTTTCTCCGCGGCATCAACTATATGGAAAACACCTCATCTTCTCTTCACGCGAAAATGAAGCCAGTTTTGGAAAAACAAAAGACTGTCTGGCTTGCTAATGATGAATTGTGCGCATGCGCGGGTTTTGACGAGTTGAAATCCACTGACGTTTTTAGAATTTCATAGGTTAGGTATATTTGTTAACCCAAATTATGTAAAAGAGCGTTAATATAGTTATAAATGTACTAAATGATTGTTTACAGAAGTGATTAGTGAGTGATAACAGTGATTGATCAAAAATTAGCCCAAGATTCTTGTTCCAATGACTTTATCGTCACAGGTTTTCATGCAAATCGCAAGTATCGCTTTGTAGATTACATCCATTTCTGCATCTATCATCAACTAATTTTCCAAAATCGTTCAACAATCCATCGATGAATGAATATTTGAAAAATATATGTTATGATGAAATAAAAACATCGAATTGAAGGTTACGTGACACATTTGATTGATTTTTAATAACTATCATACGTTTGTTGCTCACTAGAAAGCTACTCTCCTCTATGATGAAAACGAATGTCGATTCTTAATTCAAACTTGCGCATGCGCATATTCGCGATTAGTCCCGCAGACTGTCATTTGTTTTATTTCTCGGCTTCAGCTCTGGTATCCATGTTACCTATTGTTGAGTTCCAAAATTCCCAACCAGTACTGTAGATCGTTCTGAAATTAATGAATTATACTGGTGGTAGCTTACTCAACCTGAATATTCGTTCCGAAATTGCTGACTGTCATCAGTAAATTCAGTAATATCGGAACCCTTCGTCTTTATTATTGGTTGTTAATTTAATTCTTGGTTTGGTTGATCTCATGAATAATTCACCATAAGAGTTATGCCACCTGCTCTATATCGATTTCCAACTTCGACCGCCGACCGTCATATCATACAGGGTGTGGATCGTTACAGGTACGAGCACCGCCTCATCGACGACATGGTGGCGTACGCCATGAAGTCTGACGGCGGCTTCGTGTGGGCTTGCAAAAACTACGACGGCGACGTCCAATCGGACTCGGTGGCGCAGGGCTACGGCTCCCTGGGGCTCATGACCAGCGTGCTGGTGTGCCCCGACGGACGTACCGTGGAGGCGGAAGCCGCCCACGGCACCGTCACCCGCCACTTCAGGATGCACCAGCAGGGCAAGGAGACGTCGACGAACCCCATCGCGTCCATCTTTGCGTGGACCCGGGGCCTGCTGCACCGCGCCAAGCTCGACGGCAACCGCAAGCTGGAGGAGTTTGCGCATGCGCTCGAAGAGGTGTGCGTCGATACGATCGAGGCCGGCTCCATGACCAAGGATCTGGCCATCTGCATCAAGGGCATGAGCAAGGTGCAACGAGCCGACTACATGGAGACCTTCGAGTTCATCGACAAGTTGGCCGAGAATCTCAAGAACAAGATCAAAGTATGAGGCGGAGGTGAGATTGTTTTTCCTATGAAATTTTTAATGTGTGGCGGTGTTTTGTTTAAGGTATCTAAGTGCAAAATGTAAGAAGCTTTCACCATGAGTATTACACAGCATTTCAATTAAAATGATATAGGTGACACTCGAATTTGGTTTTATTTCCCCTCATTGTGATAATCCTACTTTTTGATAACAAGATCAGTCATGGTTATTGCAAAGTGAGCCCTCGGCAGACGCCATTGGTCCATTATATTGATAAAAAGTTAACCTGACTGTCCTGATTGTGGTCCTGACGTTAATTTGCAGTCTTACTGGAATTCAGGTCGATTGAAGTTTGATGATTTTGAATTTTGACATTGACATATTGACAATCATAACATATGATTCCATGTTTTGTTTGAATAAATTGTTAGTGTCAAAGTCAAAAAATTGGATTTGGTGTTATTTTAATTTAATTAATCTGTTATCTGATCAAAATGTCACCTGATATATGTTGAACGGCAACATATCGCGATTGTTAAAATTAACACGCATATTCTTCAACTATTTCCTAGAAAATCTGTCCAAGCAGATAATCAATTTGGGTGGCCACGTCAGTTCTGATATTATTATTGTGATTTGCCATTCCGCTAGGCGTATAATGGCTTCAAGTCCACAGGAAAACATAAAAGGATCTACTGGTGATGAAGGACAACAAAATTCAGAAACGAGAAATGAAGAGAAAAAGGATGATTCAATTTTTGAGTGTAACATTTGTTTAGATACTGCACGAGATGCAGTTGTCAGTATGTGTGGCCACTTATTCTGGTTAGTAGGTATATTCAAATGACCAATGGATGCTCCTTATGTCTAAAGCAAAGGAAGTCTTTACTGATTTATCTTCCAGCTGGCCCTGTTTGCATCAGTGGTTAGAAACTAGACCAAACAGGCAAGTGTGTCCAGTCTGCAAAGCAGCCATCAGTAAGGAAAAAGTTGTTCCATTATATGGTAGAGGCAGCACTAAACAAGAGGATCCAAGGGAAAAAGTTCCACCTAGACCAGCAGGTCAAAGAACTGAACCAGAGCCTGGAAGTAGCTTTCCTGGTAATGAAAATGATGATTAAAAATAATTTCTTACTGATATCTTTTACAGGATTTGGGTTTGGAGATAACAGTTTCCACATGTCCTTTGGGATAGGAGCTTTTCCTTTTGGATTTTTCACATCAACTTTCAATTTTGGTGAGCCAAGGCCTGCAGCTGCAGCTCATGGAACACATCAACATATGGAAGAACAGTTCCTTTCAAAGATATTCCTCTGGTTGGCCATATTATTTTTGACATGGTTACTAATGGCCTAAGTCTTCAGAATTTATAACACAAGGGCAGGGGTGGAGGGAAATATCAAGAAGAAATATTTTAGATTTCTTGCAATCTCATTGTTCATAATTTCTATAAGAATTTGGAGTTTTAAAATTGCATTATAGAAATTTAAATGACCCAATGTGGAGACAGGCAATGAGCATCTTATAATTAGGTACAATGTTCTACTCCTACATTTCAGGCTGTTTATTGTCATTAAATGGGTCCTTCTTTTGCATTATATAAAAGGAGGCATTGGGTTATGTACATATTCAAAATATTATAAATCTGTAAATAGGTGTAATAATAAAAGTATCATGAGGCATATTTTATTTTAATACATACTTTCCTGAGAAATCAAAGTTCTTTACTTTTTAGCTGTTTGAATCCCCTACTTGTTAACAATTCATTACATTCTGCCCTGCTAAGTTTGCTTAGAGGAAATCTTTCAACTTCTTCATCAGCAGAATTTAGAAATATCAATTCTGGAGGAGCCCCCGAAATTTTTTTCCATTCTACGTTTTCATATGTTGGAATGTCTTCATAAGCAAATTTCCGTATATCCTGTAACCTATTGAGGGAGCAACCAGGACAACTCTAAAAGTAAAAAAAAACAAATGTGGACTTGTTTCCTTGTACAATCCTCACCTCCAGTCTTGCTCTAGAAATTTCACTGTTGCTGGCATTTATTTCTACCAGCAATAGGTACAAGGTTATTACAAAAATCTTCATTTATGCTCTCTGAGATACTTCTTCAATGGCTGCAAAAAAATCGGCTAAATATGCGAGTACTAATTTTTAATTTTTTACAAGCAAAATATTCAACAATTTCTCAATCGATTATGTGGTGTGTCGTGGTGGTGGTCCCATCGTATTGACCCCCACCCCTTCTCTTTCTGAGCTCAAGTCCGACCCTGACCAAGATTGAGGTGAATTTCAGGTGGAATCGAAGAGCGATGCTTGTACTCATGTTGATCTGAAATCTTGACACAGACACAGAACTGACAGAGCACAAAACAATATTGAGCATATGTCCTTTGAGAAAAAAGATCGAAGACAAAAAACAAATATATGAGAAGAATTGACAGTTTGTGACATTCCATTCAATTTGCATTCAACATTTATGTTTAATTTTTTTAATTAATTTCATATTTATTTTTCGTACATCTCTGCTTTTCTGCTTCCCAACGGCAGAGCAAAGGTATAGGTTCAAGAACCCCTTTATTCTCAACTCTGTGCTCATTCGTGTGATTTGTTGAAGAACTGTTAATTCAAAAATATGGTAACAACACTTGATGGGTGATAAGATCATTCGGTACTCCAGTAGAAATTCAAATCTGTATTTGGTATGTCACCATTCATAGCTTTCACATTGTATTGTATTAGATTTTCAATAATGAAATTGTACCTTCAGTTGAAACGTTAACATAATATTTTGTATTGGATTTGATGGATGTATTCTCAAAAAAGAGTTGTTTCACAAATTTAGAATTCTACATGTTTAAAATTCATTTCCAGTAAAATGAATGAATCTGAAGAAGATACAGAGTTAGATCCAAGAATCCAGATTGAATTGGAAAAATTAAATACTACTACAGATGAGATCAATAAACTGGAAATTGAGTATGATGTAAGTGAGAAGAAATAGATTATTTCACGAAACAATCAATAGTACCTTAGATGTGTATACAATATACCTATTTTATGCAGATTCAGGAATTATATTCATCAAACTGTTTCAGGAAGAAAATAAGACATTTCGAATGTTACTTAGTGAGTGTACTAGGAGGCTGAAAGTATTATCTAAGAAGTTAGGGAATTGTATAGATAAAGCCAGGCCTTATTATGAATGTCTGGAGGAGGCAAAGAAGGCTCAACTAGAATGTCAGGAGGCAGCTGTTCTGTATAAAAAGGCTCATGGTACTGTTTTTGGCAAAAATCCATTTGATATTGTCAATTTGAAACTTTTATTTTGAAGGTATTCATGCTGCAGCTAAAGAGACTGTTGCTTTAGCAGAGCAACGTTTTATGTCAAATAAAGATGAATGGCAATTTGATAATGCTTGGCAAGAAATGCTCAACCATGCAACTATGAAGGTAAGACCTCTGACTCTTTTTCCTTCATTATAATTTCCATTTCAGACAGATTTTTTGACCATGAATTGACAATCAAATTGCTCATCACCTACAAACAGACCAATAACAATTTATTCAATTTGCATTCAACCTTGAATTAATACACAAATTCTATTTTTAAACTGTAACTGTTTTATTTTTTATAACTGGAAGGTTGAGAAAATGAGTATTAATAATAATTGTAGATGTTTGAATAATCTGATGTGAATAATTATATCTTAATCTCATATTTAATATGAATATAAAAATCATTGTTCAGCTTATTTATATCTGATTTTAGGATGAAAGTTAATTCTCACACTTTAAAAAATTTGTATGTACCTAGTTTGACCATTCTTGTTCCATGAAAAGAAAAACGATATTATTGATCAGTAATTTTTGAAGTATTTGCGAAAAGTGTATGCCGATTTGTGGTCAGGTCGATATGAGGTTGGGTGGAAGTCTAGTTGATTCGAAAATCAGGTAAATTAAGTTTACCGGAAGTGAGCCACTCACTCTTGAGTATAGAAAATGAGACAATTTATAATATCCGATGTTCGAAAACAGGTGACGGAGGCGGAAAACGAGAAAGCCGAACGCGGCAGGGAACACCACCGCAAGGCCCTCATCTTCAAGCAAGTCGAGGACCAGCTGAAGCAGCAAGAGGACAAGCTGCAGAAGCACATAGTCAAGTCGCGGCCGTACTTCGATGAGAAGGCCCTCTGCCAGGACCAGCTGGACACGCAGAAGAAGCGCATAGGCGCTCTCAAGCAGGACATTGTCGATGCCAAGCAACTCTACGCGCAGACGCTGAAGAACCTCGAGCAGATATCGAATGAGATCCACCAGAGGCGGTTGGGCGAAAAGCGCAACTACGACGTCGACGATCTGCTGAGGCGGCCGCGGGAACCGGGCGTCGGGGCGGAGCTCGACGCCTCCTTCGAGGAGGCGTTCCTGTCGGATGACGTCGGTTTCGAGTTGGCCGGTTTGGATGTCAGGCCGGTCGAGGGGAAGAGCGACGATTTGTTCGTTTCCGAGTTTCAGCTGGGACAATTGAAGGCGAATGACGTTTCGGGTTGAACTGATTGACAGCTGTCATCACAGACTGTTGGTTAACGGCGAGAAAGTCAGCGGAAGCGAGGATAGAACAGATTCTTTGTAATCTCTAATAGTAATTGGTTCATGGTTCACTGGAAGGAAATTTTAATGCAATCTCGAACTTTTTTGATGTGGTCTCTGCTATTCCAAATTTTATAACAATGCCTGCATTTTCTAGCCTTTCTTCAGTTTTCACTTATCTTTAAGCAACACCAACAAAGAGGTGAAATGTCGGAGTCAAGTATTATTTTTCAAGTGTATCTTTTGGTGAACGGTCCATCTCCATCAATTCGAAGTACCCACTGCTGCAATATAATTATTTGGGCTGCTGCCAACATAGTTGAAACAACTTTTTTTTAGACATTTTTTCAATTCCTCTTATGGATATTATTGTGTAGTACAAACCTAGTATATTTAGTTTAATATCAAATGATTATTATTTTATTTACTACATTTGTTTATAATTTACTGTATTGATATATTTTTCAAAATTATATGATTTTATCCATAAAAATATATCAATGAAATCGAATACCACGCTGATTGTTTAAAATCGATAAAATAAAGTTAGAGATGAAATGGGGAATATTTTTTGTCAAGCCTTCCCTTTTGACATTAACCAGGATGCGTCCTCGCAATGTACAATTAAAAATGCAATAAAACCGATGTTGCTAGACCTTACAAACTTTTAAAAAAATTCCAATACCTATATCCTCTCCCAATACCCCTCCTCTGGCTTGCAAGGTGTTCCACGTACATTTCGTGTAGTCAAATGATAAATAAAATAGATTTGGAAAAAAATCAGGTAACTGACAATAAATTCATTAGGTATAGCATAGAGGTAGTCATATATTTTAAAAAAATGTATGTTAATGAGTGGAAAGCCCCATTGCCCTGATGTACTCCAATAGTATCATTGATTTTAAATCTAATTATAATAAGTATATGTAAATAGGAATTTCATTAAATTTTTATTATTTGAAATTTTTATCTAGGAGCATCCGTTTCAATTGTTGTTTCATAAATCTTTGGCATGGTTTCATCGTGAATTTCAATGCAAATGAAATATTATTCTGTTTCAATGTGTATACAAAATAGGGTCATTTTGCTCTCGATAATAAGATTCATAATATTCCGAACCAGCAGCTAATTATAGCATAAATAAATTATAGGAATCCCATTAGGAGTGCAAAATCACCAAACGGGCAAACACAATATTTCGAGTTGAATTTGTTCTCGGACGCTCCTCGAAGTAACACTATAAATAAAAAGACAATAACGAAGTTATCCATACTCTTTGACGCGCTCGAGCGACTCTACTTATTCTTATCCCTGATGGGAAATTTGTTCTCACTGAAAGTGAGCCTGAGAGAGTTGAGCGTCTTCAGGGATTCCGTCGGGCTCGAAACGTCGCCTGCATCGCTTGGCAAACACGCGTCCGAGGCGCCCTCTTCAGGCGCATCAACCGGAGGAACGTCCCGTTCCAACACCTTACGCGCCTCGTCGTAGAGGGTGCCGAAAGACACGTCGAAGAAGAGTTCGTGCAACACCCGCCTCGTCGATAGCCTGTAGATGTTCTCCGACATTATTTTGCACACCTCGGAGTACACGCAGAGGTCCTTGAAAGCGTCCGGCTCTCTCTGCTTGTAACGTATCAGGTGCGACTTGACGTATTTGTTTGAGATCGGGTTCGGCAGCCTCTCGACGTTCTCAAGCACCTCCAGTTTCGCTTCGTCTGGAAAGACAAACGGAGGGATTTTGAGCGGATTCTCATCTGATTAATAAAAAACATGGACGACTGGCATATTCCATCCTTTTCAAGATGTCAACACGACTGTCAAACCTTCTTGTTTCCACGATAAGAATCTATCGTTCGGGCCTCGTCGGACCAAGTAGTCGTGTTTTTGACATTTGACAGATTTAGGAAAAAACTTGACAGTTGATAAAATAAGTGTTCCATGTCAAAATTGAATTGAAATGGAAACAAATCCAAATTCCAGAATATCGATATACATAGATATTTCTCAGAATCAAAAAGCACAAAGAAAAAGGATATTATTATGGAATTTGGATTTGTTTCCATTTCAATTCAATTTTGACATGGAACACTTATTTTATCAACTGTCAAGTTTGTTCCTACATTTTTCCATATATCTAATAATAACATATAGGTAACATGGATACCAGAGCTGAAGCCGAGAAATAAAACAAATGACAGTCTGCAGGACAAATCGCGAATATGCGCATGCGCAAGTTTAAATTAAGAATCGACATTCGTTTTCATCATGGAGGAGAGTAGCTTTCTAGTGAGCGACAAACGTATGATAATTATTAAAAACCAATCAAATGTGTCACGTAACCTTCGATTCGATGTTTTTATTTTATCATGACATATTTTTCAAATATTCATTTATCGATGGATTGTTGAGGACGATTTTGGATAATAGTTGATAATAGATGCAGAAATGGATGTGATCTATAAAGTGATACTTGCGATTTGCATAGAAACCTGTGACGATAAAGTCATTGGAACAAGAATCTTGGGCTAATTTTTGATCAATCACTGTTATCACTCACTAATCACTTCTGTAAACAATCAGTTAGTACATTAATAACTATATTAACGCTCTTTTACATAATTTGGGTTAACAAATATACCTAACCTATGAAATTCTGAAAACGTCACTGGATTTCAACTCGTCGAAACCCGCGCATGCGCACAATTCATCATTAGCAAGCCAGTCTTTTGTTTTATCAAAACTGGCTTCATTTTCGCGTGAAGAGAGGAATAGGTGTTATCCATATAGTTGTTATTATATATATGCATTTTTCCCTAAATCTGTCAAATGTCAAAATCTGCCATGATAACTTTCTATTCTGGGAAGGGTCAAAAATCTAGGAAATATTTGACAGTTGAGAAAATAAGTGTTCCATGTCAAAATTGAATTGAAAAGGAAAAAATCTACATTCCAGAAAATCGATATAAATATTTCTTAGAATTAAATGGCGCAAAGAAAAAAGATATTATTATGGAATTTGGATTTGTTCACATTTCAATTCAATTCTGAAATGGAACACTTATTTTATCAACTGTCAAGTATCAAATTTTTCCCTAGATTTCTTCCTAAATCTGTCAAGTGTCAAAATCCGCCATGATAACTTTCTATTCTAGGAAGGGTTTACCATCCATGACGGCTTTGTTTTGGTTTTCGTCAGAACCGTCCTAGAATGGTTCTGCTCATGCGCATTAGCTTCAAGGGATCGATTTGAAGAGAATGCGCATCAGTAGTATAGTTCCAGAACGGTTCTGAGAAGAACCAAAAGAAACCTCAGATGGTCATTCGTGTTGTATTATCGTTCTCAATAGCGTCATTTCATTGGTGAGTGCCATAGTCGTAGATTCAGGAATGTAATAATGCATAATTGCATTTCATGGATTTATTTTCAGTAGAATAGAGAACAAATAAACAATAATGAATTAATATGTATCAAATAAACAAAATATTTGCTTCCATGAATTTCTTTCAGCACGCCTATTAACAAGAAGGGTCAACATTCCCGCACGCCCTCATCCTCTCTGCACGATACAAAATAGTCAGATTTTGATATTGAATAATGTAATGCACCAAGGATAGGAAGGAACAGTCTATGTATTTAATTGGTCTGAGGGCTTCTCCAAGAGTGTCCTTACCTTTGATAAAGCCGTCTTCCTTTCCGTTGTTCTCCGAACGACTGCACGCGAAGCAATGTTTTCTGGGATGCTTCCACGCCCTCTGCAATCTGTCGTGGGCGTTATCCTCGGGAAAAATGTGCGGATCCCTCGAGATTTCCTCCTGGCTGGGAAAAATGTCAGTCAACACTTTGGGCAGGCATATGCCCATGTACCGTTTGTCTTCGTCGCTGGATGACGATTTGATTTCGAATTTTGGGACACTAAACACCGATACGAAGCTGTTGTCCATTACATCGTCCGTGATAGTGGAGCTGGTGGACCTGAAAAATCTCCGACTCGTGAATTTCCGAGCAGCGATGGATGTCGCCGTCCGACTTACGAGAGATGAGGAGTCGTATTGAACAAATAGTCCTGTTCGTAGTTGGGGCTGTCGAAATGAAGCCCTTCCATTCTACGCAACAACTTGAGGGTGTTGTATCCGACGAGATTCTGAATACTGAGTTCGTTGGAGACGCTGCCCGTCATCGAAGACGAAGAGATGTCGGAATTGGTGGTACCTGAGGAATAGAAACCGATTGGGAATGTGTGTGGAATGTGGTAGTTGGGAGATTGCGGCTCACTGTTCGAGGAAATCCGATGGGATATCCGCTTGAACTGGGTGGGTATCTGCAGAGTGCTCAGACTAGATGAACTGGGAATGGGGCTGAGGGTTTTCAAATAGCTGCCTCTGAAAAAACAATCGATGAATCGAGAGGTTGGACGAACTTTTTGCTTTGATCCCCTCAAACATGAGAAACATTTTACCCGGTTATATGTTTGTTGGGAAGAGAATCACAAGAACTGACTCCCGATGTGGTCGATTCTGTCATGGAACTATTTCTTGGTCTTCCATAAGTGAAAGGAACTAAATTGGAAATGTGGTCTTCGTCGAATCCGTTGATGACATCGAATGTTTTGGATTCAGACAATGACCTTTTATGAAACACAATTGGAGGTCTTTTGTTTGTTGGCAGTGTTGATTGTTTCACTTTACATTTTTCTGGAAAACAAGAAAAATACGTACATCACCTTCGAATATTTAAGATTAAAAAACAACCTGTGGCGATATCACTAAATAAACATGATTCAGTCAGCTAAATGGAAAAAATCTAGTCTTCCGTGCATTATATAATGTCTGCCCAATCAGCGAAAATCACCTACAGTAATCTTCCAATAAAAATTAATACCACTCAAGCAGCGCCGCTTCCTAAACACTATTTTCTTATTCCTATCTCTGTTTTGGACCTAACCTAGGATATTGGCAAAGATATATATTGGGTGATATTCTGATATAGTGAATGTTGGATGAAATAATATGTGAAGTGGCCAATATCTATCTATATCATACAAGGATAACAAAAATGTTAGAGAAAACACTCGAGAATTCATCAGTTCACTACCAAATACAATGAAATTTTGGACTTAACCTCGAAAAGTTGTAGGCACACAGCTCTTTTTGAGGAATTTCAGTATCAAAATGGTAAGCACAAATGCCAAAATATTCAGAAATCTCTAGAGACATTCTAAAGCTAGAATGAATAAATTTGTATTACCTACCACAAAGATTCCTCATGCAAACTACAGGTACCTATTAGTATATTTTCTTGCCCATCATGCTTTCCAAAATTGAAGTCACTAGCGAATTCATGAAATCCTATCACTTTTTATTGTTTAGTTTTAGTTTTAGCGCAAAGTTGTGGCGTGGATGCATTTTCGTGGAAATGAAAAAGTATAAAAGAAACAAGAAATATTTTGAAGGGATGTGACATTTACATGACTGACATGTGCACCCCAACCTACAAAATATTTGAAAAATTAAAAAATGGCATAAAATGCTTTATTCACTTGTTATACCACTCAAGCAGCGCCCTCAAACAATCATACACTGAACTTGGCCATTGAACAGACATTATATAGTGCACGGAAGACTAGATTTTTTCCATTTAGCTGACTTTGATTCCTATATATTGGCCATAAACTTCAAATCGACCAGACTTTCAGCACACGGCAAGTCGACTCGGACAAAATGTTTTTTTTTACAAATAGTCAACAAAGTAGTCTTTAACGCTTTTAATTCTAAACAAAAAATTTACGTTTTCCGAAAGTAATTAAGTGACATTATCTTTGCTCACGAGCGGAAATATTGAAAAAACGCTCGCCTCTACCATGATATTTTGTTGAAAACAAACTCATATTCTCTTGCATGATTGAAAATAGTAACTGTGAATTATCTAAGGCACCTTCTCATGAAGCAGAAGAAGCGAACATTGTAAATTTGAACCTCCTACAGAAATCAAGGAAAACTATGAATAATGATATGCTTGAATTTCAAAGGTATCAAAGTAAGTATATCCCAAATCAGTCTAATTTCTCAAAAACTATCAGTCCGTTGAAAATAAAGCAAAAATAATAGTTACTGAAAACAGTAGTAGTAGTAGTAAAAAAGTGTCGAGTTTTCTTGTCTAGGATCTGCATTTTCAGAAAAAATCTTGTGTGTATTTCGAACACAAAGTGTCTTGCCGATTCATCCTAGATACAAAAAAAAAAGAATCAATTCGTTAGACCGACAGCACAACATCCTCGTTGCTTCACGCGAACCCCTGCAAACCCTCGCGGCGACTTCTTTCATAAATAAATACCACGATCAGACGGCGACGTCGTCAAGTCCGATCTCTCCTGCGTCTGTTCGCCAAAAGCCCCGACGAACGGGCCGTCGACCGAAACGACGTCGTCGGACGCCGAAACGCCACCGTCGGACGCCGCCTCCTCCCTCACGATCGGCCAGTTATCGTGCCGGTCGTGGCGGGTGCACAGCCACCCCCGACGGGCCAAGTCATCGGCGCCGGTCGGCGTCGAGCCGAGCAGCCCCAGGGCGTAGAAGGCGGTGGCGCGGATCGAGTAGACGGCGGCGCGCGTCGCCAAAGCGATCACGTGGTCGGCGACGCCGAACGTCGACAGGTAGTCGTAGCCGCGCTCGGAGCTGCCCACGTGTCCGACCGCCCACACGGACGCCTTCAGCTCGAGGATGTGCTCGTCGGTGCAGCAACGTGCTATTCGGATCACCTTGAGGTGGGGAAAATTCATTGGGATTCGGTCGGTATGCAGGTCGCGTATTTTTTATGTCTCGAATACGTTGAATGAATAACGAAACTCAAAGTGTTGAAAATCGAAGCACAGCACATTGAAGCACATTTAAAACAGAAAAGGACATTTCCATATTCCTAAAAATAAAGGCACCAGCGCAAAGAAAAGGAACCATTTCGGTTTAGCCAGAATATTTCGGAAACGGTTCCGATTTGGAAGCATTGTTTCATTGTTCACCAAAATAGGCAACTTTTGTCTAATTTAAACAACTTCTAACATTTACCGTTTTCGGATGCCAATAGTGGTACGACATAAAAATTACGGCTTATTTAGGGTAAAAAGGATCCCAAAACTAAAGCCGAAAATTAAAAACAAATGCGGTTCAAATCGGTAATATGCGCATGCGCAAGTTTAAATTAAAAATAGACATTCGTTTGCACCAAGGTGGATATAGGATGGTGAAACAGCTCTTCAATTGTTTCTGCGAAAACTTGTAGACCGTTTGAGAAGGTAATAATATTTCCACGACTTGAATGAAGATGGCGGTAGGATCGATTATCGAAGAAGATTTCTGCTGCTTGCGTATTTCTGTGGTTCACATCTGACAGACGTGACTTGAAATGGCATTAAACAATATATTTTCGATAAATCTGGAATGAATATTGATATTTTGACTCTTCTCAATCATTTTTCATCTAGAACAGATGAAACTGATAAAAAGATGACAGAAGCACAGTTTCTGTTTTACCGACACAAGGTACGTCGCCATCTCTGATAACTTCAGGAATTATTACTACGGTATGAAATCAAGTAGGCAAAAGTCTACAGTTTATTCTAGTGCTTGTTAAAAGGAAGCTGTTTCACCATCCTATATTCACATTGGTTTGCACCATGATGATGAATAGCTCTCTAGTTAACGTCAAACATTTTGAAAATCAATCAAATTAATTACATAATTTCATCATGAAATATATATTTCGAATATTCATTCAAGCGATATTTGCGATTTACCTAGACAATTGTGACGATAAAGTCATAGAAATACTGTTTGTGTTCCAATTTTTGATCACTCACTGTTATCATTCACGAATCACTTTTGTTAGCGTACAGTAATTACATAAATCATTATATTTTATCTCATGTGGGTTAACAAATGTCCCTAACCTATAAAATTCTAGAAACGTCAGTGAATTCCAACTCATCAAAATTCGCGCATGCGCAAAATGCATCATTACCCAGCTAGCTGCAGCTAGACAGTATTTTGTTTCTCCAAAATTGGCTACACTTTCGCGTGAATAGAATAAAAGGCGTAAAAGGTGAGTTCATGTTAGAAAGATTGCGATTATTTTTATGCGATTCCGCAAATTTGATTGGATTGTCGAAAAACCTAGTTCATGTTGAAGCGGACAATCGCTAAAAGAAGAGTTGAGTGGAATCAAAGGACAGAGACAGTTTGTTTTGTTCAAGATATTTCCAACAAATTCAAATAAGTACATAATTTCATTTCATTCACAAGTTTTTTTGCCTTTCAAAACGAAATCTATGCAAAGGGCAAAAATCAAATTAAAAACACCAACATGGATTCAGAAATAGAAGATGTAGAATCTATTAACTTTCAGCCACAAGGCTCACGCTGCATTGAAAAGGTTTTCGTGTTATTTCAGATCCAGAAGAACAAATACGGAAAATCTTGTATAACTTGTACAATGTACAACCTGATATATTCGTCCACATCAACTTTCCTCTTATTTTTAAACACCTATTCTCAATATAACCCAATTCTGCGAAAATCGCAAAAAAAAAAACAATTTTTTGAACTTTCTTCCGACAAAAGCGACGCCATTTTTAATCGCATTTCATTTGCGGAATTCGTTCCAACATGAACTAAGCTTGATCCATGTAGGTACTTTTTATTGGAAATATGGTTAGCAAACAAACAAAACTTACGTCCATCATCCTTTCGATGCGACCTCGGTCGACGAGCATCTCGAAGCCTCGACCGTGTCGGCTCAGCTGTCCATAGAGGTGGGGCGGCAAGAAGACGTCCCTCTTGTTGGCGTTCCTCAGCGAACTCGCCCTCTTGTCGTAGCGACCGTCCGCGTTGCGCTGGTGCAAAGTCAGGGCGTCGGAGATGTCGCCCTCTGCCAGCTTCACGTACCTACAACCAGTTGAGGCGTTGGGCGTTAGGGTGGGGCGATTGGCGCCCAATATGAAGAGGCGCCGCACGCATTTTAGCTATTTTCTCTTGTGAGGATAATACCTTAGCTGAACTATTGCAAATTGATGTCTTTAGTAAATTAATGCACAGAAATTTTATAAAAAATGCTTCACTTTCTCGGAAGAATACAGGCTTTAAATGCGCCATTTTGAATGTGAAGGAATTGGCTGAGGAACTAGAAATTGAACCTGTGTTCAGAGCTACGATAAGAATTCGAAGTTTTAAGCGTCTAGCTGGTGAAAATTGTAGAATTTTTCAACTATCTTTCGGACACTACATTATTTTCAGTTGGTGAAAGATTTGAATATTTTGAACAGTAGGTGAACGGAATCTTGGTCTTTTTTATACGATATGAATCAAATTTTGTTTAAATCCGACATTGTCATACTCTATGGAAAGAAGGACTTCTTCTCAGCATTGAGAGAAAAAAAGATGTCTGCCCGAATGTTGTCTTGCTACTTAAAATAATGAAAATGTCATGATTAGGATGTGAAAAATGAAGAAGACTTAGATAACCTGTATATAATTGTTTTAGTTTTTCCGATTATTTCCAATATTTTTTCAGCTTTGTTAGTTTATAATTGTTTAATTATTAATTTACGTCCCAATCAAGGTGTATATAGGATGATGAAACAGCTTCCTATTAACAAGCACTAGAATAAACTGTAGACCTTTGCCTACTTGATTTCATACCATAGTAATATTTCCTGAAATTAACAGAGATGGCGACATACCTTGTGTCGGTAAAACAGAAACTGTGCTTCTGTCATCTTTTCATCAGTTTCATCTGTTCTAGATGAAAAATGACTGAGAAGAGTCAAAATATCAATATTCAATCCAGATTTATCGAAAATATATTGATTTAATGTCGTTTCAAGTCACGTCTGTCAGATGTGAACCACAGAAATACGTAAGCAACAGAAATCTTCTTCGATAATCGATCTTACCGCCATCTTCATTAAAGTAGCTGAAATATTACTACCTTCTCAAAAGGTCTACAAGTTTTTCGCAGAAACAATTGAAGAGCTGTTTCACCATCCTATATCCACCTTGGTCCCAATAATGATGGAAATAAGACCTGGTGGCGTTACTCTTCAATTGTTTCAGCAGACAAATCCTTGATTCGAAACAATTGAATTTCAGCTCATAACGTGGGGTTATCATGTACAACACTAGATGGCGATACTGTCTAAATATATTTGAAACATTTTATTTATATCATGTTCGATACATATTTGCATCAAAATCATTGGAAAATGGCCCCATGGAATTGTTAGAAACGATTAGAATTCATTGGGAATTAAATATTCATAGTTTCGTATTGACACCTGCAGTATCCTGTAAATTTGGTTGAAATCACGGCTTCACTTAGCGATATTTACCCACGCAATGTCACGTTAGACACGTTGTGGTTATGTCGAAGTAGGCGAAATCAAGAAATTTGGGACCAGTCTCAGAATAGGAAGTGAATTCACCAATCTATATGTCCCAATCATGACATTTCAATTATTTCAAGCAAAGTCAGCTAAATGAAAAAAATCTAGTATTCCGTGCACCATATAATGTCTGTTCAATGGCCAAGTTCAGTGTATGATTGTTTGAGGGCGCTGCTTGAGTGGTATAACAAGTGAATAACGCATTTTATGCCATTTTTCGATTTTTCACATATTTTGTAGGTTTGGGTGCACATGTCAGTCATGTAAATGTCACATTCCTTCAAAATATTTCTTGTTTCTTTTATACTTTTTCATTTCCACGAAAATGCATCCACGCCACAACTTTGCGCTAAAACTAAAACTAAACAATAAAAAGTAATAGGATTTCATGAATTCGCCAGTGACTTCAATTTTGGAAAGCATGATGGGCAAGAAAATATACTAATAGGTACCTGTAGTTTGCATGAGGAATCTTTGTGGTAGGTGATATAAATGTATTCATTCTAGCTTTAGAATGTCTCTAGAGATTTCTGAATATTGTGGCCTTACCAATTTGATACTGAAATTCCTCAAAAAGAGCTGTGTGCCTACAACTTTTCGAGGTTAAGTCCAAAATTTTATTGTATTTGGTAGTGAACTGATGAATTCTCGAGTGTTTTCTCTAACATTTTTGTTATCCTTGTATGATATAGATAGATATTGGCCACTTCACATATCATTTCATCCAACATTCACTATATCAGAATATCACCCAATATCTTTGCCAATATCCTAGGTTAGGTCCAAAACAGAGATAGAAATACGAAAATAGTGTTTAGGAAGCGGCGCTGCTTGAGTGGTATTAATTTTTTTTGGAAGATCACTGTAGGTGATTTTCGCTGATTGGGCAGACATTATATAATGCACGAAAGACTAGATTTTTTCCATTTAGCTGACTTTGTTTCAAGTCGCAATCTTGATGACAAATACATATTTTTTCTACCTCAACGCCGAGTGAACTTGGTAGTGCTAAATCTTCCCACAAAGGGTGGCGAGACTCTCATATGAAAAAGCTCACCTCCCGACTCACCTGTACATGAAGTACTCCTCCCAGTTGTTGAGCTCGTCGAGCACCCGCTCCTTGGTGGCCCTGTCGAAGCCGCTCTCGATCGAGAGCAGCCTGACGGCTAGCAGCGCCCCCTTCTCGCCCAAAGCGCCCAAATCGGGCGCAATCTCGACGAGCGCCTCGAGGCATTCGGCCACCTCGCACGCCTCGTGCAGCGTCGCCAACGCCGACAGATAGATGGCTCTCGAGTCGTCGAACAGCCGATTGGCCAACAGCCGGACAGCCCACGTGGCAAATTGGGGGCTGCCGGTGCGCAGCAGCACGTGCAGAAATTGGGTGGCGTAGAGGCGGGAATTCTCAGAGCTGCACGTCAGCACGGCCTCGAGGATGTCGCGGCTTGGACCGGGATAGACGTACTCCAAAGAGGAGATGATCAGCTTCACGTAGCAGTCGTGGTTGGTGGTGGTGGCTAGCTCTTTCAACCTTCAAAGGATATCATCGAGTATTCGGTCGTTTCTTCTTGATGGATTTGCATGTAGAGGTGGGCGAATTTATCGATAATTTCGATTAATTCTGATTATCGACAATCGATATTTCCAAGTCGTTATCGCCCACCTCTGATTTTCTGGGGAACAGGATTTAGGATTATTATGAAAATTTGGTTTATTGCGGGTAATCAGTTTTGTTCTATCGATCTAAAATACTTTCAGCGTTGCGGCGTTGCCGCTTCTATCAAAAAGTAGCAACAACTTTGTTATTTCAAATGGAACACCCTGTATTTTATTTTATTTTTAGATTCTTCATGAAGAGCTGATTTTGTCGATACATCATACTTGGGGTAAAGCGCGAAAGATTACAGAGATATATGATATGAAAAATCGAGATTTTTCAACTTTAGGAATTTTTTGTGTCGAAACTAATCATTTCGGCTCAAAACGGCTTACATGTCCCTATCTTAACTTTCCATTTACTATCGATTGATATTTAATTGAAACAAATACGGGTGGTTCAAAATTTTGAGTTTTGCATCACCCTCTATTTGTTTCTATTGAATGTCAGTAGATAGTAAATGATAAGTTGAGATAGGGACATGAAAGCCGTTTTGAGCAGAAATGAATAGTTTTGACACAAAAAATTCCTAAAGTTGATTTTTCACACCCTATATCTCTGTAATCTTTCTCGCTATACCCCAAGTATGATAGATCGACGAAATCATCTATTCAGGAAGAATCTAAAAATGGAATAAAATACAGGGTGTTACATTTGAAATAACAAATTTGTTGCTACTTTTTGATAGATGCTGCAACACTGTATTGATGAAAATATTTTAGACGGATAGAGATTGATTATCGACGCCCACAAATTTTCGAAATGATCTGTCTTTCTGTTCTCCAGATACTTCTAATGTTCCATCCACTATGAAACACCCGGTATTAAGTTTCCCTACTTCCACGTACACAATACAATAAGTTATTCAAAATTTTTTGGTTTCAACAAATTGTAAGGGATTGAGAAAATATCGATTTACCAATATCATCGATGGTACAATTAAAAAATTATCGATAATATCGTTGAAATTTAAAGAAATACATATCATCGTCTTATCCAATTAAAACTAACAATTGAATGACTGGTAGACTACAAGCAGAAAACATATACTTTCCTGGCAAATATACCACGCAGAACATTGAATTATATCTGCTCGTAGTCCATGCAACAATTCACACTGTATGCAGATGTATACAGATGCAGATGTTTCTTTCTTCCTAACACATGACGAACCAACAGACCAGTTTCGGGCTTATTAGCCCTCATCAGTGCAGGGTAGTCAACCGAGTGAAGATCTTGAGATCAACCCTCTCAATGCAATCTTCACCATGCATATTTCACAGCACTGACACTTGAAATACTCCAGAAACAAATCTCCCATGTTTTTTGATATTGTAACATTTTTATTATCGATAATTGTTAGTTTCAATTCGTTTTCTCCCACCCCTAATTACGAGTTTGAACACCAGGGGAGTACAGTTCTAATTTTCTACACTTTTTTTTCGATATCTCAGTTGACTTTGGTGAGATAGAGAGTGTCGGTTTTCACATTACTGCTCTAATTTTTTGTGAAACGAACATTTTTGAAAACATAACTCCCCGTTTTTTATGTATAGGGCAAACTTGAAATTTCCCACTTTTTTAGCCTGATAATTATATAATTCTGACGAGTTTGAAGAAATCCTTATAGAACAATAGAGAAATATATTGGGTTTAAAATATAGATACTTTTGTTTAATAATATGAATTTAAACGTTCATGGAGGTAAAATAGTTACCCCTCTATTATTTACGTTAAAAAACGTGGAATGTCCGACTTTTCCTTTTTTTTTCAACCAAAGGTGGAATTTTCCTCACACGAAATTCAAAAGATAAACGTTCAATACCGCATTTTCCACCTACTTTTTGAACATGTCGATATTCTCCAAAACCTTGAGTCCCACTTCCGTTCTGGAGAACTGGCCGATGAACAAAAAGTAGCTCTGACACTGTGTGTTGACCATGTGTTGGGGACTGAACAAGCAATCGTGGACGTTTCTGCTGGTGATGATTGCGTCGATGTTGTTCAGGATGTCCTTGAACAGATCGAGGATCATGTTCTTCGGCTTCATGCCATTGAAGTCAGGCTCTTTCAGCTCGGTGAGAAAATTGATGAGTTCTATGCCAGCCGTGGTGTAAACGATTGACGCTCTAGACGTGCCGAGATCCATGTGGGAGTATTTGTTCTTCGAGGGCATGTAGAATTCCATCAGTTTTTTCACGAAAGTGCGGTGTGACGAGTCGAACAGATCTATTTTCGCGTTGTTCTCACCCTGTAAACAATGAGGGTCAACTTGAGGGACAACGTTCGAACCATATATATAATAACAACTATATGGATAACACCTATTCTTCTCTTTACGCGAAAGTGAAGCCAGTTTTGGAAAAACAAAAGACTGTCTGGCTTGCTAATGATGAATTGTGCGCATGTCCGGGTTTTGACGAGTTGAAATCCACTGACTTTTTTAGAATTTCATAGGTTAGGTATATTTGTTAACACAAATTATGTAAAAGGGCGTCAAAATAGTTATAAATGTACTCACTGATTGTTTACAGAAGTGATTAGTGAGGGATAACAGTGATTGATCAAAAATTAGCCCACGAATCTTATTCCGATGACTTTATCGTCACTGGTTTCTATGCAAATCGCAAGTATCGCTTTGTAGAACACATCCATCTCTGCATCTATCATCAACTATTATCCAAAATCGTTCAACAATCCATCGATGAATGAATATTTGAAAAATATATGTTATGATGAAATAAAAACATCGAATTGAAGGTTACGTGACACATTTGATTGATTTTTAATAATTATCATACGTTTGTCGCTCACTAGAAAGCTACTCTCCTCCATGATGAAAACGAATGTCGATTCTTAATTCAAACTTGCGCATGCGCATATTCGCGATTTGTCCCGCAGACTGTCATTTGTTTTATTTCTCGGCTTCAGCTCTGGTATCCATGTTACCTATATAGTTATTATTAGATATATGGTTCGAACCAAGGTGGATATAGGATGGTGAAACAGCTCTTCAATTGTTTCTACGAAAAACTTGTAGACCGTTTGAGAAGGTACTAATATTTCCACGACTTGAATGAAGATGGCGGTGAGATCGATTATCGAAGAAGATTTCTGTTGCTCATGTATTTCTGTGGTTCACATCTGACAGACGTGACTTGAAACGACATTAAAACAATACATTTTCGATAAATCTTGAATGAATATTGATATTTTGACTCTTCTCAATCATTTTTCATCTAGAACAGATGAAACTGATAAATAGATGACAGATGCACAGTTTCTGTTATACCGACACAAGGTATGTCGCCATCTTTGATAACTTCAGGAAATATTACTACGGTACGAAATCAAGTAGGCAAAGGTCTACAGTTTATTCTAGTGCTTGTTAATAGGAAGCTGTTTCACCATCCTATATCCACCTTGGTTCGAACGCTTAAGGTGGAAGTCCCAACATCCTTGACAACCCACAACGCAAGATGGCGATGTTCAAGTGCGCCATTAAAATGAAGTTTTATGCAACCAACCCAACAGACTCCGTCTAATTGGGAATGCGACGTTGTCGGTTGTTGTAATTTAGTTGTTGAGTCCGGGTATTCTATTGAATTGGTAGAAAAACAATAATAATAATTGTATTGAGTGATATCGTTTCAGAAATTTGTAATCAATTTTTCAAGTCGACATCCGATTGAGCTGATATTTTGTAGGTACCTATTCATAATTCCAGTGACGATGCATCCCAATTTATTATTCAGAGAAAAAAAACAAAATGGTGGCTCCATGATGGAGAATGACTTTTGTGATTTTGATCCGATTAGATTCGAAATCGTGTTTTCTAGATCAGAAATCAGAATTTCAAGCTAAGATTTCAAGATGGCGGATTTTTGTGAATATGGTCCAATTCGAATCGAAATTGGTATTTGGAGATTTTTGGGGTTGGAAATTTTTTTATTTTTTCGTTGTAACTCAAAATTTGTATAAGTATATGGGTTCTCGGGGTCAGAGATTTTTGTGCGTATATGTTCAGATTCAATTTAAAATTGATATGTAGGGGTTTGCGGGGTCGAAGATTATGAATTATTTATCAAAATTCGTAAATTCAAGATGGCGGACGAGGTTTGTGCTTATGTTCTGATTCGATATAATATTTGTATGTAGGGGTTTTCGGGGTCAGAGATTATAAATTATTCGTCGAAATTTGTAAATTCAAGATGGTGGTCGAGATTTGTGATTACAGCCGCCATCTTGAATTTTTAAATTTTTATGATGAATAAGTTATAATCTCCGACTACAAAAACCTCAATATACCAATCTTCAATCCACTCGGACCACAATCACAAAAATCCTCGATATCTTCGAGCCGCCATTTTTTTCTGTAACATATGTTCTAGACATTATTGTCACCAGAATTATTAACACCCACCAATTTCAAGTAAATCGGACAACTAGAAGTAGGTCGAAATTCACTTGCGAGAATAACAGAAATCGACTAAAAACATGATTTGCATATCACAAAGCCCCCAGATTTGAATCCGAGAACTTTTCCGTCATATTGATTTTTGACAAAAAAAAAATCATACCTTCCGATCCAAAAAACCTATATACAAATTTCGAGATGAAATATTATAAAAAATCACAAAACCTATCCGGCATCTTGCATTTTCATCATATAATAATCGTTAGATTGTATTGTAATTAAGTGTTGACGACATTCAGAAATAAGACGAAATTGTACACACATTACCCGAAATTGAACATGTTATGAAAATATCAGTGGAGTTGAAAATCTGGCAACGCCTGGTATGATTTACAATGACTCTGTATGATTTTAGTGGAATGGACGAGTTCAGCAATTCATTGCCAACCTTAAAAATAGATGAAAAGCTCTTCCTCTACAAACACATTATTATCATGAAATATCGATGCCATTTTCTTTCTTATCAATTTTTGAATCATCCTGAGAGTCCCCGACTTACAAATCTTCGAAATAATAGAATATGATGAAACTGAAATAACCTCAAAATCAATTATTATCGAATTTTTTATTATTTCGAAGATTTGTAAGTCGGGGACTCTCAAGATGATTCAAAAATTGATAGGAAAGATAATGGCATCGATATTTCATGAAAATAATGTGTTTCTAGAGTAAGAGCTTTTCATCTATTTTTAAGGTTGGCAATGAATTGCTGAACTCGTCCATTGCCATCTTGCTGTCAGTAGCTGAACTGAAGTACGTCATAAAATGGACCGGAACGCATTAAATCACGTATTAACTTTGTCATGTTCATCCTGAAAAATAGATCGTTTTTCTCCAACTTTTCTGTTTTGATGCATTCTTTATACTCTGAGTGATGCAATTAGCTAATTCATAATCATCAAATATAATTTTAGAATATAATTTTCGACCACTCAAACAACCTCAAAATTGATCAGTTTTGGGAATTTTTTTCAGAATATTCATCCATTTTTGGGAGGTGCCATGGGTCAAACGGCATGTATTGATCCTTTATCTATCTCTGTAGCAAAAATTATTTCATTTACTCCAACAATTCGTTCACTGAACATGACATAGCGAGTCGCTGATTACGGTTCAAAATTGTCCGTTGCGACTCCCACCTTAATCTGAGAAATCACCTTGAGTATGATGTTTATTAGGTTCCAATCCCAAGTGTAGGCATCATTGCTCAGCAACACCCCAGTTTCCTTCACAGCATCATCTCCATCTCTCAGTACCAGCTGAAAATCAGGGCGGCCTTCCAGCTTCAGTATCCTTACTAGGATCCAATTTTCATGATATAATTACCTGATGTAGTTTCCTCTGGAAACCACCACCCTGTTTGGGTCTGCTGCTCCGGACGTTCTTATTTTCCATTCTCTTGTAGTAACTATTTCTTATGATGTAATCCAAATGTAAACTATAAGAAGCCGGTCTCGTTTTCATCAGCCTAAGAAAATGAAGTGTTTCTCATTCGATGAATATTCAAAGTGGGCATTACTCACATGTGGAGTTGTTCCAGGGCCGTAATAGCAGCTATAGCCTGGGGCTTGCTTCTCGTGGCATATTCCAACAGCAGCGGCAAAGAAGGTGACAAATTGCAACAACCTGGAGGCAGCAACACCTGAATGAGCCTCAAAAGTTCCCCTGAAACGAGCGCAAAGTTCAAAGGGCCGCGGCGCCCTCCTAAAGACACCCTACCTAGTAACACGGAAGCCCTGACGCAAATGAAGGTGTCACTGGTGGCGATGACCTCTGTCAATGCTGCCAGCAGTCCGTTTTCCAAAAAGCAATACAACAGAAGCGCCAAGTGCATGTCGGTGGTGCTCGGCGTAGTTTTGGCCAAATGAGGGAGAATAGATCTACCTTCTGCCACGACGAATCCTTCGTTCAATCGCCATGACGATTGGGGCTCGCAAGGATCCACGGCGCAAAGGGCCACTGATAATTCGTCTGTCCATTCGGGCTGCGGCAGCCCCAACAGTTCGTACAACAAATCTAATACTGATTTCTGAAAAATACACTCCCTATGTGACCAACGAAATGGGATTGAGGATGTGATTCCTCCCCAAGTAGCATTTTGGCGACGATAACCACATAATACACCAAAATTAACGTTATACTTGGTGTAGAAATCAGTCATTTATGAAACGACGTTCTCTAAACCACCGGACAACGTTGTATCAGTGATGAGCATGACTTTAGTTAACCGACGACGTTACAAAGTTAAACCCAACCAACTTCATGTAGTAAACATTTTGGGAATGGAAGTGACGTTCTAAAAACGTTTGAGTGATTACTCTAGTTATGTTCAACGTTTTACCGACGTTGAGCCGACCTTGTGAGATTTAACTTGGCAGTGGGCAATTTTTTATAAAAATTGTAAATGTTTTCGTGGAGTCATATCTTTGCAGTTAAATTTTCCAAATACTCACTATAGAGGACATGCCCCATGACAACAAGGACATACTGTTGGCTGAAATGCTTCGAAGAAAGACTAAATATCTATTAAGATGAGAAAAACTTGATCTAACCTAACCTCAAAAAATTTATTAAAAATAAAATTATGCCTGAAGACAGGCAGTTTGGGAAACTTCAGTTATTTTGGAACAAATGCTAACCTGGATGCAGAGATTGAGGAAAGCAACTGATTTTTCGAAGAACACTACTGACAATTGTATGACACAGAAAAGCCTGTTTTAAAATGTGGAGCGAAGTATGTTCGTTAGTTGGACTTCGTTCAGTTTTTGGTCGGATAACCAACTTCAGTCGCGCTCTGGTTATATTCAGTTGTCTGGATGACTAAGGTTGAAAGCAGTATATTTTTCAGTTATCTGATATCCTAAGTCGTGTTGACGTCTATTTATTATAATACTACGCCATGTTTGATGCGTAATTATCTTCGGAAACATTGTCGGCCATTGAAATTTGGGACATAAACAAACATTAACAAAGGTTAACAGTACTCTAGAAACGATTAATATATCATTGTATCCTCTATAGTTCTTGTTTGGATAAATATTAACTTTGAATATTATATATCCAAATTATTTTTTTTGTTTTTTTTTCTTCGAGTTTTGGGAAATTCGCCACGGATTGAAGGAGCGCGTGTTTTTTGACGCAAAACAATAGTATATTTGACAATAAACTGAAATGCGTTGATAATTTCTGTTTGGAAATCTTTATTTTCAGGCAATATAAATAGAGTAGGTACCTATCATGAGCACACGAGTAAAACATTAGTAGTCGTCAGAAAGTTTTTACCAAGTGTCCATTTTGGTGATCAGTAATGATTTGGTTGGAATATTTACTAATTTCTGAACACCGTGGAAAGTGAACTGTCATCGCTGCGCTAGAGGGCGCAAGTGTGTAGTTGTTTTTTGGTAAATTTAGCAACGTTTAGGAAACGACCAACTGCTACCTACAGTTGAAAGTGAAACGTTTTAAGAACCCAAAACTGATTGACCAAATTGGTGCAAAACAGGGTCGTGACGACGTAGTATTAAGGTCGACTACGCAACTCATGTTTGGTTGCGCAACTTTTTCAAACACGTCGCCGCAACGTCAAATTGCTGCTCGGGTCTGAAGATGTCAACTTAGCAGAGGTGAAAGACTGGACAAGTGCCACACAAAAAATGGCAAATCACAAATAAGTATATCCACAATGGCTTCTCGTTTTCGGCTCGGCCAGATGGTCTAGAAATCGTATTCATATTATTTCTTGACAATATTTTTGAAATTTTTATTGTTCTGTCCGCTGTCACCACGCGCCGCAAACATAAACTGACGAAAAAAAAAAAGAAAAACCATGAATTCTGAAAGAGGAAATAGTCTATCCAATTAAAAAAATCAAACATAGTTTGAAATTGAACTCTTCCAGTGGAGATCTCACGGTCTCCACTCGGATAACTATCCGGCACTGATGAGGGCCAATAAGCCCGAAACCGGTCTGTAGGTTGTTAAGCGTGCCTATCTCGATGTGAATCGTTGCATGGACTACGAGCATCAGATATAATTCAATGTTCTGCATGGTATGTGCCAGGAGAGTAGTTGTTTTCTGCTCGTAGTCTACCAGACATTCAATTTCATACTATGTTTGTTAATTTTAATTGGATAGATGATGATTTTCAACTTCGCTCATACCAATCTGCTTATTTTTTTTCATAGAATCCGTTTCTCCAATCGAAAAAATCGAAATCAATAAAAAAATGTTATCATCATAGAAAAAATGTAGCAAATCGCCATAACTTTTTTTCGCCATATTTTTTTTTTCCATAGAATCCGTTTCACCAATCGAAAAAATCGAAATCAATAAAAAAAAATTATCATCATAGAAAAAATGAAGCAAATCGCCATAACTTTCGAACGGATGGACCAATTTTCAACTTTGCTCATACCAATCTGCTTATTTTTTTCCATAGAATCCGTTTCTCCAATCGAAAAAATCGAAATCAAAAAAAACTTTTCATCATCTATTTATTTATCGTCAAGTCAATCGAGACGCCACATTGGACTCCCAACAATGGCATCCCGTGATTTTTGGACTAAAAATCGTGCATGACAACAAACATTTATTTAGAGTAAATAAGAAAGATAGAAAGGCAATTTGATAAAAAAGAGTGAAGGGCCAATATGGGGACGTAAAATGTTTTAACATTGCAGCACTTAACCTGTCAACTGCACACTTACTCTCACTTCCAGCTGTGGCAAGTACAAAACCTCAACAATAGACCTGAAGCCTCCTCTATCATTAGGACTGCAGAAATGCAAAATGCCCGACCAACTTCTCAAAATGGTCAGCATAGCTAGCCTGCCACAGTTCAACCTCAATTCACGCTCATCCCTCCTATAATTATGAAAGAATAACATATAGCCCATACATATAATATAAGCAGATTTACTTGTTTTTATCCTTGGTACCATGTTTGTAGTGAAAATCACAAAAAGGTGCTGCAGCACAGTGTAAATCAACAGCTGCTGCATATCTTGTAGAAGGCTTGTCTAATAGAAGCAGTAAAACACCACACAGTCCCTCTGCTATCTTGGGAGTTTGGCATTCCAATAGGTTCCTAGATAGAGCTGTCACTCCTCCTGATATAATGAATAACTTGGGGTTCAGGATACCTACAAAATTGTGTTTGGGATGCTGGAAATATTGCAAATTCATTCAGAGTTGATTACCCAATTCAGAAAGGGTAGCTAAGCAAATTCTGAGCATCCTATCTTTGCCTTCAGTGCCTTCATATGCTAAAGATACTAGGCACCTTGCCATTGACATTTCAAATTTTGCAGGTGAAATAATGAGTGCTTTTCTCATTAATTTCATAGCTTCTATCCTCTCTCCATCATTCCTCAATATGAGATCCAAGGATCTGGTTAATAAATATGGAATCAATAAATTATTCATATGTACAATATCACTTTCTGATCTAAGCACATGTCGTATACATCTTAGTCCTATTGATCTTATCTGGGTAGATAAGTGTGTTAAACAAATCCTAAGGCTGAAAATTCAAAAAATGATTCAAAGCATAACATAGATTATAGAATATTATTTACCAGCATAGTAAGTCTTCTGTATGATAACCAATTTTACATAAGCTGTCTTCATGTCTTAATATCAATTTCAATAGAGCATTCAGATAGTTGAACAAAACTGATTCATCTACATCTTCCTGGCAGATTGTAGACAGGAGTTTCTTGAAACTTTCTTGAGGATCTGTGGTGGTATAAGTCACATTAAATAAATGGATGGGTAGTCAGAATATCTCAACAATAGTATCAAATCTAGGACCCTTGATTTATCAACAGCAAAACGGAAATGACACCAATATACCTACTTACTCAAATTTTGTAATGATGCTAGCACATCTTCTTGTCTGTTTTGTTTGACTACAAAAAAGTCCATTATTGACATACCATTATAGCAAGATCAGAAGTTTGAAAATAATACCTGTTTTATTGTATCTACCAGATCTAATATTCTGCATTTGATGTCTGATCATCCAGCTTCTTACAGCCATTCTGAATTAGTTCTAAGTACTTCAAAAATATATTAAACTCCTTAGTATTTATATGAACGATTTGTGAATACTATGTAAGGTTTCAACGCATTTTAAACAAATAAGTATATTTCTTTTTCGAAATGATTCAAGCATAACAAAAATAATAAGCTTCATCGGAAAGATTTCGTTCGATCGTTCGATAACATAACAAGTAACAACTTAAAATTTAGGTTAAGTGTTTTGTGTTTCGTGCTTGCATCGAAGGATTGTGTGAAGTCAAGAAGTCACATTTATGTCAAATTGAAGTCTTCTGCTTCTAATTTTCTATGAGTCATCAGTCAAGTGGTGGTCAAGTGTCAAGTCAAAGTCAGTGGTCAAAGGTCAAAGTCAAGTCGCTTAGGAGGTTAGAACTGTTAGAAGATGAAAGATTTAAAAAAAGATCTGGGTTGTTTGTTTTTGTTTTGATTTTTCGGTGGGATTTGGGATTTTGAATTTTGATTATATTTTTCCTGTATTTTGCGCTTCAAGGTAATTTCGTTCCACTAGAATGTTTTGATTAGTAAATAATATATTCAAAGTTATTAAAATCATTTATTTCAGTGTGGTCAATTAGTGGTTGTATGAATTATGTCTCAACACTCTCAACATTCCAAAGTTAAGTCAAGAAGAAAGTTCATAAGCCCCGTTTTTCATTTGCGAACTGAAAATGAAGATGGTGAACATATAACAGAAGATGTTATCAAAAACGTGAAAAAAACTGGAAAATTGAATTTGTCCTCCAAACATCTAACTTCAGGTAGGGATAGGAAAGGTTTTTGATTAACAGCATAAACCAACTTACTTCAACTTTACAGTTCCTGCCAAGATGTTTAAGATGTATGAAGTAGGAGATGAAAATGCAGTAAATGTAGATTATAGTAGAAATCTTAAAGAAGATGAAGCTTGGTGGAATACCAAACCCTTGACAAATTTAGATTTGAGTTCCAATGTTCTAACTAGCCTACCCGAAAAAATATCAATTTTTCAAGACCTAGTAGTATTAAATGTAAGACATTTTCTTGCTCACACTATTCCTTCAACTCCATAATTTTTCAGTTACAAGATAATTCTTTAACAATGTTACCCAATGAAATATGTGAAATGGCAAAATTAACAAGGTTATCCTTAAGGCATAACAAAATTAACAAATTACCTAAACACTTTAATCAACTAACAGAATTGAGGTATCTGTCTCTGAGTCATAATTGTCTGGAGTGTGTTTCAAAGAATATTTCTGATTTAGTTATGTTAGAAATGTTGGTGAGTAATCAAATGTGATTTCAGTATTCTAATAATGTTCTTTCAACAAATTGACAATGTTGTTTCAGGATATTTCTAATAATGCGATTTCAAAGTTACCAGCAGGAATAGGTTTTCTGGTCCGTCTCACAGAATTGAATGTGTCAAATAACAAATTGAAAGATTTACCCCCTGATATTGTTAATCTCAGAGGTAATTCTTCATCATACAAAATGCACCAATGTAAGATTTGGTTATTCAATAATAATTTTCAGCTCTATTGAAATTGGACATAAGTCATAATAGTATTGAACACTTGCCAGACCTTGGGGAACTCAGAAAACTTCAAATTTTTCATGCTCAACATAATGATATTCAAGGAATCCCAAGTTTCAGAAGTTGTGACCAGATTCAAGAAATATACCTTGGAAATAACTTCATCAGAGTATGTTTCAAGGATTTTTTAACATCACTTTGTTCATTCAAAAATTTCAGGAAATCCCAACAGAGTTTTGTGAGGTCATGGGCCATTTGAAAATTCTAGAATTACGGGACAACCAAATAGAAATTGTGCCATCAGAAATCACTAATCTAGTTCATTTAACAAAGTTGGATCTAACCAATAATGACATCAAAGAGTGAGAACTCTCAAACTGTGAATGTGAACTTTTTCTCATCAGTTGTTCTTCTAGGTTACCATATATAATGGGTCTCATGCCACATTTGCAAATATTGAAATTGGAAGGGAACAAATTAAGACAAATAAGACCAGATATCATTCAAGGAGGAACCAATCGTATTTTGAAATATTTGAGGGAAAAAATTAGTGAAGAAGATCTCAGAACACTGAATGTGCCCTCTGATGTATCTTATGATAACAAAATATATCCAGATAGGTGAATATTTTCAAGATGAAGCATTTTATCTGGTTTTAAATTTTGTTTTGATTTAGGTATACTATGAAAAATGGTCACATCCTCAATCTGGCCAAGAAAAACATTGATGCTGTTCCAGATGAATGTTTTCATGAAGCTATCACAGCAGAAGTGCATACTGTAGATTTGTGTAAAAATAAGTTTACCACTGTTCCATTGGGGTAATAAGGTAATATTTTTAAAATTTCTTGACAAGCATAAATATCCTTTCAGGATGAAATTAATCTCGGACCTTCTTACTGAATTGAATATGTCATCAAATCAATTGAAAGATTTGCCGGAATTTCTCAAAGATTTCACCAAACTGAAATTTCTTGATTTAAGTAAAAACATGTTGACTTGTTTACCACAAAGCTTCTCAGAGATGGTGTCCCTAAGAGATCTTATATTGAGTAATAACAGGTGAAATTATCTCTATTGGAAACTTTTGTGAATGTTGTGCTTGATTCAATTTTAGGTTTGAAAAAATACCAGAGTGTACTTTTGGTATGATTGGTTTGGAAACTCTTCTGCTAAATGATAACAAAGTGGAAGGAATATATGTGGAAGGATTGAAAAACTTGAAGAGACTAGCAATATTGGATCTTTCAAATAATAATTTACACCAGATTTCTCCTGAACTTGGAAACATGACTCAATTAAGGTATGTTCCCCTATTCATTATTCCTGAGTAGTTTTAAATGTGAGTTGATTTGCAGGTGTATTGAGCTAAAAGGTAATCCATTTCGTCACCCAAGACATGCCATTTTAGATCAAGGGACAGAAACAATTTTGTCATATTTACGAGATAAAATTCCCCAATAGTTTGCTCACACTTTTTTACTTGTATATTTATAGAGTAATAAGGCCTAGCTTACTATTTCAACAAACTTTTTTTCTGAATATAGTGCAGCTCTAGGATTAACGCCAAATATGAAAGTTTTAATTCATGAATGTTGAAGATTTGCTACATTTTTCACACATGAAAGTATTCCTAATTTTAGACACAAATCATTTCAATAAAAAGGCATATACAAACATCTCGTCAATATTTTGTTATTCAACCAGTTGAAGGGCAAAAAAATCCAGACTAATATGAAGCTTTTAATGGACTGAATGAATTTTACAAAAATATTTTTTTGTGGAGTGAATATATTAGTTCAGCAGATTTAAATGTCATATAATTAAACAAATGAAATTATTCTCATGTTTCAACTGAAGCATTATTTTCAACTTTGTTTCAATACCACTCAAGCTTTGATGTTATGAATAGGAGAAAAATATGTGTTGAAAGACAGCTTGTGTGTTAAAGAATCAACCCATTCCTCATGCCAAGATGACTCCATCTGGTCCTGAATCCTTGTTTTGGTAGCCTTGTGAATGTAATCCAACTCAAAAGTTTTAGAATTTGAAATGGTGTCCAGGTGATAGGGAAAATAGTTTACGGTAATGTCTGCTGAAAAAGAACCAACTGCCTCAGATGACTTGGCCAGCCAGTCCATAATTGGAATGTTCCAGTAATCCCAAGAGATATACTGAGCATTATTTCCAACAGGCATGTCCTCTGTGATATTAGGTTTTATAGATGCTAACAGGAAACCAGTCCTCAACACATCAATAATGTCAGATTTCTTGTTTGGTATGTACTTTTTATAGGCTTCAGTCTTAGTTGTGTTTTCAATGTTGGTGAGCTCCAGACTATTTTCTATGTTCATTATAGGTGATAATTCCTGAAGCTCAATTTTTCTGGTATATAAGGTTGTTCCTGGAATTTGGCTGGCTACAAATACAGATCCCAGAATGGTCAACAGTCCAGCTGTATAAGTAGCAGCCAAGATAATAGACACAGCAGCAAGGCATTGAACCAAATTGGATATGTCTACTGTTTGAGCTAGACATTGCAACTCTGTATATGTAAAATATCCACGTGAAGTTCCCTGTTTTGAGGCAAGACTCATTTCAAGATCACTTAATTTTTCCCAAAACATTGGTTCACTGACGAAAATTTCCCAGTCCTGAAAATTCACACATTTTTGACTATTGCATATTTGAAATATAAGATGAAATATATACTCACAATAGCTTTCAAGAAATCCTTTTCTAGATGAACCAAATCTTTGACTGTCACTCTCCCAGAATTAGCCCATTCATCCATAAAAACCTCATCTGATTCACCATCATCAAACAAAAACTTGCTGGACACCATCTGAAAATATTTATATTTGAATATGCCAATCTAAAATGCTTAGTTTTTGTAATACCAGGGATACAAGAAACAGATTGGAAGGCACAGTTTTATCTAAATATTCTGGATTATGCTTCTTCAGTCTTTCCAAATAAAGCATGGCCAGCACTAGAGAGCAGGGTGATACACAGGCATTTCTGGAGATATTTGCAGCATCATAGAAGTGGAGTCTTTGGAGTGATTTGCCAGAGTGGGCTTCTGAAAATAATTCTGCTGCCAGTTCTGTAAAATGATAAATTTCAAAGAAAGTTACAAATGCATTCAGGGATACACTGAACACTCACCAGTCACAGGAATACTTAGGCAATCTGATTTTGGCAATTTTCCATAGTACAAGGTTTTAGTAATGCGTGATAAGTACTTCTGGTGGTCACCAATAGTCTGAGAAAGATACAGAATATTAAAGAAAATACCCTCCATTGCAGAATCCATGTAAATATATTGATTATCAACCTGGTATTAAAATTCCTATTCAGTGTCGCCAAGTGAATTTCCAGATCAGAATCCTGTTGAAGGTACTAGCATTGTACTAGTAACAAGCGGCCAAGAAAGAAATGAATAGCCTAAATGACATAATATAGATTCTAAAATTTACGAGGATATAACACTACTGTGGCAATATAAATATGTGTGTAATCTGATTAATGTACATACCTTGTAGGGTTTATCTTTAGACTTCTTTGATACTTTCGACATTTCAAAATTTATCCTATATTTCTTCCTCCAACACCAGCTGATCAGCACAAACGAAAAACTACCTGCAAGCAAACCTGCTGCGATGTGCCGAAATAAAATATGACTTCACTGCAACTTGATTGAACTGACACTAGTGACAGTCTGACAGAGACAACATTGTCTGATTTTCGACCTTTCACTCAACGCATAAATAGACTGACATTGGCACTTGACTGGTCTAAGCCACAGAACTAAATGATTTAGTTATGTGGTCTATGCCCATAGAACAGACAATAGCTGTCTGTTCTGTGGTGGTGGGTCAGTGTATGAAGCGTATTTCATTCACATTGCCAGTTAAACCCAGTTAAGATATCTGGGTAACAGAGGGTAGGTGGTGAGGGTTAGCTACGTCATTTTGACCATTTCTGATTTCATATTTCTTAATTTCTTTCACATTACTGGTACTCAGTGGTACCCGCTTCTAAATGGACAGTAATGAATATAACATTATACATATTTTTAAGAACTTTTTACTTTTTAGTGGTCCACCTGTATATTAATATGTATAAAAATCAGTATTAATCTTTCAAAAACTATCTTGACTATTTTCCCAGGCCAGTATTTTATTCATATTTGCTATTTTTTTGGTACTCCATGGTTCCAGAGGATCTGGTGATTCCGAGCCTTCGGAATCAAATTGATCTTTAGCTGACTTGCACTGTCTCTCGTCACTAATGGGGGTGACCCTGTATAGAGGAAAAATTTTGGTTTAATTATTTGTCATTTGAAAGATTAAAGTATACTGGGTGTTTTGTTTAGTAAACCCCAAAAAATTATAAATTTTCGCCATACCTATTATAAATTCTTGCAGTTTTGGGGCGCTTCTTACGTTTTTGCTTCGAAGTTTTACATACAGATATCAAGTTAGATTCATGAGTTTCTACTCCATTGCCTTCTCCTTGTATTGTAATTGTTTCAGAAATTGTGATTGATCTGTAATGAACGAAATTTATAGAATAACTTGATTCAAAATATCTCAATCTATAAAACCAATAAAAAGGAACTTATATATAAATTGAAATATTGAAGCGCCATGGAATTGAAATATAATTGAAAATTCTCTGCACCAAAGATGTTTATTGTAATGATATTATAAAGACAATTCAAACATTTCCTCACGAATCTTGTTCCTGATTGATGTGAATAACATCGACGTCGGCCACAAAACTTTCATTTTCTATACCGGCTCCATCTGCTAGATATGTTATACTTGAATCGGACTCTATAAACAGCTTTTGTTTATCCGACTCTCTGGATCTTGCTGAAGAATTCCGGATGTGAGCAGATTTAGCCCGTCTTGATCTAGATATTTTTCCTAGCAATGGTTGTTCTGGAAAAAGTAGATTTTAGTTCCAATTTGTAATATATAAGACAACTATATATGGCACCTCCGAAACCTTCACTATCACTCGGATCTAAAGCAGAGTATTTTTTCTTCAAGTTTTCTTCGACTTTTTTCACGAACGTTTCAGTGCCAGCAAAAACACCTGCCAGAACTTTTACGCTTTTCGTCAATTGACCCTGACTGTAAGTTTTCTTAGCCTCTTCTAGTTTGGCCAGATTTGCAGCTGATTGCGCTAAAAATTTCAACCTTTCCGGATCGGCAGTTTCATCACTAGAACATAAAACTAGTTCTTTAAGTGGATCGTTTATTTTGATTTGGGGCACTGTGGAAGATATCGTGAGGATATCAGATGGATTGGGGCTGATTTGGATCGGTTCGGGGAATCCCTGTAAATCCGTCAGTTGACTGAGAGCACCTAGCATTGCAGAACCTTTGAAAAAATATATAAACAATATGAATAAATGATGCCGTGTGGGAATTCCAGCACTTCAGAAATGTTCTATGCTCACCTGATATTCCTGAAGCAATACTATTCGTTTGGTTACTAGGCAATGAACCCTGTAAATCAGTATATTTTATGATACAAGTCTCAAAAAGGCCGTGCGCGACAACGTGTCTAATACATTATTTTTTATAGAATAATGAAATATTCACCTTCTGCTTGGGTTCCTTGGTGGACGGTTTAACGCTGTTGGCCAAGTTTAAACCTTGTGCAGCACCATTTATATCAAGTTCATGTGTGAAGGCCATAACATCTAAGGCCACCGTCAGTGCATCTCCAAAACCTCCCGTCAAATCGGGGCCTTGGGGGTTCGACAAGGGGTCTTTTTTGGGACTGAAAAAAATTTTTTTTTCAATTCTGTATTACACCCGCATCACCAAGGTGGATATAGGATGGTGAAACAGCTTCCTATTAACAAGCACTAGAATAAACTGTAGACCTTTGCCTACTTGATTTCATACCGTAGTAATATTTCCTGAAATTAACAGAGATGGCGACATACCTTGTGTCGGTAAAACAGAAACTGTACTTCTGTCATCTTTTCATCAGTGTCATCTGTTCTAGATGAAAAATGACTGAGAAGAGTCAAAATATCAATATTCATTCCAGATTTATAGAAAATTTATTGTTTAATGTCGTTTCAAGTCACGTCTGTCAGATGCGAACCACAGAAGTACGTAAGCAACAGAAATCTTCTTCGATAATCGATCTTACCGCCATCTTCTTTCAAGTCGTGGAAATATTACTACCTTCTCAAACGGTCTACAAGTTTTTCGCAGAAACAATTGAAGAGCTGTTTCACCATCCTATATCCACCTTGCGCATCACCTTCAAATCATATTTCCCATCTATCAAGTCAAAAGTTCTCAATGAACATTGATATCAGAACTTATAATCTTTTTTAAAATGATTGAGCAAATGATTTGAAAAACATTTTCCATATAGGTATACATAATTACCCTTTTATTTTTATGGGAGTGTTGATTGATTCTCTTCCCCACATTAAACATCTCATTTCTTCACCAGTCAATCCTTTTTTTTTCAATGCTTTAATCGTCACTTTGCCCACTCTCTGAAAATAAATATTCACATGTTTACGATATTTGCCATGGCAGTAAGGAACAAAGGGATAATAATTATATCCTGAGGCCCCTTCAATAACCGTCTACGCTACGTAATCACATTCAACCATTATTTAACATCTTCAATAAATTATCAAATACCAATAATGACAAAGGTTAATAAAAGTGATATGGTACCTTCCAATTTGCTACAGCTCCTTTTCTCTGTTTAGCTCTCGTTTTATTTTTGGATTTGATAACCATGACTCCACGTTGTTCGGTGCTGGGGTCTTCACTTGGCCCAAGAGATATGCTGTATTCTTGAAGGTAATGGTGAGCGTCTGCTTGAGGAACCGCTCTTTCGAGAGTTATCACAATCTTCGCCCACTATAATAACAGCCACAAACTTTATCTTTCCTATATATTTTATGATTCACGCACCTGTTTCATCCATTCTTTTTCACTTTGCTCTATAACGTGGGCATACGTATTTCCCATCATGGCTATCAACATGTTTAGTAGCAGAATCGGTACAAATACCATGAATATGGCAAAAACGCTTTTTGCCACAGCTGGATAAGTCGTTGCACCAAGTTCTTGATACTAATAAAACACTATATCAAAGGAAACAATTTTTCTACTACCGTATCATAAAATGATAGGCAGCAAACATATCAGATAGCATTTTATTACACGGTTATGGGTAAGGGATATATTATTCTTACATCGTAATTTCCCAATGTTATTTGAAACAAGGCCATCCAGGTTGAAGGGTAACTGTTGTATAATGTGGAATTTACCCCTGGATATCCTTTGTACAGAAAATAGAACGACTGCGAAAATCCAAACAGCACTATGGAATAAATAAGACCAAATGTCAACATATCCCCTGTTATCATACTGTATATCATCGTCACAAATGGTCCAGTTAGTCGGACAGCTCTGTAGAAAAAAAGCGACATTTTAATATTAGCCTTACATTTGTACATGGTACCGGCAAAAGAACTTTGAATCCCAAAAAAAAAGCGATTTGTTGCACGCATATTCAGAAATGTCCGGAAATTTTGAAGCCAGTTCATGCATTACAAATATGTTTTACCCTGCGAAAAACATCAATAGAAACCAAGAGCCAGGAACAGCAAACACCAAGATTGCTTCTTCGGTCTTTCGATTTCCTGATACTCGATAGGGGATACATGCTAGGATAAGGAGATTGGATATCAAAAATATCGTTTTCGGCGGAGAATTCGACTGAAACAATACGAATTATTTCATGCCAAGAAGAGTGGCGCCGGAGATCTTACTTGTTGCTTCAAAAAGGTCCACAGACCCTGATTTCGGATTTCGTCACCTTGTTGAAATATTACATAACTGAGAACACCTAGAATTGTGCCTACCTCACAACAATATCTACGGAAAAAAAATAAGTAAAGTGCGATTGATCGATCGAGGATTGGTCCAACCAAACCGAGCAATAGTTGTAGGGTCATCTGTCCATTCTAATAAAGGTACGTCAGGGTCGTCAGGCCTAAGATATACTGCCAAAGACATGAAAATCAGATGAACCACTAGAATTAGTAGTCTTTTTAGAAACTGATTCTGAAAAGTTGATGATTTTGAGTGAAGTAATTCTCATGTGATTTATCGTAATAAATATTACCCTCGCGAACGTTTTCCACTTCTCTTCCAAAAGTCTTTGTATTATGCCGCCATCTAACATGTCTAAATGTTCCTCTTTGGTTCCATTCAGGATGATGAAAAGGGCCGAGTTCCAATCTTGAAATTAAAATCAATACATATCGAACTAAATATGCCGATAACTCAAATAAATAAGTCAACTCACTGGTACTGCCATCTGGTAGGAGAGTATCTAAAGCATTCAAAGTATAAGCCGAACAAGTTATGTTACTGTAACGCCAGAATTCCTTGGCAGACAGTTCCAACATCTCCCTGAAAACTTCCGCTCTACCTAAATAATGCACAATGAGAAACAAAAACCATCCCGTATGAAATTTTTTAGTACCTACCTAATTTGCATGCCAATGTTAGTGGCGTCAAACCTGCCTTGTTGACTATTCCATTCGAAGCTGGCAATTTTGGATGTCTCAGGGCATAACCAAACATGTCCTACAAAAAATATGATTTTTCATAGCTAAAAGATTCTTTTTATTATATGTGGTTTTTAAATATAATTACCAATTTATCACAGACGACGACCATATGTAAAATCATATTTCCAAAATTATCCTGGTAATCCGGATGAGCCCCACTGTCCAGAAGTAGATTATATACACTTTCGTTGGCACAACACGCTGCCCAAGCTAAGGGATATTCGCCTAGATATGCCAAACCCTCGTAATCGGTATGTTTGGCAGGCCGTGGCTTTTGTTGATCTCTGGGCAAGAAAAAACTACCTGAAAATATGAATCATCATTCAATACCATAATACTGCCCCATTTTAATTTTTGTTCGACAATTTTGTATTTTCTCAATCTCAATCAGAGACAAATAGACTTCAAAAAATCCAGAATCGTGCAATGCGAATAATTTTACAGTGCTCAAGATTGACTCCAATAGATGATATGTTGAATACTCTTCAATGGCTGCCTATAAAAAAGCTTTTTGAGTACCATATAGCCATATTTATTTTCAAAGTCGAAATTGGGATGGCGCCAGCATATTTACAAAATAAACTAACATATAACACTGAAATACACAACTATGGTACTCGAAATAGAAATAATCTGCGAGTTGAAAATTGTAGAAAAACTAGTACATACAATTCTATATTTCATAAAGGAATTGAAATTTTCAATAGTCTTCCGAAATATATTAAAGAAAGCCATTCTATTAATATATTTAAGGAAAGAATGAAAAACTACTTCTGAATCTTTTTGAGTTTGTTTTCGTGTCATTCCATCTGTATTTTATGAGTATTTCATGATGTCTATATACTAGTAATTGCTTTTATATATTGTTTTATCTAGATGTACTGTATGTTTATTTTATTATGTCTGACATTGTAACATTTTTTTTATGTACGAATTAGTTTTGAAACTAAATAAAGAGGAATATATATAATTCAACAGTAGACCGGTATAATTTTCCTGAACTCAAATTTAGTGGCAATATTGAGGATACCGTTACATCTTTGTAACATTAATGCAATATAATAAAATAAAACATGTATAACATATATCTTACCTATGGCTCTTTGATTGACATTAGCCCCCGCTTCAACCAAATCTTGAACCAATTCGTTGTTATTGTATGCTATAGCCAAATGTAAAGCACCGGCACCTCGAAAAAAAAAAGATATCTTAATGTAATCGGTGGTTTTATTTCCTGAAGCATAAGTGGAAATGCGAAAACTCACCGAGATATTCTTCACCTTCGACGACATCCAAGGCTAGCTTTGGAAAACACTTGATGAGTGTTCTGGCAAGTCTCGTGTGAATTTTAGTATCGCACATAATCAAAACGTGTAGCAAAGTTTCTCCGAGAGAACCGCGGTACTGCATTTGCCAGCAAGCTTCGTGATCTGTCCACTTGCCAAGAGGATCATATCTGAAACGAAATGAAATATATAATTCCAGAGAGTCAAATTCATCGACAATTTCAGTCTTGCCTGCTGAGAGACGCTTCAATGGGCAGTACGACTTGTTCGTGGTCTCGAAATTTCCAACGTAAATACTCTGATCTGTTGATCATTTGACCTTTTCCTTCCTGGTACATGAGTTGGCCGAATTGTTCACGTATCAGTTTTTCAACTTCGACTTGACCGCCCTTGTTGTAAGCATCTATCAATTCCCCACCTACCGTCATAAAAAATTTCAACCATACGATTAATCTTATTAGGAATGAAATCTTTATATCTTACCCTTCTTATAGTTTGCCAGTTTGTACAATAAACACTGGTCCTCATTCGATGCTTGACTTATAACCCTATCGAGTATAGAACCACCAGGTAATATTTTTTTCTTTTTTCTACATGGTTTAAAGCAGTTGGCTCCCATCTTAGAATGTTCGATTGTCACTTTGGCCACATGATTGTCTCTGTTTTGATCAATATAAGGTCAGGGTGATAAATCGGTGTCAAGGGTGTGTTTCATCGGTGGCAGGAACGGCATGGTACCAACAATTGTACAGGGATGTGTTACCACAAGTGAGATTTCAGCCTCAACAAAAACTAGCTCAACTTTTATGACAAACTTAAGTTTAGAACAATATTCGTCAATCAATGATATCAAATGGAAACAAGTCATTCTTCTCTTGAAATACCAACATATTTTCGCAGGAGTAAAGATAAATCAAACAAAGTGTGAATACTATTTAGTGAATTCATTTTATAAAATCACAAAATTCAACGTACAACTCTAACAACTCACACAAAAATTCAACATATTGGCAGGGTGACATAACAATTGAAAATTGATTCTAAGAATTAATGAGAGATCTGCAGAAGAGATTCGAGTCAACTTATTCTTATTAAAATTACTTAAACTTCAACAATGACTATCATGTTTAATAGTTTATACCTAAAATTATTTTCAATCCAATTTTAGTTCAATTAATGAATTAAATAGTTACATATGTGTGGGATATGACTAACAAAATTCAAATAAAGATAAATATGCAATAAATAAAAAAAAACAACATGTACATAAATAAATAGTGAACACTATGATACACATATAAAGAATATTTCAAATATATAATGTGGAATAATTATTGAAAAAGATATTGCGTATTCTGAAATATTTTTTATATAATAATACATATAATAGCAGCCGGAATCTGAATACATTTGAAATAATAAAAAAAACGAAAAGTAATCCTCAAGACAGATGTCTCAGAGTCACAAATACATCATCAATGTCGAGTCTGGTGTTAATTGCTTCCATAAAAAAATAGTGCATTTTAAAGAATCGTGAAAACCTCCTTCAAACAAACTTTGAGTAAAAAAATGTTTATAAAATGTATAACCGAGCCCAATTTCGACATATTAAATGAGGTCTAAAATACGAATCAATCGCGTATTTTCGATAAAACCGTGTATTTTTTAACTAAAGCAGATCTGAGCTGGTAGGTGGCGCCGAAGAAGATGAACCTTTATCATAAAAACGTTCATTCACTGGTGAAACTGATGTTCTACCTATTTGGGATGGCTGCGGATGTAAACTGTATCTGAAACAAATACAAAACATGATAAAATTTAAATAAGAAAATCCATTGAAATGATGTTCAAGTCCAAGTAAAGAGAGAAATAAACTGTACACAGATTATCATTCTATATATAAATGGTGAATGAAAACCTTTTCATCATTCATGCTCAATGTCAGGTTTCATACAGAGTGTACCAAAAAAAAAGAGATTAGATTTGAAGAAAAGTCACTTACTTTCTAGATTCAGCAGTTGACATTAGATCATCCAAAGTGTTATCTTCAGAATCGGAGTAAAGGGACGACACCGCCGGTCGACTGATTTTCGAACTATAAGTCTGATAACGGTTAGGTACATTAACATAATCATTCAGTAGTGAAGAACTTCTGCTGTACGGTCTGTAAGGTTTCGCAGGCTCCTGTAAATTGAAACTAGATCTACGAGCGACAGGATTTCGGATATCATAACTTCTGTGATCGAGAGTGCTGTAGTCGATCTCTTTGAGGGAACTCGGCTTGCGCGTTTTCTTCCTCTCATTGAACCTAGTATAAAAACTCTTTCTTCTGATTCTGTCTATCACAGAATCGTGTTCATCACCCGAACAGAGATAACCATTCGGAGACAATGGTGAAGGCAGTTCGTTCATGTGATGGAAGTCTGAACAAACCGACCAGGAATCGCAGCTCATGTAGTCGTCAGAGGGAGATAGTATAGTTGAACTGTCATCTGTCGTCGTGTACGAGTTTCTGTTCTCTTTGGAAGTGCGCTCACAATTATTACTGCTACAAGGAACCGGCTCCGCTATAGCTTCGTTTTTACTCGTTACCTTACCAAGATCTAGTTTCAGATGCTTTCTATCCAATTTTTTATCACTTTCTGATAAATTAGCATTGCAGAATTTCGGGGGTTCGGGAAGATTGTCCAAGTTCAAACTGCGTCTGACTGTATTGACAGGCAACTTCGATTTAACTCTCGACTCCTTATTATTCAATACGGTATCACTTTTCGTACCGTTCTGGAATTTTTTCATTTTATCCAGTAGCAACGAGCGAGGCCGTTCTTTTTTCTCGGAAATCTCAGACAAACTGGATTCGCTGTAGAGAGGTTCACTCTTGCTAGAACAAGAATTTACTTCCATAGTTTCCATCACAGAATCAGTGGGTACCTCACACTTTTTATCACCAACTTTAGCTTTACTTTTTGGTTTTTTGGTGGCTTTTTTGCCATCTTGCTCTTCGTATTTTTTGAAAAGACCCAGTATTTTGGTAACTGATTTTCTCGAAGTTTGCAGCGGTTTTGTGCTCGATATATCCTCTACGGATACCGCCCTCTTTATCAGACCAGATTCCGTGCCGTGCTCCAAATTCCTTGGTAAACTTTGTTCGCGTAGTCGTCGAATAGCGTTCTCTACGGAAGATTTCTTTTCTTGCAACTCCCTGATATCTTGAGCGTCTTTCGAAGATCTAAATTTCTCCAGTTTCTTCTCTATCGATAACAGCAATTTGTTTTTATGACTTTTTTCCTCATCGTTAATCATCATTTTGTTTGCTTCGTTCTTGTCATCTTTGTTTTTTTCTTTCGACTGCCTAGTGAAACCTTTGCGTATCCTACTCATCTTGGACTCTTTTTCTGGTGAATCTTTCGCCTTCTCCTTTACCACAGTTTCGGCAGGATAACTCTTTGGTCGCACTATTCTAGACGCCTTTGCTTTCTTAGCAACGGCCACGTTTTTATCTGCCGCTACTTTTACATTCACATAGTCGTGCTGGACTTTGGAGGAGGAATCACGATCACCTTTAGGTTCACTTGACATTTCATCCCTGTTATCATTATTGGAACTAGGTAAATTAACATAATCGTGAACACTCTTCACGTTGCTCTCCAGATTTTTAATACTATCAGAGACATTGCTGAATAAATTGTCAGTGTCTTTAACGATAACTTCGCGATTGTCCGGCTGTTTCTCCCTAGAAACTGAACGTTCTCGGAGTCTACCCTTTCTCTTATCCCTTATTTCTTTGAGCACCTTTTGGGTTTCCATTTCCCTCTCTTTCTTTTCTTTAAAGTAGACGCTGTCCTCTTTGGGAGTATCATAAAAATCTGGTCGTAGAAACCTGGATATTCTTCTGGTATTGCAAGGTCTATTCGAATCGGACTTGTTGGCGTCTGTTGCCACCAGAGGTTGCAAAGATTTGTTTGGTGAATACCTAGTGTACAAAGAGTCCGAGGAGTATTTGGAGAACGGCCTCGAAGCCGACGAATCAGAAACGCATTTTGAGCTGCTATCGTTTCTGTTGGACACAGAGAGACTCTCGGAAAAACTAGAGTCGGGACTTTGGATGTTATATTTGGGCAACAAATACGTCCTCGGTTCGCGAACGGATGATGGCGATTTGGTGACTTTAGTTTTTCCATATGCAGATCTCGGTTCGGCTCCGATACTGGATGATCTGACGGTGAATTCATGTGAAGGTGTATATTCTTCTCGTTTGACGGGCAAAAATGACCTCGGCATTCTCAAATTGGTCTCTTTGGGTCTATCTATTTCGTCTTTCGTTGCACAACTATTTCTCTCGACGGAAAGTCTTCTGGGCAAAGTAGAGGATACTCTGCCGGCTGATGACCTTCGAGTGAATTTGGAATCAGTTACAATTTCCGGGCTATGCGCCGACATGGTTCGATGCAGTTTTTTCGCCTCGGAGGGTGCCAACTGGGCGAGCAATTGTTTTTGAATTCGTTTCGATAGACCTGGGGTCAAGTAGGACAATGCCAAAGCGTCTTCTTCGGAGAGTTTCAATTTTTTTAAATCAAGGTCCGCTAAATTGAGGTTTTCGTTCTTGGAGGCATCTGAAAGAACGTTAACGCAGCGTTAGTCACCAAATATCTAGGAGGTAGTTTGGATATGAACATTAATGGAAGCAAATAATTAAAAAGTGTTACTCGAAAACAACTCACATTTCAAGGTGAAAACTATTGCCCCCATTAATATTGTAAACTTTTATTATTGCAATCCATGCTTATTAATATGTGTACACAACAAAAATAATATTGAAAAGTAGAACCTACCTTCACATATCAAAGAATTTTTGGCACAAAACATCTGCTGCAGCTTGAAATAAAAAACACAAACAACAAAAATTAGTATAAAAATTAAACGAAGAAACCAGAACAAAAACGGCAAATTCTCAACTGTGTCATGCATTTTCAAGTCGAGTATTTCTCGATTCGGATTCTTCAAAGTAGTTTGTTCGATCTTCACCTCGAAAATATGTCCGAATTGAGAAGGAATAATTGATGTTAAATTGTACTTATATAACAAATTGTATACATCAGGGTTGGAAAAAAACAAACAACAAAGATATTTTTCCTGCAAACGAAACATAAAACTTGGACGAACCCCACAGTGTGATTTTTCAAACACCAGCCAAAGTTAAATATATTCAAGGTTTTGATGTGTACAACTTGCTTCAATGAATAGTGTTGATAGTCGATGGAAAATGTAAAATAGGTCTAGATATAAATGCATACTGAGTGACTGATCAATACTTGTATTTTCCTAAAAAGACTGTTGATCAGCCAACAAATATAAGAAAATACTTAATCTATATGAAAAAAAAATGAGAATCAACAGAAGACCAATTGCTTTCGGAGGCACTGTTAATCCTTTCTAATGAGGATACTGATATAGAAATGACTATTGACCAAATATAATATAACCAGACAGGAGAATATTCTCGTGTTGAAATTGATTCTGATTTCGATGAGAAATTTGTATTTTACAATTGACATTACAGAATTTAAATTAATTAACTGAGGTAATCTGATGGATTATCTCTCAAATCTCTTGAAAGTTGATCGAATTCTTCATATTTATCGAGTGAACATGTGAAAATGTGAAAGTCAAATGAAAAGTTCGGCTCGCGATTGGTCAAATGTTGCGCTTCAAAGGAAGAATATGGAGAATGAATTATTAGTGGTGCATGCATCCTACCGAGTGTCTGTGTCGTAGCAGGCAGGCAGCCAGCAGGCGGTTAGTGGGTGCCCTTCTGTGTGGCAGGTCCGCAGGGCACATGCACCGTTACGCGCACCCGTGCTGCAACCACACAACACCCATCACGGTGTGTCTATTTTTCGCTAAATATCATCATGTCCCGCACCCACCCTCTAACTCACCGAACATTATGTTTGTATGACATTTGATTTCGCTAATAATGTGTCTTTACATTACAGCATGACTGTGATTCATTTATTTTGCAAATAATCATCAATGGAAGCAAATTATAATGACCAATTACTAATAAAAAAGTACGGGCTTCTGTTATACACTGTGTCCAAGATAAGAATGAACAGCATGGGGATATCGGAAACGGTAAGTGATACGAAGTCGATTAAATTAGAGAAAAGTAGCGCATTTATGTCCCTAATAATATGACATTTAGAAAGTTTTAATATTCCAAGTAGTTTCGGAGATATCCGAGAAAAACCGAAATTTGAGAATTTCGTTTTTATTTTCTCCTAGCTTTATTTTCAAAGGAAATGTAAAACAAATAGCACTTTGCCATGGCCACTTTTTAAGGACTACACAATAACATAATCAGAATTTTTCTGCGACGTTTCGTCTTTTAGAAAACATCATCAACTTTGTATTTTTATATGGGCCAAAACTAAAGTATACCTTGTATACGACTCCATTTTTCATTGTGAATACAGCAATGTATCACACAATATGATTTCGGAACCATTTTTCGCGCAAAATGTAATTTAGTGATTACTTAATTTGTTTTTCTTCAATTTTAGATAGTAGGTTTCTAAATATTGATTTACCAGATTGTCGCCTCTCTGGATACTTATTAGAGTACGCACGTTCAGCATCAACACAATTTCTTTGGCACAAAATGTAACATGACAACATATCAAATTTTTCAGTATTCGAAAAGCTGCCGTTTTTCATTTTTAACACAAATTAGGTAGGTAACGAGATGTAAGAGTAGGAACGGTAATATGTCAAAAATTCTACCAAACTACAGTATTATTATGACAACAGAACATAATGTGGTCATTTTTTCCAGCGCCTACTGTCTAAAATTGAAGAAAAACAGATTAAGTAATCACTAAATTACATTTTGCGCGAAAAATGGTTCCGAAATCATATTGTGTGGTACATTGCTGTACTAACAATGAAAAATGGTGTCTTATACAGGTATACTTCAGTTTCGGCCCATATAAAAATACAAAGTTGATGATGTTTTCTGATTATGTTATTGTGTAGTCCTTAAAAAGTGGCCATGGCGAAGTGCTATTTGTTTTACATTTCCTTTGAAAATAAAGCTAGTAGAAAATAAAAACGAAATTCTCAAATTTCGGTTTTTCTCGGATTTCTCCGAAACTACTTGGAATATTAAAACTTTCTAAATGGCATATTATTAGACACATAAATGCGCTACTTTTCTCTGATTTAACCGACCCCGTATCATTTACCGTTTCCGATATTCCCATGCTGTTCATTCTTATCTTGGACACAGTGTATATAAAACATTACACTGAAGTCCACCTTATTTGTGTAAACGATATCTGATAAACTCGATGAATTTACAAAAAGACGACTAACATTAAAATCGATTTTGACCTTTACCGATAATTCACTATCAGAGAATTTGAGCCAGTTTTGCGCTTCGCGAATACCAAAAATGCCGCGATGAAAGCCCAACTCCCGTTGAAGCAACCACCAAAAACTCACCGGCACATTCAAAAATGTTATGGGTTGCAGGAAAAATACCTACAAACTACAACGAGCAAAAATATAGTAACATTTAACTACTGCACAAAACGATTTCCATCGAGACTAAATCAGACGAGTCTGTTTCACAACACCAAGAAAAAAAAAACCACTACACCCGATAGTACTAGTTACCTCCGGTAGGGCGTTGAGAGGGAACGTCCCTGTTGCTGAACACGCTGTCGATATCAGTTGCCAAGTCTCTGCTGACGCTTCTTCTCCACGGCACTCCGAAGCTGTTGCCGGTCGATGTTTTTGAAATTGGCCGTTCTCGACCCAATGTTCTTCCGAAAGATGAATGCCTACAAGCGAATAATGTTCAAGATCTTTCGGTAGAGCAAGAACTAACTATGCGATATGCTACGTTTCTTCTTGATAAATCTTACGGTGATCTAAATCGCCAAGAATCTACAAAACTTACATCAATTTTTCAACTTCTCTTCTATACGTTATTGAACACCGTGAGCTTGTAAAAAGAATTGAACAATGTCACCAAGAGAACACTCTGTAGTTTCCCTCAACTTGAACAAGTACCGAATGGTACGTGTGAGAAAAATATATTTCCACAAGAACCAAATAACGAATCCCGACTTTGACTCACCTCGAAAGCGGGTGATCCATCCTGTTCCAAAAATTCGTGCCGTGATCAAAGTGGCTCAACAAGCGGCTGGAAGGAAAACCTGGTCTGACCCCCTCGTCGACGTTCAACTTTTGGGTCAGGTCTCTGACCTGAAAATAAGATAATCGGTGAAATTCACTGGGAGCGAGACGCTTCGCTGGTCTCACCCTGGACAGGAGAGTCGAAAACAAGTTTTCAGCCGTCAATAATTCGAAGCCGTCGTCGTCATCCTCTTCTCCTGAACTCAGCGAATCGGCGTGCTCGAGACTCGATTTTTTGGGCCGGGTGCTTCTGCAAAAAAAAAACACATTCGTGAATACGTGCGTGTGTTTTCGAAAGTACGCACCTCAGCCGGTGCATGTGGAAAACGTCTCTCTTGGGATCATCGTTGTCACTTTCCCTTCCGATGGAACTGTGGCGGTGTAGGGTAGAAAATGGAGAAGATTCGTCCTCCGACTCTTTGTCCCCGAAAAGAGAACTGTAACAAAACGAGACGATGTTGAATCCCCCGCAAAGACAGCGATAATCGCATGTAATACAACAAGTGTATTGATGATTATCGAAACACTAATTCCTTCGATTTTGAGAAACAAATCATGTTGCTTGGAAACTACACGAGCGCACAGCGCGAGTGTGGTTTCCCAAAGCAACATAATTTGTTTCGAAAAAGAGAAGGAATTTTCGATAATCATCAATAACACAAGTTGTATTTGTTCAGATTATTTCATGAATAAAATCGAAGCCTTTTTGATGATTTCCTATTTTAGTTCCAGTTTATGGAATTAGATATTTTGATTATGCATTGTAGTTCGACACAAAAAGATTCGTTATGCAACCAACAATACATGTATGCCATTGTATGATGTAGGCAAGATTACCTATGCACTAGGTACTACTGAGCTAAATTCATTTTGATTGTTGTCACAATTTGTGTGGTTAGGTTACATTAGATTGATTCTATGCTGAAATTGTTTAGAATTTGTGGAAAATGAAGTGGATACATATTATTAGTGTGTGTTTATCGTGGTTCAGACGAAAATTTGGTGTAGTGGCATTCATTTCTTTACCAGGAAAATAATATGACAGATTGCAACTGGTAGGTAAGTCGTTGTGTTTAATTAAACTACCCTACTGCCTACGAATCAGAAAGCGAAATACAGAAACAAAAACACAGCATGTAGGTATCCAATAGCCAATCAGGAGCCGAAATACAAAATTGAAAACATGGTGTTGTTGCTTATCAACACAATCATTTCAACCAATCAAAAACGTGTATTTTAGCATGAATGAAATAATCGGAATAATTGTCCCTCACTTCATCCTCCTAGTTCTTCCGAACCTAGTTTTACTTCTGCTCGCCATCGAGCTGGCATTGCTTGCTGTTTCGCTGGGCTCCAAACTGCCCGCCCTGGGGGTGATGTAACCTCCACCCTCGACGGCTATCGGAATTATGTACTCCCTAGGCGATTTCTTGATGGGTTCTCCAGAGGACGCTACGGTTTCGGTATCGGAGTCCTGAGTCGATTGCCTCGACAGGTTCGATCTGAAAGTTAACGATGAGTTATCAGAAAACCCAACAAAAACCACTGTCTTGGGAATGTCCAATTATTTTCACCGACATCACCTGGTTCGCAAGAAAACGTTACAGTTACCGCACAAAAGAGATTCGTTACATGCACTTACCTTTGAGAAATGTCTGATCTTTGAGTTTGGGAAGTTTTCGGTACGGGTGGTTTAGCTGGAGGTGACTGGACTGCCTCTGGGGTAGAATTTTCCTTCTCGAATGATATCGGTATAATTCTTTCTTTGGAGGGCCCTTTCACTAAACGATTCGGATCCGATGGAACAGTCCTGCAAATAGTACAATATAATTTTTTTAGTATTGAACTCGTCTAAGAATTTGGACTCCCTACCTGAATCCAATCGAAGATGTCGGTGGAGTGACAGGAACGACAACTTCAGCCCTTTGAGTGCCCGGCGGATAACTTCCAACATTGTGCGCCATCTCTGTTTTGAATCCGGCAGTTGCTGGTTTCGGCATCGGATAATTCAATTTTATTTCCGCTTTCGTTGTCTTCCTCCTAGGCAGAGTGGCCGATTTCAGGGTAATCTCCGCTGATGATGTTTTGCTATCCTCTGTGGGCGTTGTCGCTTCTTGCTCGACCTGTGATTGTGGGAATTCATTTGGAAAATGGAACAATCGTGATTGAAACTGATTTGATTCCATACCTGTTTGACTTCGGGCAGGTCGAATTTGGGCTTGACAAAAGGTTTTGGACCACCGGCCGGTGGTGACAGGGGAGACGAAGTGAGCATGCCGATGTTACCCGAAGCGGATCTTCCGCTCACCCCGAACGGCATCGGCGGTTTTCGCATCATGCAAGGTCGCGACTTGGATTTCCTCGTTCCGTCTTTGTCTTTATCTAAGGCACTTGAGATGATACTGACGGCGTTTCGTAATCGTTCTTTCTTATCGTCTTCAGTCTTGTTTTTAGGAACTGGCACCGTTTCATCCTGGGAGTCCTTCTCCTCTGGTTTCTTGTCCAGGATGACTCTTTTGTTCAAGGCACCTTTGTGCTTTGGTGGAGATGTTGAGGTCAAGCTAGCTTTTCGTTCAAATTCCTTCTTGAAGCCGTCCACACTGACGCCCGGTATCAAGATTTTCTTTGGTTTTTCAATCACTTTCGGTTTGGGTTCAGTGGGAGATATCATGCTTTGGAACTTTTCGGCAGCCTCGAAAATTTTCGACTTCCTTCTCTCGATTGGTTTGGACGTTGCCTCCGTTTCCACTAGCTTTCTTTCTTCACTCTCCACCTTTTCTTCCACTGTGGATTTTTCTTCTACCATGTCCGATTCGGCTAGATTATCGTTTTTGTCTGACAACACCTTCTTCTTGATAATATGTTTGTTCTCGGTCCTAGAATCGACTGGAGCCCGTTGATCTTGCTCCTCTTTCGGTTCCTGTTTGGAGTTTTCAACATTCTCCTTATCCAAAATATCGGCGACATTTTCTTGGCTAGGAATTTCATTTATACCCTCCAATATTTTGGTGCTCACACTTGTTGATAGCGTTTTCTTCAACTTCTGCGCTTTCCTCTTTTCGGCGTCTTCCAAAATTTCCGCGCAAACCGCTCCTTGCAGAGACGGATCGGTGACAACTGTGTCGTCCTCTTCGACATCCATATCCTTTGATATAGTTTTCGTCAAACTCCTGTTGAGGGGCGTATTTTCAGCCATGCTGAAGTCTTCTTGCGCCCCGGAGCCGTGATGCACCGTAATGTCCGCGACTGTATTCTCCTTGACTATTTTATCTTTCCTCTTGTCCGAATTGGCTCTATCGGTGCTCACAGTCGTCTCCAGCTTCCTCTTGGGCGCCGCTTTGTCATCCTGTATCAAATCTATTATCCTCCTCTCTGCAGGATGCGTGAGCTCCATCAAACTTCCCACGGACTGGGACCTGGTGGGCGCCATCCCCTCCGCCTTCTCGGTCGCCTCTTCTCCGGTTACCATCAGCTTCTCGCTTTCCAACTGCGGAGCTGGTGGCGCCAAAGAGAGCAGGACGTCCAGCCTCACCGGCGTTTGGTTGGCGAGCTCCTCCGAGATATCCAGGCAGTTGTCTTCGTAACCGTCGTTCACCCACCAATGGGTGCAGATCTTTTCGACGTCTGCCCGGTTTCTGGGATTCACAGTCAACATGTCCCTTATCAGAGGGGAGGCAGCTGAAAATGAATCGATCGACACAAGTGTTTCAGTTTTCAGTTTATTCAAAAATTAATGTGTTCGTTAGTTCATTTTTACAAGAATGCACCTAGGTGAGTTAACACCTGTGTGTGCAATAATACAAAATATATTGTGGGTTGAAGAAGAATTAACATAATTAAGTATTAATATGTGCAGACTACAATTAACAAAAAATGATATAAAATAAATGGTAATACTAACAATATATAGAGATAAGAATTATGACATTGAATATATTAATATGATATCTAGTTGGTGTTAAAATTATTAATGAAGTAAATTTTTCACAACATTCCATATATGAGTTTATATGAATGAAGTGCTTGCATTTATCAACAAAGTGTTTGTATTTAGTTATCACTTTGATCTCATTTGGTAGGATGTTATAAATTTTCGGTGCAAGAGTTGTAACCAAGATGGATATAGGATGGTGAAACAGCTTCCTATTAACAAGCACTAGAATAAACTGTAGACCTTTGCCTACTTGATTTCATACCGTAGTAATATTTCCTGAAGTTATCAGAGATGGCGACATACCTTTTGTCGGTAAAACAGAATCTGTGCATCTGTCACCTTTTTATCAGTTTCATCTATTCTAGATGAAAAATGACTGAGAAGTGTCAAAATATCGATAATTATTCCAGATTCACTGAAAATATTGTGTTTTGGTGTCATTTCAACTCATGTCTGTCAGATGCGAACCACAGAAATACGTAAGCAACAGAAATCTTATTCGATAATCGATCTTACCGCCATCTTCATTCAAGTCGTGGAAATATTACTACCTTCTCAAACGGTCTACAAGTTTTTCGCAGAAACAATTGAAAAGCTGTTTCACCATCCTATATCCACCTTGGTTGTAACAAACCTTTGGGTTCCATCATATTTTCTAAATGGTATTACTATATGTTTGTTTGTGTTCTGTCTAGTTTGGTAGCAATGGTTCACGAAATCTTTGTTTGTAGATTTTGTGTGGAATATAGTCGATTTTTGAATGATATTATTCTCAGTATATAATTTTGTACTACATTCAGTTGTGTTCATGCATTGTCATAGAGCCCTCCCCATAACTAAGGAGTGATTCGACTAGGGACTTGTAGATTTGCAAAAGAAGTTTTTTTGTTATGATTTTGCGTATTACATAATATTTATGAATTAATCTTCTTCACTTCTGGTTCACTTCATATACTTACGGCTAGGTTTCGAAGGTTCAAAGTAGTCTCCTTGAGATATTTGTTTGACCAATCTTTTGAAGTTACTGCCATCAAAAGGCATAGCTCCATACACGAGGGTATAAAGGAGAACTCCTAGCGACCAGCAATCTACCTCGGGTCCGTGGTATGGGGTGCCTTTGACTATTTCTGGGGATGCATACAGAGGGGAACCACAGAACGTATTCAATAGTCTCTGTTCATCAAAGACATTCGAAAGACCAAAATCGGCAATCTGAAATATATACAGTGTGACCCATTTTTAATGGAAACACCCCCCCTAAAATTTGAAGTTGTAAACAGATTTCAATAATTTTTTTTTGAAATGTCAAGTACTAAAAGGTCTACCTTGGAACAAAATTTGAAATGTTTATTCCAATTTTCAGGGCATACTACGATATTTTTTCTTAGCGATTTTTTTATTGAAAAAATACTACGCCACTGGATTCAGAGTGCCTCTTAACAGGTGTGACCAAAATTTCATCAAAAAATTAGTTACGTTAATTTAATTGTTCTCCTTCATTATTAGTTGAATTGTGTGAATGTAATTCCGTTATTTTCATTAAAAAAATTTACCCTATTCCTTTTTTTTTTCATCTGGCGGCACTTTATTGTTGAAATTATAAAAAAATATTCTCATGGCTATATCTGGTGTTTTTTGTGACTGTTAGCTGTGTGAGTTGTCGAATTTTTGAGTTGTCATAACTTTGTTATTAACGAATATTTTTTCATGAAATTTTGGTCACACCTGTTTAGAGGCACTCTGAATGCAGTGGCGTAGTGATTTTTTCAATAAAAAAATCGCTAATAAAAAGTATCGATTTTCGACTAAGAAAAAAGATCGTAGTATGCCCTGAAAATTGGAATAAACATTTCAAATTCTGTCCCAAAGTAGACCTTCTAGTACTTCAAAAAAATATATTAAGATCTGTTGAAAACTTAAAATTTTATGGGGGTGTTTCCATTAAAAATGGGTCACACTGTATATTATGATGTTTATTGGTATTTATTTATCTTTGTTATTCACAAAAGGAAATTGGTTTGTTCTTACTTTGGCATTGTTGTTTTCATCAAGTAGGATGTTCTCCAACTTCAAATCTCTGTGACAAATTTTGTGCTTATGACAATAATAACAAGCTGTAGCAATTTGTCTGAATATTCTTCTAGCTTCCTCCTCCTGTAATACTTTTCTTTCTGAGAGGTAGTCATACAATTCTCCTCCAGCAGCATATTCCATAACTAATACCATTTTCTCCCTATTTTCGAATACTGAAAGTGGATTTTCTATCTAGTTCTTCAAATATACTTTTTCAAATCAATTTTTGGATGTACTGCATTTCATTCATATTATAGTACTCAAAGACAAGTATAATATATAAAAAATGAAAATTATAAGAAATCAAAAAATGGTATATTTTAGTGAACAGGATAAATATATTTAAGTAGTCACCTCATAATACTCAATGGCCTTGACAAAGACATAGAATCCAATGTGTCTAGTTTATTTTAAGATGCAGTTTATTTCAATTCATTCTTTCAACGTGTTTCTATGTAAAAGTACCGTTAATTCAGCACTACCATATTGACAGTCTCACATCTATGATTAACTCACCTTCATATATGTGAATTATATTTGGATGCTGTACAGAAGACATTATTTGAATTTCTCTTCTTATTCTCACCAGATCAGCTTCCGATTCTATTTTTGACTTTTTTATTGTCTTTATAGCTACCTCTTGTCCAGTCTCCTTATTGATTCCTAATTGTACCTTTCCGAATGTTCCTTGTCCTAATTTTTTTATTATATCAAATCTAAAATAGAATATTCAATTAGGATTACCAATATACCGGGTGATCTAGAACCAATTTACCATCGTTGCTATGGATGTTTCAAATTCGGTACTTCGATTTGATGTGTTATGAAAGTACAATTCAGCAAGTATCAAAACAAATATGACACATGGGAGCGAGTAGTGTGAGACAGAACCTCCGCAGGCAATTTTCTCTGTCACACTCATGGAGCATATAATCAGGAAAAGAAATGGCAATATTCCGTATTTGTTCAACAAAACCCATCAAATCCGTTATTGTTTTGATTCCTGATGATAATTCCATTTGATATTTAGTTTGATACTTGCTAAATTGTACATTCATAACATCAAATCAAATTTGAAAGATACATATATACTAAAACAACGATGATCCAGGGGTTCCGGTATATCAACAACTTTAGATACAACATTGTTGATGAAATCAATGAAAAACTTGATAATTGGGAAAAATATTGATAAATTCCAGTAAAATTACAGCACCTTTGACGGAGTTTCTTCTTGTGATTGTGTTGCTTAACTGTTCCTGTGTTCTCTATTCCCCCCATAATATTGTTTATTTCTTCTCCAACAACCATTTTGAATCTGAAAATGTATTATTTTACTAAAATTCAACAGTTTTAAAAATCATGATATCCAATTAATCGAAATTAGTAATCACCATTTAGATTTTAGCATAATCAGAGTAAAGCTGTTTGATTGATAGTCAAAGAATAGATACATAAATAGATATTTATCCTAATGATGTGAACAGAGATATGTCCAAGTTACAGTTTCAGAATGCAACAGACACACAGTTAACATGTTTACTTGTAACCATATTATACAATGATGGGCATAAGTGTGGAACCAAATAAATATCTTGGTCTCACCAATCCTTCCTTTCTTAGATTTTTGTGAATTTTTGTACAGGGTGATTTCAAAACATGGCGCATTCGAAAAATGTATCGCCTTTGTTGCCACGTTCTCACTTTCTCCGAAGTTCTTGTCAACCTTATTATTTCAAATGACCCATCACCCTGTCTACTTTAACAAAATCTAAAAGGGAATCTTTAAGCTAAATATTATATTTTTATTTTACAGTAACAACAGATATATATATAAAAAAAATAGAAATAACCGAGGAAAAAAACCATTTCATCAAAACTAACTTTAGAGTATATATAATCTTTGCTTAAACTGATATGGTCTGCTCATTAACAATCCTCACTATAAACATTTGAAAAACACGATTTGAAAACAACAATATATTATTTGTCCTCACGGCAAACCGCCTTCGTCGATTTTTTCAGACTTCCCTGTTGTTTTTGAAAATAATTCTAACAAATGAATTCATAATAAGATTGTTTTTCAAATTTTAAGAAAACCTATAGGGTGTGTCACTTGTAATTAATAAAGTTGACAAGAATTTCGAAGAAACTGAAAACGTGGCAACATTGACGTCAACATTTTCGAATCTGCCATGTTTCGAAATTACCTTGTATGATTTGAAAATATTCAAGAATCAAGGAATGGTTAACGAGATATTCAGTATTCACTTGGTTCCACACTTTTGCCCCTCACCTGGAGGAATGACTAGTTCAATTTCAGAAAAGTTACCAAAAACGTTTAGAAAAACGACGGGTTTGTGTCAACTTTCAACAGGAGCCATTATGTAGTTTGGATGGATAAAATCAACTTATAGATAGGTGCATTCCATAAAAGGTGAAGTTGACTGAATATGAGAATATGTGTCATGAAATATGGTCATGAATCACTGAGAAAGACCATTGCCCACATTTAATAAATGATAAAAAGAGTGGGTGGAATATTGGAGTCTAATTAGAACTCAGGTACAATCATAAGGGTTGTAAGCACCTGATAGGGTTAGGTAAAATCAGTTAAATTTAAATGCAGAGAAGGGTTCATTGGTTGGAATGAAGCAGAAGGGATCAACATAAATAGATACTTTACAAAATGTCTTCTAACCTAATTATAAACCTATGATGGTACAAATATAGCATTTTGACAACATGCCATTTTGATAATATTTTAAAAGATAAGGAAGTGAATATACATCATTAAGATTGTTGAGATCTCATCAGGAAACTAAATTATTCAAACATGCTCACCTCTTCCTGTCGAATTCAATAGATATCTATCCACCCGAAAAATTATTAATGATCCTAGTCCAATGAAATGTATATATCAAAGCAGGTATTTATTTAAACTTGTACATAACACTTGGGTTACTTTAATGATCACAAATCATATTTTTCTTCACATTATTTTAATTATCACTGATTTCTTTGCGTGATTTTCGTTTTAAATAGACGTATATCTGTGCTAACCGCCATCTTTCTCTCATTTAAAAATAGTTCACGACATTGGATCATTGAATAATTGGAATGTGCGGCTGCTGGCCATGGCGTGCAACGAATTTTTTGGGAATCTCAGGGTTCGCGGGTAATGGTAATCCAAATTCCATAAAAATTATGTTATTTCTTAGGTCCTGGGTCTGAGTTTCAAATTTGAAATATCGCCTGTTTTGAGGTTAAACCAAAGATTGTAAAACCGACGAAGGTATCGGTAAACAGCTATATTCTTTGCAGCTATTTTTTGGTGGAATGAGTAAAATATCCTTTGACTATCAATAATTCTAATATCTAATCAAGTCTAGGTCAGATACTCAGAGATGTGTAAACCGCAAAACTGAAATCTGCTGAAGCCTGTACCTCTTGTACTAGGCCTCATATTAATAAATATCATATCTGAATATATAAAATGAAAACTCACTATTCTACTGGTAAATCAAAATCATGAGAGATGATAAAAATAAATAAATTATTTAGAGAATTTATTGTTTACATTTATTCATTAATTCATTTATTTTCAGGTGACAACTGACAGGTGACTGGTGAGTGGTGACTGGTGAGTTCATAGATCTTATTGCTTACGCTAGATCCGGTATCCAGGTTACTTGTTTTGTAGGTCCGCGGGGTTGAAAGTACTAGGCCATTGATTGGTCGTTTTCATTTTTGTCTATAGCTGTCTGTTCTGTGACAATACTGTAGCTGCACAGCTGCACTTATCTCTGTGCAAGGTAAGCACAGGAGCAAGGTACGGTGAGGTTTTAGTTCAATCGTTGACTTGGAGATGGCGCTATTTACGACAAACTCCTACGTAAAACGTACAAACTCCCACTACCACCAGTACTACCACCACCACGGCAGATCGGCAGAGCACAAAGGGCAACCACAGGCCACAGGGCAACCCTTAGCAAGTAGCACTGGGTTTGGATAAGAGGGGTGCTAGGACTACTAGAGGGAGGTGGTCTGTGTACTAGAGCAACGTGATTTACCATTTTGGTAGTACTAGGGGACTTCATTGAACGAATAAAAGCTTCTACTGATAGGTATTCCCGATGACTTGAGGAATGAGGGATGTGAAGATACTACTGCGAAAAAGTTGTTGGAGGCGAAAAAAAATATATAATCAAAAATACAATAATTGTTCTCTCCCCTCTGACTTGTACTGGGTGTGATAACAGAGTATATGTTAGTTTGATAACAGTCCTCTACTTGTCTGTAGTTGGGGCACAGTTTTCTGCATTTTTTTTTGTATCTTGTAGGTGCATTTTTGTTTGTCTGGTTTTCTCATAGAAATCATATACTATATAATATATATATATAATATATACTATATAATATAGTATATGATTTCTATGGGTTTTCTTGGCAATAGACATTTCAGTTGTTTTTGGACATAAATAAAGGATAAACTACAACCAACTCAGCTCAGGCACACATATCATATACCACTGTTTTATTGAATTGATTAATGAGGTCCAGTACTCGTCCATATTTTGTATTCAAAAATATGTCGATTTTCAGATACTTATTAAATATTGCTTATATTGGAAAATCTTTCAGGTAGGTAAATAATTTTAATTCACACACACAACAATATCCTGCATGTATACATAAATGTAACCACACTTTTTTGTTTTTTAGAGGTGCTCAAAGGCAAATCAAAGGTGGTACTCCAAGAATAGATGATCCATCAACTATTCAGGGACGATTAGAGATGGGATTGAATCAGTTGAGTCCTATCAATGAACCTATTGTATATTTATCTAGTAGGTAGGTAAAATTGTTGATTATATATATATAAACCATAGATGATATATTGAGTTTTGAGGAGCAAATATTTATGTGAATTCCAGATGAGGTTGCACATATATTTGTCTATATTTCTTATTGAGATATGTTTATACAAATCACCATAATGTCCGTAACCCATCTTGATAATCTTCACATTAATTTTTGAAATATTACTCCCAATGATGATTTCTCATTATATGTTGTAATAGGACTGACTCTGGAGTTCATGCTTTGAATTCTACTTGTCATGTTGATCTACAAAGGAAAAATGGTATAAAATATGATCCACGTTCTGTTACAATATGTCTTAATAAATATTTTGGAAATGAGGGAGTCCCTGTGAGAATTTTGAAAACGAGGATTGTACCAGAATCTTTCAACAGCAGACATAATGCAATATCCAGGACCTATCTGTATCGCATAATGATTGCCAAAGCTGATAAAATGAATGTAGCACCACTTTTCAACTATATTCCAATAGAAGAATTGGATCGATGCCTTTTTTATTGGTAAAAAAATATTGTACTTTTCAGAAAGACTAAAATTATTATCTGCAATTTCAGTACTAATACTTTGGACTTAGACATCATGAATCAAGGTGCCAGAATGTTGGAAGGTTACCATGATTTCCGATCCTTCATGTCTAAGTCTCTCAATAATGAAGAAAAAATCACAAGAAGGACCATTGAATATGTAAAAATACTTCAAAGGGACCATACAGGGTATAGTGATTACAGTTGGCCTTCTATAGCAGAGCCTAAATTCAGTGAATATATGTTCATTGATATCTATATAAAATCATCTGGATTTTTGTACAAACAGGTTAGACATTTTAGCTATTACCTATTTGCCTATGCCATAGTCAAACCACTATATTATCGCACTGTTTGGAAAAACATATAACTTGTTGAACAGTTAGTATTTGCAGAGTAAATTGAGAGTGTATGGAACAAGATGGGCAATGAACAGTACTTATGGTATATTTGATGAAAAAAAAATTGAATCTGGATGGCCTCTGACCTTCTGATAAATTACTCGATTAAGAAAAAACTCAAAGAGTGTTCTCATCAGTTCAAATGCCCAGTTTATTCTGTGAGTTTATTGCTAATCGATTTTGGCTTTGGCGATTATTTGGAATTCGGATTAGTTAGTAAAATCTTTGTAATAAGTATCTGTCGATTGACACTATAACCTATAACTGTCTATAATGACATTAATGAATAAAAAAGTTTGGCGCTTCAACCAACTTCAACTCTTCAACTTGCTCAACGCTTTCGTAACCTTTTCGTAACTTTTAACACCCCCGGACCTACAAAACAAATAACCTGGATACCCGATCTAGCGTATGGTAAATAATGTTTAGTTCAATCAGTCACTAAGGGATGGCGCCACTCACAATTGAAAATTATTCAAAATTTAGACATTGGGACTTCATTGATATTTATTTTTTTCTTATTTTCGGTCGAAAAAAGGCTCAAACTGTCAAGTTTTCGAGATAGTGGCCATTTGAATAGAACGATAGTAGCGCATCTGCTGAATGTCATCCAAACTAAAACATTAACGGCCGTATTCGCCGTATACTTTTAAGATAAGCTTAGGATTCAAGTTCGCTTAAAGGTAACTTATTAAGCTTAGCTTGAAAGTTTACGGCGAATACGGCCGTATATCGCAAAAACATCATCATATGGACAGAGATTAACCACCTATACCACTAACTTGCACACAGTATGTATATCGATCTTTCTTTTCGACATGTATTGAAGGGAGAAACCCTGACAAGTGACTTTCGTTGACAGTTGAAAACATGTTCTGTGTATCTCCGTATCGTGTTCTACGCCCCACGTCATTTATTGATGTTTCGTGCCATTGCGTCCATTATTTTATATTTGGCAGCATTGCGATTGCGTCCGCGTTCACTAGAAAATTCTTTCGACTTTGGGTTCCTTGAGCGTTGTCTGTTGAGTTTGTGGTCCAGATATCATCTTTATTCAGAGGCGATCCAGATTAGTTGTGCACCGTCATCAGTTTCAGCAATCACAAGTAAATATTTTCATTTCTAATTGTAGTTAGAGGTAATTGATTTGTATGTATAATTGGGCAATCATTCCTTGGACTCCTTGGACACGTTTCTTAACCTAGAAGTGGCCGGTGGACTTGGAGGGAAACATTGCAAAATGGCTTCCAAGTAAAGCCGTTGATAAGGTATTTAAGTAAAGAGCTTTTTTTTCTATACAGGTCCGAAGGACGGTAGCGTCGCTGGTTGCTTTAGCACAAGGTAAAATCACAATTAGGGATATTAAGTTTATGCTGGAAGTACCATCTCGTCATTCGTGGTGCCCTCAAATAAAGACTCTGCCAGCGCACGGGTTGTACCTTTGTGAAGTCGAGTACGCTAGGAAGGACCTGGACACTTTTTCGGAGGTTTAATTTTCGTTTCAGAATGGTCGGTTCTCGAGTTTATGTAGGGGGGCTGCCTTATGGGACTACAGAGCGGGACCTTGAGCGCTTCTTTAGGGGATACGGTCGAATGAGGGACGTTCTCATCAAAAACGGATACGGGTTTGTTGAGTTTGACGATTATAGAGATGCAGATGATGCTGTGTATGAATTAAACGGTAAAAAACTTTTAGGGGAGCGTGTGACTGTGGAGCGAGCCCGAGGGACACCCAGGGGTCGAGACCAGTGGTCCAATAGTAGCAGCAGCAGCAGCCGCAACAATGACCACCGCTCCCACGAAAGGTATGGGCCACCCACCCGCACCAACTACCGCTTGGTTGTCGAGAATTTATCGTCGCGCATCAGTTGGCAAGATTTGAAAGATTACATGCGTCAGGCCGGAGAAGTCACTTATGCAGACGCACATAAACAACACCGTAATGAAGGAGTGGTTGAGTTTGCTTCATATTCTGATATGAAAACCGCTATTGAGAAACTCGATGACACCGAATTGAATGGAAGACGTATCCGTCTTGTGGAAGATAAAAAAAGCAAGGGCAGACGTTCCGCCTCTTATAGCAGCCGCAGCAGGTCCCGCAGCCGGTCCGCCAAACGCTCTAGGTCGCGCAGCCGCTCTAGACGTAGTTCTCGCTCGAAGAGCAAGTCCAGGTCCAGATCTCGTTCGGCTAGTGCTAAAGCTGACCGAGAAAAGGGCAAGTCTAGGTCTCGCTCGAGGTCCAACTCTCGCAAGAAGTCCGTTGATCGTTCGAGGTCCAACTCTAGGAAGAAGTCCGTGGATCGCTCTCGCTCTAGGTCTCACTCTCGAACCCCCGACAAACGTTCCAAATCTCGTGAAGCATCCAAAGACCGCTCTAGGTCCAGGTCACGTTCCGCTGCCAAGGGTAGGAGCAAGTCCAGAAGCCGGTCCCATTCAGCTAACTAACTAACTAACTAACTGCACCTTGTTCCAAATTCAAGTGAAGAAATTTATAATTTTAGAGTAGTATGTTTTAGCAACAACTTGAGCTGTATTTAGTCTTTGATTTTTTCTCATCATATAATGTTTCATCAGTTATTATATTTCTCAATTAGAGAAATATTTTTCATTTTCCAACTAAATCGCTACTTGGGCAAATTGATGTATCTTTGGAAAATGTTTTCTCCCTAATATTATGATTCATCCAATTATTGTAATCTTTTTTATACATTGACATGAATGAAATTGATTTTCAACATAGGACATAATATACCTATCATCTTCATATTATACAGACTCTTCAAAATGAGCTTATTAGAATCAATCAAAATGAAACAACATACTTTGAAAAAAACTGTCACTCTAGTGAAAAGTTCTGATGGCAAAGTGTTCATAGAAAGTAAGGAAAATCACTTGCAATTTGTGGGGCATCATCATGGTTTTATTGTAGATGAAAAACCAGATGATGTGCCTGCCAAAGTAATTGAACATTTATATTTGGGATCACAAGATTGTTGCCTTGTAGAAGTTTTGACATTTCACAACATAAAATATGTACTGAGTGTGGGCATCCAAGCACCTGTGAATATTCCTGAAATTCATTATAAGTTTGTAGATTGCTTGGATTTACCAGAAACTGATCTTAAAGCCGTTTTGAAAGAGTGTGTACCCTTTATAGATCAAGCTCTAACCCAGAATTGTAACATTTTAGTTCACTGTAATGCTGGTGTAAGTCGATCATCATCTATTATAATAGGTTACCTCATAGTAAATAGACATAATACTTACTTGCAAGCATATAATATTGTAAGAAATGCAAGACAATGTATCAAGCCTAATTCTGGCTTTCAAAAACAATTGAAGTGTTTATGATGTTTTGTTGAAAGAGAAACAGTTTTGCAAATTCTAGTTTACCCTGTATTGATGTATTTAAGTTCAGTAAATATATTCCTATGTATTTACTACCATTGTCAATAAAATTTTATATTCATATTAATTCTTATTTTTCTGAAACATTGGAGTCGCTTCCAACCTCAAAATAGCCAAAATTATTTGATTTTTGAAATATGACCACTTTGCAATAATTACATCAAATTTATGATATTTTAGATTTTTATGAACTTAATTGAAGACGAGTTTGTGGCGTTTTGTATGTTTATTCAATTTATTCATTTTTGTGATTAAGAAGTATTTGCCACTTTTTTGGAAGCATTAATTAATTGTTGGCATAGTATGATACAAGAGTTTTTGATGTTATATGAGTCCAATCTGTGAGTTGTAGAAAATCATCGATTAAATAAAAAAATTTCACCTTCAGATTTTATTATCTTGTTCTCGGAATATCTTATCAGTTTTGACAATCTTATGTGAGAAATCTGGTACTTGAATTTGCACCATTGATATGAAATATTCACAAAAGGAAAGAACATAATAAACAGACTGGAATCTTGGAAACCGCTAGATTATAAAATTTATTTGGCAGTCAAAGGACTTCCGATATTTGACAATTGAAAATTTGAAAAAGCCGGAGGTTTCTTAATTCATGTGGAAATATTTATTGAGGTAAGTGAATAATAAGTAGTCTAGTGAATGGATAGGGATGATTATAAATTACAAGCGAGTGCATTAAAAAAATTTTTTTGATCAACCATTGCTAAAGTAGAATAATTATCGACTTATAATGGGAGTTCAATAAAACCAAGACTTAACAATTTTTATAAAATATATTTTACAAAAAGCTGGAATGTGTGAGTAAAAACAACAAACAATATTACAGAGTAGAAGACGATATAAAAATAACAAATTCGTTTTTATAAATAAGTACAAAAGTTATGAGTGAGTGTAAAAAAGCTTAAGTACATCATTTCAATGATCAGATCATATTCAGATTATAGTTTAATATAATTGTCACTTTTTTTAACAACTCTCAGGAAATTGGAATATTTCATGAGTTACAGTTCGTACGGATTTCAAAATTAGATTCGTCTCCATCTTATAATGAAAGTAGAGCATACATACGTAGGTACCTTTATTGTTGCACGAAATTTTTCAATGTTGG
>JARUHQ010000022.1:14018735-14081808 GCA_029955515.1 Chrysomela aeneicollis
TTTTTATAATTTTGAGTGATCGTATCGATGTAGCAGGTTGATTTTTCATTCTTGTCGCAATAAGCGCCTAAGACATATAGAATGCCTTATTTGCTATTATGTACCTGAGGCAATTGTGAAAAATAATGACAAATAGGGTGAGTAAGTAAGGTTTCAGTATGGGGCGAAATTTACGAAATTTATTGAATTTCGACAATGCTACAGAACACTATTTTCTTAGGTGAAAAATCAAAACTATGAGTTTGTGTGTATGGTAGTCTTGTGGTACAAGATTCCAAATAAAGTGGATAATGTTACTAAGATTCTGCAATCAAAAACATTCAATATTTCCCAGGCTTGCGAAAGTATTAGGAGATGCCAAAGAACCAGCTTCTTGCTTAGATGTTGATGCAAAATTTATATCTACAGAAGTGTTAAAGCAACGAAAGGTTAAAAAACTATTTTCCTACGAAGGTGACGACCAGCCGATTGAAAATCAAGAAATGAAATTCAAAGTAAATTGCTTTTTCGGAATGCTAGAGACATCACTCTTTTATTCGTAAATGAATGGTTTAAACTATTATCGTGTCATTATTCTGATGTTTTTAATTTTTTGTGGAATGTTGAAGATTTCGGCAAATATTCCGATGAAGATCAATTTGATTTTTGTAAGAAACTGGAGGAGACCTTAACCGACAAAGATCGAAACGATAAAGATATAGATGGAACAGATATTTTACACGAATTACAATTTATGCAAAATGGCGACAAAAACGCGATGTCTGTAACAAATAACCTAACCCAATCAATTCCAAACATTACGATTGCATTGCGTATATTATCAACCATTCAAGTTTATGTAGCTACAGCCAAGAGGTCATTCTCCAAATTGAAGTTGATAAAAAAATATTTAAGATCTAGAATAGGCCAAGAGCGGTTAAAAAATCTTGCAATTATTTCTATAGAGTTTGACTTTTTAAAGCAACTGGAAAAGGAAAATTTTATTGATGAATTTGCAAAAAGTAAAGCTAGGAAAGTCCAATTACTGAAAAATCTCTCCATCATTATCTGTTCCACAACAAAATTGCTATTTTTGTTTTGTTAAGTACTGTTGTTTCATATTCTATTGATATTTCTCGTGTATTTTTTTGTCACAAATAAATATAGTGATTTGACTGAAAAGTGAAGTATTATTGAAAAAATTCAACGATCAATTAGGAGAGAGGGGTGGTGATTTTACCTCAATATTATAACATTGGTTAGAGGCGCTTATCATTATTTCGCACGACGGCGCCAAAAATACTTGGCACGTCCCTGGAAAAACATTTCACTACAATGTTACAATCATTTATCATGGAAATCTTGTATATTGTCGTAATTTGCACTGACCTGTAGGGAGATGAACATGAGATGTATCCATATCCTCGGATTTCTCGTCCTCATAGTGAAATAGGTTTTCGAATAGAGGCAATGCTGCCCCCTAGCTTGACAGGCAAAGTGTAACTTGGCAGATTTTTTCTGTCTCTTTTCTTCTATCGTACACTTTGCAGGTGAAGGAATTCTCAGCGACACTTTCTCCATGTAGATCTTGATCTTGTCGAGGTGTTTCTCGCAAAAGTGTTGGATTGTGTCTCGCATCGGATAGGGCTCGAAAACGCTCATCCTCTGATTGGCCACCGAGTTTTGATTTATGAGAGTGATGCTGGTGTTGTTGTTTCGACGCGATATCACTGTAGTCGGACCACCGATATTGACGTTCACGTTGCCTGTAGTGGTGGAGTTTGAGTTCTCCGGCATTGGTGGAGGAGTGTGAACGATGCTATTCCCCACCGGGATGGTTTGCGTGATGAAATTGTTGTTGTTGTTGGTGGTGGTGGTCAATATCGATACTTGACCGATGGAGATGGGGCCAGTGTATCCGGAGCTTACGGTGACCGCATTCGAGTTCTGATGCGAAGAAGATACCAGCGGACTGCTTGACAACTAAACGAGTTCGATTCGGTTGGTATGGTGTCGTTCTAAATGAAAACCTATAGTAGGCTGGTAAAAGTATATAATAATTGTCTGTTCACTCAAGTCCCAAACGTCTTTTTTTTTTTTGTGGTTTGGTATCAAAACAAGAGTTTTTTTTTGCCACAGACTTTTCTTTAATTAGTTATATCGTTATTTTTTTCTTGGGCAGAAATTCCAAAATCTTCGTTGAATGTGCTTAACAGAACAGTGACACTTGTTGGCAGCTGGACACCCTGGGTGATTAATTTAGTCTGCCAAGTTGAGGTCGCTACTTTATATTAGTCGTTTGATGCTCATTTGTTTCAGTTTTTACGCCGTCAGCGATCCAATTTCAGGTTAAAGTTATGTTCTTCCAACTTCTGCATAATCTGACATATTTTTACTTTTGTACATATTTTTACTCAAATAGATCCAATTCCAGTTTTTGGGAACAATAATAAGGCATTCAAAGAAAAATTTTTGGTGGTAATCACGTATTTTGGCCTCCAGAACGAGAATCCTAAGTCAAAACCCTAGTTTCGCAAATACACCATTTGACATATTGAATTTCTTCTACTTAAAACACAAAATTCGTCTTTCTTTCAACTAAAACAGCACACACGCTTACTATTACTTATTTTCAACACTTTTTAGCGAAAAAATTTAATGTTTTTCAAAACATGTATCGTTCTTCGAAAACACGAGACTTTGATCTGTCAACTTGACACTGTCACAAAGTTCACCTCCCGCCATGCTCGGAAAATTGTTGAAAATATAAGTGAATGTAAGTGTTTGTGGTGTGTTAGTTTAAAGAAGGACTAAGTTTTGTGTGCTTTCTTCAGTGGATATGAAATATGCGTGAAGAAATACAACTCAACGTGAGTTATTAAAATTGTATTAATTATCGTACAATCGATATGCCAATAATTGCCTCGCATTTTTAAGTTTCTCGATTTTGAACACATTGAACAATCTCTATTTTGTGACATTACACAATTTTCACAGTCACATCATTGACACTGACTGATGATGCTTTTTTCTATTTCCTGACTTTCTGATGATCAATGAATTCATGATATCGAATAATTTTGTGCTTGAAATAGAAGCTTCAATGTGCTAAAAGGAGCGCGTAATTCAAAACGTAAGTAAAAACTTTAGGTTATGCCCAGTTTGACATTTCATGTTCAAAATAATTCACGGTTATTATGAGAAGATGTCTCTGTCTCACGGAGAAAGTGCCGTAATTTTTTCCAGTGATGAACAGACAATAAATATTATACCGTCTACTAGGTGTTCATTTAGATCGACAATGTGGAAACTAAGTTGAATGAAAATAATAATATATGAACAATAATTATTAGCGGCGGCAGAACATCACCTGGCTCGTGTGGTTTTGCAGCAACATTGCCTGGCTCGACGGCCTCTGAATCCTGGGCGGCGAAATTGTAGTGACGGTCACGCCGCCGCTCGACACCCTCACATTGGCGGCCGCCCACTTGCCGCCCCCCGTGATGACTACATTGTTCGAGAGAGGTGGCGTCGGTGTTGGGACGGCGTTGATGTGTTGCGACGAACTCAGTCTGGTCATGCTTTTGTGCAGGCCACCCACGGAGCCGCCCGCCGCGTTCAGTCGCGTCATGCTGCGATTGGTGTTGACGCTGGGGGCGGTGTGTAGCCGCCCCGTGCTACGTGAATCGCCAAGTTTCGCACGGCGAGTGTACCCACCCGAGGGGGTGGTCATTCCACCCACTTTCACTATCGTGACGGCACCGGAGGTTACCTGATTTTGGGCGGCTGTGCTTGCGGCCGCCATCTGATTTGTACTAGCACAACAAAATTTCCAAGATGCAGGATGACGAAAAAAATTATAAAACTCTGTTTCTCTGAATGTAAGAGAGATATATTTTTTCAATACCCCTCATGTGGAGAAATCTCCAGAGTGAACTACAAAAATTGAAACATTTTGCAAAACTCCTACCTTATTGTATGGTGTCTGTTACGTACTCCAGCAAGAAATTTTTCTGTGAATAGTCCAGGATAACAACTGCAAAGCATTGTTGCTTCTCTCAAAAGAGAATTTTGTGAGCTTTTATCAGTTTTAGGTAAATAATCCATGATGAAATTTAAAGCATCTTGAGCTTTGTCCTAAAAAAACATTGTTTCGAATATCAGCACAAGTTCTTTCACTCAATGACCTTATGGATAATATTATATATATTTACCTTACTCAATTTGCCAACAGCCCCAATGATTTGTGATACAAGGCATATTGTCTGAGGATGCCTTTGAGCAGCTTGTTTCAGAACATTCACATGATCAGTCAATAAGGCTGGAATATTTTCGGCCATATGGAAAAAAACTTGTAAAGTTGGAATTGCTGTGACAAAATTGCTCAGATATTCACAAAGCTGAGGAACACTTGCTTCTAATAACTAAAAAATATCATTACAATTAGACTTCAAATAGTTCCAATGATAATTTATTCATGACCTATTCATAATATAGGTACTTACTGAAGGATAATCTTTTGCCATTAGTGAAAATAGGTTCAGTAGTGCCAGTTTTTCTTGATCATCACAGTGAGGAAGAAGAGATACTAAAGCCATTGCATGACCTTGAAATGGTTCTGGTGATACTTCATAGATGTTTGGCAAAACCCTACAAAGTGGGTAATTTCCTGAAAAATGAAATAATTAATTTATTGAGAATGGAATTGTTTCAAGCCAGAGTACTTTACCTGATATTATGGAATCCATGATTGGTTGGACATGAGGTGACAGGAGGGATGCATGTTCCATAGCTGCCAAGGATAAATATGATGCCATATTTCTAGACAACTCTTTGTTTCCCTTGTGTAGAAACTTGACTGCCACTGGCAAAGCTCTTAACATAACTGATGTAATGCTATAATTCTAGGAAGAAACTGTTTGAACACTAGATTTTCAATATAGGAGATCAATTTTTACCAGAAATATACAAGATATAATATCACTGGAAATCTTGGCATGAGGAGGATCTTCATCTCTTGCAGATATTTGTAAATTGTGATGTAAACATGACTCAAGAAGGGTGACAAGAGCCTCACAATGATCTTCTAAACTTCCTGTCTCCCTTATACAAGATGTTACTCTTGTGACACATATCTCTACTACACTTTGATCATTGTCATTATTCACATAATCAGGCAAAGAGGAAATGGCAGTAATTTCTCTCAACTGAAATAAATAAAATGAGAGTTGTTTATGCCTTCTATCTTGAATGAATAGTGATCCAATCATTTCAGAACTGACAAAACTATAGTTTTCAATGTTTCAGCAGGCAATAGTCAATGCAAAATCAAAGGTATTTAGCAGGTTGAAACATCAGTTATCATCTCGGATGAATCTTCCAAAAAAGTATTCTTTGTGGCTTTTATGGTAGCTAATACAGAATATTATGATGAAACCAATAATAAGAGTAGAACACCTCAAAATCCCCTTATACTCTCTATATCTATGATCTTACCACATTTGTTATATCATTTACAATAAGAGAATCAGGCACAGAAAAAAGATCTCCTGCTCTGGAGAGGTCTCTATTTTTCAAAACTTGCATGAAGAGCTCATGCATTTTTCTGTTTATTCTCTCTTCAGTACCATTGACACTCATTCTTTTTTCTCACATCAAAAAAACATTTAATTAATAAGTCATTCAAGTGGGTAAGGGTTCTTTGACTGAGAAATGTTGACTGTTGAGTACTTTCACACGAAACGAAATTAAACGGACCGTTACGGACTCTGTGGTTACGGTACGGGACTCTTTAACACAAAACTGGAATTGTCCTACTTCTTCAAACAAGTCACTAGTCACAACTAACAACCAAAGAGAAGGTTGTCTCAACATATATTTACTCATCTCTGGCCAAGCAAAACATTTTCTTCATTTTCTTTGAATTCATACCAGATTACCAGAGACAAATTCAATCAAACAATCCTACAACCTACAAATCCCACAATACTTTTGCCAACTTTTGCTCTGTATTTTGATCATATTTTGATAACACAGGCGCACACAGGTCACCAAGGTCACAATCACAATGGTCAGTGGTCACAGGACACCAAGGTTTGCCATATGGGTTTGCCTCATAGATCTTACTGCTTACACCACTGAACTCAAACAAGAAATGAGTTCAGTGGCTTACACTATATTTGGCATCAAATATTCATTCATTGATGGATTGTTGGACGATATTGAATGATAGTTGAAGATAAATGCAGGAATGGATGTGATCTACAAAGCGATACTTGCGATTTGCATAGAAACCTGTGACGAAAGAGTCATCGGAACAAGATTCGTGGGCTAATTTTTGATCAATCACTGTTATCACTCACTAATCACTTCTGTAAACAATCAGTAAGTACATTAATAACAGTATTAACGCTTTTTTACATAATTTCGTTTAACAAATATACCTAACCTATGAAATTCTAAAAACGTCAATGGAATACTCATCAAAACCAGCGCATGCGCACATTTCATGATTAGCAAGCCAGACAGTCTTTTGTTTTTCCAAAACTGGCTTCACTTTCGCGTAAAGAGAAGAATAGGTGTTATCCATATAGTTGTTATTATATATATGCATAGAAAACACTCCACAGATCAGTGTTGCCACGAACTATTTATAACATTATACACCGCGCAGACTCGAATTATACACCATTATACACCATTATACACAATATATTCTGAATTATACACCAACGATTTCCAGAAATATTTGTTAAAAAATAGTGATTGGATCATGAATTCATTTCTGCAAACGTGATTGTTTTTTTAGTTTTAGTTTTATTTCAAGATTCTCTGTGTCAGTGCCTAACCTCAGAATTCGATAGAACATTTTGGCGGGAATGTCTTCACATTTATGAAAGCAAAGTCAACTGAATGGAAAAATGTTTGTCTTTAGTGCAGTGCACACTTTTGTCTTTTTTTTGTTTCTGAATGTTTTGCAAAATTCTCAATTTCTTTCTCTTTATCTACTTCCTTATATGTTTTATCATATAGGTATATTTTTTTATAAATGCATCCAAAGTTCAACTACTCATGCAACTCACTGATATGATATTGGTATTAGTACTTGTACTAGTACTACTAGTACCAGAACAACTATTCATTTTCAATCATGCTTCCATATTTTTATTCGACCTGAAAATGTAAATCTTTATTTTTTAAACCCATAGATATTTTATTTTATATGCCAGTAATGAGAAATCTTGAATGAGTGACTTTTGTTGCCACTTGTCATTAATGCGAGTTCTGTGACAGCAGTCGAAAAACTCGAACGCAGAACTCAAGTTCTCTAATCTGTGACTCAATAATAGACATTAACAAATAACAACACACACACCCTACAGTGTTGCCTGTTGCCTTTTTGCCCCGTCTTGGACGTTGCCAACCAACCTGAACCAACCTAGCCATTTTTGTTGCGAAAATTTGACCAGTTTGATCATTATACACCATTATACACAAAAATGAAAGATACACACTATTATACACGGGCCATTGAATTATACACAATGTGTATAATTATACACCAAACGGCAACGCTGCCACAGATATATATGGCGCAAAATATCTGTGACTGTTAAGATAAGAACTCTCTGTTTAGTGTCTCACGGTCAAACCACTGAACAGACAGGTCAAACCAAAGATTGTGTTCAAACGAGATACAAAATGGTACTAGATACGATTCAATTTTCGTGCTAGATTCAATATGTAGCGTGCTAGATTCAATATGTAGCGTGCTAGATTTTGTTCTGTTGATATCAAAAGGGCATTTCCACTATCTTAAAATATGCCCTTTTTTTCACATGACGTGATGGAGGGAGGCTTATAAGATAGTGTAAACAAATTATTCACTCTGAATTTATTAATTTCGATTAATTATTCGATATTGAAAACGTGACTTCACATTCTGTAAATTCAAACGATCCTTCGCTGTGACGTCAGTGTCTTCCAGAAATATGATTGGTCGAAGTTTGTGATGGCGTTGACTGACTCGTAAGTGAGGGCAGGTGAGGGAAAGACCCACCGCAGTTGCCATGTCTCTGTAAAATCTTTGAATCCACTTCGTGTAATGAGAAATTGTTCTGAATTGTGAGTAATCAACTATCAGTCACTCCCCAATTCATTGTGAAAATGAAAATATTTCAAGATAAGGGATGATCATGTTTGGTTAAATTTTCAATCGGAGCAGATTCAGTCACATCTGTCGGACAATATCACATTCTTATTCATCATCTCTTTGAATACATTCAGATTTCGTGATATATTTGATGTAATGGGTACATATAATTTATCAAAACATCGGGATCTGAACATAATCATCATCAGTTATTATAAAATTGTCATTCTCAGAAAATGTGACTTCTGATATGGCAACCATGCATAGAAATTATCAATAAAAACATAACCTCTTTATAAATAAACCATCATTCCGTCCTTGTGATTTTTGTTCGTTTACTTCGTTCATTGTGAATTTGGGCTGTGATTTTAAGAATAGGGACACAAAATGTCAAGTTCCGATATGTCGAAATATTTTTGTTCATGTAATAAGAAATTCAGGCTTACAAAACAACTGCCTGAAACAGTTCATATTGGTAGAAACAATGTTGCCTGCGAAGACCACTTCAATGTAAGTATTGTCAGAATCTTTCAATAATTCAGTCCTGTTCAAAATATAATTTACAGCTAGAAGAAGATGCAGCCACTTGAATGTACTATAAAGTTATTTTTGAGATCAGGAGTGGTACCTCATAAATATATATTATAGAAAGTCCATCACCAACTATTTTGCCTAGTAATTTGAGTGAGTCAACAAGGAAAAGAAAAGTGGACTATCATCATCCACCTATGAAACATCCATGGTCAACTTTAAAGAATATCATGAAGAAACTGTTCAATAAAGAATTACCTGGTTCAAAAAGGCCCAAGATAGAGTCAGAGATTGGATCCTCCATCTGGTTCATTTCAAGTGCATCAAACATATTGTGAAAAAATAATATGTTCTGTAGATGTTCAAGTAAACTTGAGAAGTAAAGTGAAAGTTCAAAGTGTCTCAATGAATACCAAAAAAGTGTATTTCAAAGCTGAGAATATCATTAATAAAGCAAGTTCTGCCATATTAGGGGACAAACTAGTGAAATCAAGTATTAGTTCTCCTTCATCATCAACAATTTCTTGATGTTCAAAATCTACAGAGGAATACAAACCTATTTCCTCATCAGCTGCTACTTCTGTGGATGAAAGTGATCAAAATGTACTCCTAACTACTGTTAAAATGTTGAAGAAATAAGAAAAAGAAAAACAAATTTATACATTCAATAATTATTATAGCATGTAAGCTCATTAATTTAGAAAAACCACTGCTGAATAGTATTGCTATAAACTCTGCAAAAAATGGAATTGTACATTTCATAGGAAGTTAAAATACTTGTTTTGAGAACATATACCTATATAGAAAATAAAATATTACTGTATTATCTATTGAATATATTTCCAATTATATATTTAGGAATATAAGACCTAAATATGTTGATACTTTTGCTTGTCATCACAGTATTACCCTGAAATAAGTTCTCAATAAAAATGTTTATTCAAATAAATGATGAGCTTTATTCATATGTGTGATTTGGAATAGTAGGAAGTAAATTAATATCATTTTATTTAGAATTTATTTATTTAAATTATTAAAACAAAACCATTTCAATATATTTGCAAGTAAAACTTTTTACAGCAGTTTATTGTTTCTCAATATAATAATGATAACAGCAAAAATTTGTAATATTAACATTTCAATGTTTTGATTAGGAATGAATTGAAATATAAGATATTCAGAAAATAAATTGAATATATATTTTATAGCAGCACACAGAATACCTATATCAGATGAATAACTGTTAGAACATACAAACAAAAACTAATTAATAATTAAAATCTGATAATCATCAATAATAAGGTACTTGATAAAGAATACACAGGTAGGTATGTAAAAATCCATCCTGCTCACTTTTAATAATGAAGCACTCTTCCAATAAATGGATCCATAATAAAAAAGGAACACCATGTTTACAACCTCCTGTAAACAAAAAGTATGAAATCAAATAGGAACTATGATTTTTCAGAATGTGTAAAAATGTTTAAAGTTCATGTGATTGTCTGAGTATTGTAGCAGAACAGTTACTTCTCCGGGAATTATAGAATTCTGTAATTTTATCTTTGACGCTTGCCATGGTCAACCATAGAGGTCCGTACAGATACCATCATTCTATTATCTTCGACATTGTTTTTTTGTCGTTATTTTTTGCGTTTTCGCCAAGCGGCGAGTAAATGTTTCATTTGTGAATAATATCTCTTCGAAAGCTAAGAGCCTCGTGGGGAATCTGTAATCTTTTATGAAAAAGAGCAAAGTGTCCCTGGTTTTAGGTACGTAATGTTTTCACTCTTATTTCTTATGGGCATTTCGATACCGGGTGTATCACTCATGTTAATGGTTTTAGTTTTCGAGTCTAAAAAGAACTCGTGTACTGTATCCAGAATATTCCGTTACGAATAAACGCTTACCACTGAACGACTGCTTTCGAAACCCGTACCCCAACATCTGGCGCTCAACTAAGAGGCAGTTGAAAAGTGGTAAAATGGAAAACCAAAAGGAAAATGCTATGTATAATACCAGGAGTCGGAAAATGGGAGCGGTTCCAAAGATAAGGGTAGACAATATAGAAAAAACACCACAAAATCAAGGTAGGAGTTCTGCACCTAATACTAACCCTTCCAATGGCGGAACCAACCTGGTAGGAGAGGAGATGCAACCCGAGGCAAGCAGAGCCAACATTGACTCAACTATGTTGGATAATGCAACGAATTCGCGACAGGGGTTAGGTGATACGCCGCTGAGTCATCATTCACCTGGATTTCGAGGGGTGCATAACCAAAATTCGAGTCAAAAGTGGCAAAATAAACATCAAATAATTCCACCTAGTACAAGAACAGACTCTCATACTAACACAAATGATCAATCAAACGTTTTTTTTTCTATGTCAAATGACAAAAACGATATATTTTCTAGGAAATCAATGTACAAGGATAATGTTACAAATGAGTCAGCTCATGTATCGAAAAATGTGAATTTTTTAGTACCTGGAAACGTTAACACTCAACCTGCGAATAAGCCAACATTTATACCATTAAATTCGCATGGGCAGCATTTAGATAATTCTGGATCACATAACATACAGAGTGGACCAAATTTTCAGGCTGAAAATGGCCAACATTTTTTTAGCTTTTCACAGCCTCCACCAAATAAAGTTCCAAATCCATGGTCACAATATAGAGTACCAAGAAACGATTCACATACAGGGGGTGTGAATAATAATTATCATCATCAAAACTCTGACCGAAATTTCTCAAAAGGGAATACCCAACCTAGATATAATAGTTCAACGCAACCGTTTCCAGGCACATTTAATTCAGCATCTTTCGACTTCCCTACACAGGGTGTTCATAATGAAGAAATGAGGGAAAATGTCCCTGGAAAAAATAATGATTATGACATAGCGTCAATAGTTGCTCAAGTGATTAACACAATGTATAATTTGTCCACTAATAATCCGATTGTACAACCACGGGACAATTTGCCGATGAATAGAAGTTTCAGTAACCTGGATGTTAGTAAACGAGTACCAGTTTTCGACAATCAAAACGGTATTCACCCAGTTGATTTCATTGATCAACTAGAAATTTCATTTCGTTCTGATGATATTCCCTTTCAAAATTTTACATATCTCATTGCAAACCAACTAAAAGGCGAGGCAAGTTTATGGAGTCAAGCGTGGCTGAATAAATTCAATAATTTTGAGGATTTCAAGAATTCCTTTCTCGATCATTTTTGGCATGAAGATATTCAAGCGGAAAAAGAAGATAAATTGAGAAAATTCCGGTATGAAAAAGGCTCCTTGGTACAACATTTTCTGAAATGTATGGCTATGGCGAAACATCTTGATCTTCCTGTAGGTGAAAATATATTGATCAAAAGATTTTCCAAGCTCTTTCCGCCTAATGTTTCAAGTACTCTCATTACAAGTAGTACTTTCGCGGAGGCACTTGATCGACTTCGACATGCCGATTCTTTTTTTGGTAATGAGATACAAGTTTCTCATTTCAACGAGTATCCATCATCAGGGTATGCTCAGAACAGGTCTCGTTATTATAATAACAATCATACGAATCAAGATTTTGTAAAGACCAAATTTTCGACCAAAAATTCGGATAGGTTTCCCAAAGTGGCAGAATTACATTTGGAGAAACCCGAAAATGCTCAGGTAAACCAGGGACCGGAGGTTTCGGGAAACGAGGAGCCGCCTCACGAGTTTTAGGTTCTTGCGTGGGGATGGTAACTGAGAGGACCTTAAGTTTGAATAATCCACGTGATGATTGGATGACCGATAGTGATTCAGATAATGATGGGAAAAGTATTGCATGTTGTCCAAAAGTAGAAATAAGTCTCTATGGGTTTCGTTATCCGGCATTGATTGATACGGGCAGCGATGTTTCGTGTTTCAATGAAGAGGTTTGGAATCAGCTAGAAGGTTTTCACAAAAATATACCCACCTTTAAATGTACGGGAATTAAAGTTGGTGCGGCCTTTAAATCGAAACAACGTCGCGTAGCACAACAATCGCTGATCGATTTTTCTATTGCTGAATATGAATTCCGGCATGAGTTCTTATTGATTTCCGATTTATGTGTCCCACTAATTATCGGCATCGATTTTTTGCGTTTAGTCAAGGCGAAAGTGGATCTTGATAATCACTGTTTGTTTTTTAAATTCAATGATAAATGGGTAAATGTTCCGGAAATAGTTCCAGGTGAAGCATTTCCGAAAATTGAGTCAGTTGAGATTAGAAGCATCGGCGTAAAAAATCATCACGTTTTGGGATCAGCAACTGAAAAAATCAGCGCATCATTAGACGACATAAAAACGATAGTAAAAAATTGTTCATTGGATAGGGACCAAAAACAGGTATTTGAGGAGCTGTTAATCAGATATCGAAGGTTGTTCTCGGATATACCAGGTAGAACAAAAGAGTATGTTCACGAAATAAAACTGCGAGACGAATCGGGATTTTTTAAAAAACAATATCCGGTTCCCTTGGCACATAAGACTGCGATAAAGGAGCAGTTAGACAGGATGGTTGAATGGGAAATTATAACGCCTATGGCCACTCCATATGTTTCACCACTATTAGCCACTGTAAAAAAAGATAATTCTGTTAGAATCTGCCTTGATGCACGTCATTTAAATTCGGTAATGGAAAAGGAATATGATACACCGAGGCCCATGGACGAGATATTACATACGATTAAAACAGCGCGGTTTATGTCTTCCTGTGATTTAACGAGTGGGTACTGGCAAATTCCTCTGAGTGAATCATCGCAAAAATTCACAGGATTCAAATTTGACGGGACCACATATTGTTATCGCACTCTTCCATTTGGCTTGGCCACTAGTGTAAGTACGTTCGTCCGTTGTTTGAAGCAGGTTTTCGGTCATGATTTTGATGAATTTTTGATAGTGTATGTCGATGATCTCTTGATAATTTCAAACAGTTTTGAGCAACACATGATTCATTTACAGAAAGTGTTTCAAAGATTATCACAAGCGGGTTTTACTCTGAAGTTACGGAAGTGCAAGTTCATACGCAGTGAATTATCGTTTTTGGGGTATATTTTGAATTCAACGGGTATCAGACCGGACCCAGAACGGATACAAGCTTTGGTCGATTATCGTCCCCCTAGAAATAACAAAGAGCTCCAACGGTTTTTAGGCTTAGCCCAATTCGATCGGTCATTTTGTAGAAATTTTTCAGAGTTAACTGCACCGCTCACTCTCCTTTTGCGAAAGAAATCGCGTTGGAAATGGACAGATGTGGAACAGGACGCTTTTGAACGAGTCAAACGAAAACTCTCGGAATCTACGTTGTTGTACCATCCGCGTGATGATTTGCCATTTTGTCTGGAAACTGACGCGAGTGACGTCGCCCTCGGATGTCAGCTGTTTCAAATAGTTGATGGCGAGCGTCGACCTGTAGCTTGGGCATCTCGACTTTTACTCGATCGAGAAACAAGATACTCTATTAACGAAAAGGAAGCATTAAGTGTCGTGTGGGCCTTGTCAAAATTTCGAATTTATTTGATCGGGAAAAAATTTACTATTTTCACCGATAATCGGTCAATTACTTATTTGAAGACTTGTCGTCTATTATCAGCACGGATATCGCGATACGCCCTTGCCATCCAGGAATACGATTTCGAGATTAGTTACATTCCCGGTCCCCAGAATATTATAGCTGACGCCCTTTCACGATATACTGCTCCCAGGCTAGCAGCACCATCAGACAAATCATTTCGAATTCTGTCGTGTCATTTCAAGTTGCCATTAGACTTGAAGAACTCCCTGGCAAACATCGCGGAACTCCAAAGAGAAGACGCTAAGCTAGGCGATATCATAAATAAGCTCGACACCGATATTTCTTTGCAAAGTCGGTTTGTAGTGCATCGGGCGGTGTTGTACGTTCGCCAAAATTATGAAGAATGTTGTTTATTGTGTGTGCCCCAAAACCTTGTGCAGAAAATTGTAATTGCTTATCATAGGTTGTACGGCCATTTTGGCGCGTATAAAACATGGAGGGCCTTGCGTTCTGAGGTGTGGTGGAGCAATATGTCCCGGGATGTAAAGCGTATCATTCGGGACTGTGAGGTTTGTCAAAAGGCCAAGAGCTGTATGTTACCAAAACCCGAGTTACATTCAATACTGCCTTCCAGGAAAAATGAATTAGTTGCTCTGGATTTGTATGGGCCCTTACCTCCTAGTCGCGGGGGAGTCACTTATATTTTGGTTTTACTTGATGTTTTCACGAAATACGTGACTTTGTTTGCTTTGAAACGTGCTACTACTGGAGCCATTTTGAACAGGGTCACAAAGGAATTTTTACCTAAGATGGGAAGTGTTAAAAAAATTTTGAGCGATCATGGGACACAATTCACAAATACGAGATGGAAGGACACACTGAAGTCCCATGATATTTCGGTTATTTATTCGTCCGTTCGTCACCCACAAGCAAACCCTTCAGAACGTGTGATGCGGGAGCTTGGAAGACTTTTCAGAACTTTTTGTCACGATCATCAAACCAAGTGGGCCATGGAACTAACAAATTTCGCAGGATTTTTAAATTCGGTTATCCACGAATCCACGGGCTACAGTCCGGATGAGCTACAATTCGGAAATCCTCGGAAAAAAATATTGCCGTCTGAACTTAGGGGTCCTACCATTCCGGAGAATGTCGTCTCCCATGAGAACAAATTAATTTTGGCTAAAGAGACTTTAGCTAGTAAGGCGTCGCGTCGCAATTCACTATATCCTAGCCGTCCTTATCAAACGTTTGTTTTGGGAGAATTAGTATTGTTGAGGGCCAACCCAATATCGTCGGCACTAAGGTCCGAAACGAAGAAGTTTCTTTTATTATTCGAAGGCCCTTATAGAATAAAAAAAGTTTTGTCGCCAGTCACCTATATTTTGCAACATATAGAATCCGAAAAGGAGAGAGGTACCTTCCATATTTGCCATCTCCGACCTTACCATCACGTTCAGTAAACGTTGACTCCATAATCATGTTCGCCAAAGTTTAGGGGTGCAAGTTGTAGCAGAACAGTTACTTCTCCGGGAATTATAGAATTCTGTAATTTTATCTTTGACGCTTGCCATGGTCAACCATAGAGGTCCGTACAGATACCATCATTCTATTATCTTCGACATTGTTTTTTTGTCGTTATTTTTTGCGTTTTCGCCAAGCGGCGAGTAAATGTTTCATTTGTGAATAATATCTCTTCGAAAGCTAAGAGCCTCGTGGGGAATCTGTAATCTTTTATGAAAAAGAGCAAAGTGTCCCTGGTTTTAGGTACGTAATGTTTTCACTCTTATTTCTTATGGGCATTTCGATACCGGGTGTATCACTCATGTTAATGGTTTTAGTTTTCGAGTCTAAAAAGAACTCGTGTACTGTATCCAGAATATTCCGTTACGAATAAACGCTTACCACTGAACGACTGCTTTCGAAACCCGTACCCCAACAGTATGAATTGCTGACCAAAAGATTTGTTCTCCTCTTTTTCATTCATTATCGCCATAACATTGTACACTTTCTTGTGATTCTTGTCTTCAGGTATGATTTTTGTTCACTGTACATATATCAACATTACTTCTCAACTCAACTTATGATATTGCTTAATCACCATACGCCTCCTTGGTTGATCTGAAACGTAATATTACTTCAATATCACCCAGAATACTCACAGAAAATATAACATGGAAACAGGTTTTCATTTCACCACTCTTCTGGAATGTAAACATGGTAAAACTTCGTTTGTCGCACTCCTATGAGTTCGGAAAAAATTTTTGGTGGAACTTATGTGTTTTGACCTCCTGATCACGAATCTGAAGTCAAAACGCGGCGGTCTCAAGTATTTTCGGAGATACGGCCCCATTTTGTCTCAAAAATGCACCATTTGACATGTCAAATTTCTGCTATTAGGAATACACAAAATTCACCCTTCTTTGAACCAAAACACTATACACGCATATATTTACTGGTTTCCAAACCTTCTCAGCAGAAAAAACTTATTTTCCAAAAAATTCACCCTTCTTTGAAATGTAAACAAAACAACCTTTTTACACTGATTTTCTGGTAATTTGTATTTATGACGTTGGCAACGTGATTGTTTGGCTCATGGTAAGACGTTGCCAACATCTCAAATGAAAATAACCAGAAAATCAGTGAAAAAAGATGTTTTGTTTACGTTTTGAAGAAGGGCGAATTTTTGTGAAAATAACAGTTTTTTATGCAAAAAAGTGTTGGAAACAAGTGAATGTGAGCATGTGTGATGTTTTGGCTCAAAGAAGGATTAATTTTGTGTGTTTTTAATATCAGAAAATGGAGATTTGAAATGGTGCATTTTTGAGACAAAATGAGGCCGTATCTCCGAAAATACTTGAGACCGCCGCGTTTTGACTTCAGATTCGTGATCAGGAGGTCAAAATACATAAGTTCCACCAAAATTTTTTTCCGAACTCATAGGAGTGCGATAAACGAAGTTTTACCGTAAACATAAACTAACCTTTGTGTTTTCACGTTGAGAACTTCAGCACTATCGAAATTTGCATTATTCGTGGAAAAATCACCCATCATGTCAATATCCACCATCGGCAAATTATCCGATGCTGCCTTTTCAATCCTTCTATTTTTTCATCCTGAACTTGAACACACTAGAAACTTGAAAACAATAATCGTTTACAAACAAAAACAAAACAATCCAGATATTATAGGTTAGGACGCGACGACAGATGGAAAATATAAATACACACACACAGTTGCCAAGTTGATAGTTTAACACACTATCACTTGCACTCTCAAGATAAAATGAAGTTCTTGAATTAATAGCACCTTATATACCTACCACCTATTCCTAACAGGTATTAACGCAATGGAATTTTGATATGGTAATTAACTGATTAGACGAGGGATTATGTATTTCTGCCATTTCTGGATTACCTTCCTTCTGTCTTACTTATCTTTTATTTTTGATCTGGCAACTCTGTGTGGTGCTTAGATCATTAACGTACAACAACGGGACAACCAATCAAAATCAGTAGATTATTTTGGCGTTTTCAATAATTTTTAACAAGATGAATTGATGAAAAAAAAAATCTCAAAAAATGGGTACGAGTTACATGAGAGTCCAATATTTCGATATATAATTTTTCTGAAAATGACTGGAAATGCCCATTAAACGTTATTTGTCATTTTAACCATTCTATGTTCTATGGGATGTCAGGGAAATGACGATGTTGGATGTTGGGGTGGGGGGTTAGGGGAATCCACAATCCACCAGTAGAAGGGGTAGTAAGTAACGTCGAATCAAAGATTAGTGGTTAAACAAGATGTTCCACTCCCCCTATTTATGAATGAAATAGTAAAATTACTACGAGTTCCCTTGAACAGGCGTGGTGGCAGAATCGCATACACGCATGAATAACCTGGATGCATCTTTCTATTGGTTGATGATACAGTCATGTGATCAAACAAGTGACATGTGAAGTTCTTTTCATAGTACAGCGTTTTTCTGCGTTCGACGCTTCGAATTTTGATTCGATGTCAGATGATTTTCTGACGGACGAACGAATTTTCAACCAATAGCAAGCCTAGTTCATTCGAGCAACAAAACGTCATGAATTTATGTTTATCAGATGATGGACACAAAATATTCTTCATTATTTGCACTTCAGACCAGTTAGCAGCGAAGGTCATGAAAGGTATGATTGAAGTGTCAACAGAAATAATGAATATGAAATTGAATTTTACTCACAATAAAGAGTTCTACACCTTTGAACTGTTCCTCAAATCCCAATCATCTCCATATGTACATCTATTAAAAACTATTTCAATGAAATTCAAGTCATCCTTGTATCACGTATAATCATAATCTTGGGTTATGTTGAAATAGTAGTCGAAATAAATACGAATGATGATAAATTCATTGAAATTTATGAAAAGTACACAAAATATGGTAATTTTGCACTTATCATGCGATCTATATTTTGATGGAAATTTTTGTTGGTACTTACGTATTTTGACCTGAAAAACACGAATTTCATAATATTATCGTGAACATATCTCTAGTTTTCGAGATAATCGATGCCAAAGTTCGACATTTCACCTTCTTTAACTGATAACCATCTTTCTTTTTGACATGTATTGAAGAGAGAGAACACTTATCACTGACTGGTGTTGCTATAAGGCAGCTGTGAATCCACCTTTATTCGCTCAAGATTCGCATTGATGTTTTCAAAATGGCCGTTGTTTATGTATGTATGTTTAAGAAATAATAGGAAAAATACGGAAAAATTACATATTTGTGATGTTTTTCGTACACAAAAATAATAATTAACCATGGTAAATGCATGTAATATGTCCTGGGATCTAAGAAGATACAATACTTGCCCAAAAGTTGCCATACAAAGGTGAAATTTAGAACTTTCGCATCGATTATCTCGAAAACTAGAGATATGTTCAAGATAATATTATGAAATTCGTGTTTTTCAGGTCAAAATACGTAAGTACCAACAAAAATTTCCATCAAAATATAGATCGCATGATAAGTGCAAAATTACCCAAAATATATGCTCTATTCGGTTATTGAAGGAGTAAATCGTTTTTTTCATTCAAAAAAAATCACTGGTGAAATGTTCAGCCCTGAGTAGCCAAAGCTTTCATATATGAACCCTGGTACACAGAAAACGTAGTAAAGGCGCGTACACATCTGGCGAACGCATGAAGCCCTTCGACCGAACCATAGAAAACACAGTGTTTTCTATGGACCGAACGCCTTCGGTAAGTGTGTACGCCCCAACAAACGCTAATCAACGCATGCGTTTGCCTTCGCGAGAGTTCGCTCGTCGGGCGGTACATCAAAAGAAAATTGAAGAACGAATTCTTTCGTCTGGGTTTACTGTTTAGTGTGTACGCTTCTCATACAAGTGTCGAACGTCGTCGCGATTTTGCTTTCATTTCTATTTTGCGATAATGGAGTGGACTAATTCTGCTTGTTTAAAATTGATTAATTTATATCGAGAGCGGGAAGTTTTATGGAATCCAGTGCATAATGATTACAAAAATAAAATAAAGAAACTTGATGCCTGGAACGACATCAGCAAAATTATGAAAGGCGATACAGGGGAGGTTAAAAAGAAAATGGAATCATTATTAACGTCATTTCGACGTGAGACAAAAACAAGACAACTCCAAGGTGGATATAGGATGGTGAAACAGCTTCCTATTAACAAGCACTAGAATAAACTGTAGACCTTTGCCTACTTGATTTCATACCGTAGTAATATTTCCTGAAGTTATCAGAGATGGCGACATACCTTGTGTCGGTAAAACAGAATATGTGCATCTGTCACTTTTTTATCAGTTTCATCTATTCTAGATAAGAAATGACTGAGAAGAGTCGAAATATCGATAATTATTCCAGATTCACTGAAAATATTGTGTTTTGATGTCATTTCAACTCATGTCTGTCAGATGCGAACCACAGAAATACATGAGCAACAGAAATCCTCTTCGATAATCGATCTCACCGCCATCTTCATTCAAGTCGTGGAAATATTAGTACCTTCTCAAACGGTCTACAAGTTTTTCGCAGAAACAATTGAAGAGCTGTTTCACCATCCTATATCCACCTTGGACAACTCTTTTACAACTGGCTCAGGAACCGACACAATTTTTAAATCTAGCTGGTTCGCTTTCAAAGATATGCTGTTCTTGATGGATATAATTATATAATGATATCCTCATCAGACGCCATTCTTTCAAACAAATAACTTTCGCGCCACGAATCGCCAAAAATACCTGCGAAACTGAACGAATGACTGCAAACGAATTCGTTCGCCGTAATGTGGACGGCAGAGCAAATTTTCCGTCGAACGCCGGAATTATCGAATGAATTCGGTCGAAGGGCTTCGGCCACATGTACTCTGTGGTCGAATCGTTCTTTTTGATTGCAGATTTTTAAGGAGGCACTTCGTTGATTTGGAGTGCTTCTTTTTGGCTTTTCTTGGACAACGCTTTGTGAGGTGAGATGTTGAATTTACTAAATACAATATAAAAATGTCATATTAATTATTGATTATTGAAATTTTACGATTTTTTTGCTTACTTTCGGTATATGATTCAGGAATCTTGAGCATGTTGAAAGCACGCCATTTTGTTTAAATTTTTATTTTAATCTGGATCATCTATAGTAATCGTTAAATATAATCGATAGATTTTATCTCAGTTGTGATCAACTATTTGGTTAAAAATACGGAGATATCGTATTTTTCGATTATCGGCATCTTGTGTGATTATTTTTAGTACCGAAGCCTAAGAAATTTCCATTTCACTGCTTTTCTTTTACACTTCGTAGGTAAATATAGCAGATATACTTCTGAGATATTCTCTGATGTTGGAGAATAGACCTTGAGCAGAATTATGTGAGTGACTATTTCTGAGGGACAGAAACCCTTTTGTGAGGAACAGGAAGCTAAATATTGATAACCAGGATTATCGAAGAATTTGAGCTCAGGTGAGTGATTGTTATATTCAGTTGAATAAATCAGATAGTGCATAAACCTCAACTGTGCTTTCCTTTCTCACCTGGAGAATTGGTTACACTATTTTCTTTCTTTCCTGTACATAAGTCATAAGAATGTTGACCAACTTTTATCTCTTATGGCTTAAAACTCAAAAAAGATCATATATTTTTTTTCAATTTTGTGACGGTTTCTTATAGGTTATTGTCTGTGATTGTGTTGTTTATTCAAACTTATATCAGAATCATTAGATTATAAAAAGAAAAAAATGGATATTGCCCAACAAGCACAAAAACATCTCAGAGATGTTGAAAGTACGAGATTTCGAGACATTGAACATCCACTGCGATATCCTGTTCATACATGAATAGTACTTTTATATAACAGCCAATGTCCGCCACAGGCGTCCATTTTCAGGATGTCCTTGGGGTGGCACAAAGAGAACTCTTCCTAAGTTTTTTTGATAGCCTTTTCATAGACACAACAGAACATTTCCAAAGCGTTTAGTGTATATTGATTTGCATTGAATAAAACTTTTTTAAAGATCACTTTATATAGTCTTTTGCTATTCATTTGGACATTTGAGAAGAGATCTTCTTTCCTTTGTTTTGTTGGGATTTGGATTAGTGTGGTTGAAGTAGAACTATTATTTTCTTGCCGAAGTTTCGAATTAGAATGAATCATCATCAGGACCCATTTTAAAAGAGCCATGATAATTGCTCTATTATAGTTTGAAACTTCGCCGCGAAATTAATAGTTATCTACTTCAATCACACTTACCCAAACTTCAACAAAACAAATGGAAGAACATTTTTAGAGATTACCAAAATGACCAGAAATGGTTAAAAAAAACACTTATATAATTTATGAACACTAAAAATATATGAACACTTATATTAACTTGAAATATAAATTCAATAAATTTTATTCCATCTATATAGGACATATTTTTAGGAAAGAAAGATTTCACATTCAACTTGAATTAATATACTAACCACCAGTAATGTGTAACCTAATCTTGGTTTGATTAAAGACTGTCTTAACAACATATTTACATTTTAGTTTTGACATAATCACACTATAATACTGAATGAGGAGTTATATTTTCACTAATTTCATATCTTCTCAGAATCACCAAAGCAAACTGTTCTCTTCACCCCATTGTCTATGCTGTGAGGCTTCTATTTGATCTTTCTTGATGGAAATGTCAGTTTATTTGTATTGATGTTTGTTCGTGAAATCTTATTTATATCTACCTCCAACTGAAAAAAAAGATGAAGTAACTCCGTTTTTTCGACTGATCTACTTATTCACTCCCCTGTCCATCAAAATGATCTTCACAAAAATACTTGGTGGTTGTGATAGCTGTATTAACAGCAGAAAACCATCTCATCCTAATGTGTCTTTATTGTTCGGAATGGAAATAACAAAGTTTCTTTTCACAGTTATCGCTATTGTTCGAATTCACAAGAACTTTTTGAATGATTTTTTACAACACAACTGAGAACAATGACTTTAACCTCAATTTTCGTTGACTTGTTGAAGAATTTCTAACTAAGTTCAACTCATAGATATGTATTATATATAGAGTCTATATATATAATATGATTTCTATGGTTCAACTGTATAGGACGGCTCAAATGGGCTCAATCCACTGAACCCTTCATCCCGGGCGTGACGTCGAAAAGTATGTTGTATGACCTCATTGACATCCACAAGTAAACATTTTTTTGACCTCGCTAGTACCTCACCGTATACATACAAAGAAACGCCACACAAGAACAAAAACAATACTTTCAACATCTTCTGAAGACCTCTTAAGGAAGTGCATATTGCGTCCCAGAAAAAACTTCCACATGCCAACATTTTCAGAACATCCCAAAACCTCCCAGGGATGTTTGTGCTCGCTGGGTGATGACTGAAATTGTAAAGTGACCACTAACACAACCACATAAATAGACCAATGGGAGATGTTACCATAATTCCTGCATAAATGGTCATTTTTTCTTTAGGTCTTATATCTTATTACTAAAAACTTACTTGACACTTTTGACTTAAAATTGCTGCATAAATCCACTATAGTCAGCAAGAGATTATTTCAGAATAAAACTTTGAATACCTACCATTTTCATAAATATTACTTTCCTGATCAAATTTCATAATTATATCTGATTTCCTGTATCCCTGGAATTAACATTATTATTAAAAATCTGAATCTATGGAATAATTTGCATCTAAATATTACTTTTTATCGTTAATTGAGGAATTTATGAGATTGTGATTATTCAAACCCAAAGGTTCAATGTCTTCTCTCTTTTATGATAACAAACACCATACTGCTGTAAAATTGTCTTCACAGGAACACCTGATCCTATTAACTAGGAGGATTATCCAAAAGTCACTGAAGTAGTCGAATCAACTTTCCTTTGCTGAGGCCTGATTCCTGCAAGACAGTCCTGACCTGATATGGAAAGGACCACTGTACCACTTGAGAGGCTGCTAGAACTAGGTACATTAAATCATCAGGAGGAATATGACTGAGTAAGTGAGCTCTCAAAAATTCTGTCTTTAGTTTGTGAAACATTTTCATTTATATCCCTCAATTACAGATCACAAGTTAACTTTATTGTTCATTTATTTCCATTAAAATAATTAATTTCATCAATTTCATATATTTCTGATTATTTTTCTTGTTTTCATCGTTTGAGTACATACATTTGGAAAATTAGTATTTTTTCTATTCCAGAAAACACCACCACAGTGAGAATTTCTTTGCTATAGAAAAAATATCTTTTCCCTTAATTTTTTTTGCACCTTTTATTTTGAAAGATTGTGGCGCTCACTATTTCCCTTTAGTATCTTGTTTTTTTCAAACAACCCTCCTGAGCAGCCCAAAGTCAAGAGCAAATCAAGCTATACAAACTCTTTTATATAATTTTTACATAATATATGAAAAGTAGTTTACACATTGGATTATTTAGCTCTGAAAGATTCCCTTACCTTCCAAGGGTTAAGTGGAAAAACATTTTCCGTGATGCATTGCATTGCAGACAATAAACTTTGCCCTTTATTTCTTGATAACTGAATACAGTATATTGTTTTTTTTTTATTTCTTGAAATAATAAAGACGATATTATTATTTTTATTAATATTATTAAATACGTGGTGGTGCTCTCTTGTAGAAAATTCTATCTGGTAAAAATACTTGCTGATTTATCTCATATTATATTTGATTTGTTTTCTGGCTATTTTAAAGTCCATGGTTTTGTTTATGAACTATACCGAGTGTAACAGGATCATTTTACACCCCTCTTATCTCCGTTAGTTTTGGAGGTAATTGATTGAAATTTGGGATATGCCATGAATATAATAAGCAACACCTTTTGACCTACAAATGATTTGTGATCCAACAATACGATACCGAAAGTGAGAAACAAATCATTTGTAGGTCAAAAATTGGCATATCCCAAATTCCAATCAATTACCTCCAAAACTAACGGAGATAGGGGGGTGTACCATGATCCTGTTACACCCGGTATATCAGAGGTTTGGCTATTAATGGTGAAGAAAAGAAAAAAATTCAAATCGTAGTTTTGCTGGTTTAGCTGTACAACAGAATTTTGATTATAATTTATAATAATATATAATATATAAATTATAATTTTGATTAATTACCTTGAATGAATTGTCTGATAAGATTAGTAACTTCTGTGGAACCACCTCTGACATAGAATACAAATGCCTTTTGTCTCGTTTGACTCATGTTTCTGATAGAATAAGTAGGATGTGAAACAAAAAATTGGCTTCTAAAACTTTTGACTATGGAAGGTACCAATTGAACCGGAATTTCAAAAATTACCTTCACATTTTCCAGGTACGAATCAAAAGGAATCCTTTTTTTGTCTAAGCAGGTGATTTATTCACTTCAAATGCTAAATTCATATCATGGGATGAAGTAGTAACCAAACTAAAATAAGATGTCTTGCCTTATCATTGTGATGATGATTTACTTTTTTTTTTCCTTTGTGAATAATTGCGAATTTACCTTATTGCCTATTTTTTCTTCTTTTTCGAGTTATGTGACACACTATCTTATTTGGGTGTATTGAAAATATCTTTGTTTTCCTGGTAGCTACTTTTTTTCAAGTGTTGTGTCACTTTTTTTGGGTAAAATTTGCCTTGACTATTTTTCTATCATCTTGTTTGAGTGAATGACCTCATAACTTGGAAAATATTGAATCTGAGTAAAGGCTACTGTTTCAAGTATTTTGGATCTTATTGTGTTAGAGATTATTGGTTTAATTAATTGACATTGTTTTATTTTTAGATTATTGATTAAAATTCGAATTTGACTAAATGATATGCTATGATTTCAGAGTAAAATTTCAGGTGTCTTTAACACAACTTGTTTGATATATTTTTCATTAAATCTCATGAACATCTTGTATTTCATACAACATCAACATATTATCTCAGTTACAACAACAATATCAATTTTTTTCTGGGGTTAAAATCGATTAGTGGTAGGCTTTGGAGTGCACTTTTGTGGGATTTTTTAGATCAGTAACAAGCTTTGGAGTGCCTATATTTCTGGTTTATCATATACAGGATGAAAGATATGAGTCCTCTCTTTTCTTACTCAGAACTCAAATTAGTAATCCAAACTAAAAAAATAACAATTCTTAAATTATTTATTAAAATCTTTAGTTCCATTGGATTGGAAAAAACAAATAATTTGTACAATTATTAGTTTAAACTTTAAAGACAGAAATATCATCATATTCTAGATTTATTGCATTATCCTCTTGTTTTTGCAAGATATTCGAAACTCTTATAAAAAACAGGAATACAAATTGGAAAACGCAAATTGATTTCATCCATTACAATCTGACATCATGTCATTGCGGCGAATATGGCAATTTACAACAAATTCTACTCGAATGCCCTACACATAGTCATAACACCAATATATTATACTTGAAGTTATTAGTTAGCAAGAATGTACAATCTGCTTTATCACAAGACGACCTGATTAGAAATCCCAATGCCTACACGTCACTAATCATTTCATCATATCTTAAATCTATTAACATAAAATTATAGATGCAGAAACACAACAGGGAAGAGGTGATGATGGCAAGAGGTCCCTTACCTAATAGACTAATCCCCGAAGTACCTGGGTAAATAACAAAGAAGGAAGGACACTAGTTGAGTTTTGGACGGAAATGTCTGCTGCTTGAAAATGGACCGAGGAGCAGAAGCAAAGAACTTTTGAATAACATCAGACTAATAACTGGTAGGTGTTTTCAATTATTCGTCATCTTTTCAATTGTGAACTGTAACGCGACCATATAGGCAGCCGTTTTGCTCTTTATCACGATCAATCACGTTTTCATTATTAATTCTTCTTCTGGCGCCATCTGTGAGAGTTTCGTCAAGGCGTGGTCCGGATTCATGTAGGGCGCTGCGCTCAACTTTGCGGTGTAAGATCTAGGCCACCCGTATTACATGTACGAGGATGTTGGGGTGCATAAGTGTTAGGGCACTATATAAATAAAAAAAAAAAACTGGGAACCGAAAAAACCCTGAGAAAATCGTTTCATTGCAAAACACAGTTCTAGTTTCGATAATTATTTGGATCTACCAATCTGAATTCTTTTTTGATGTCATTGCCTTGTCCATATATTTTCAAAGATTCATTTTCTATTCATAACTTCTAGAATATGAGGTGTATCAAAATGAAATTTGGTATAGGTGAATGGCACGTGAAGTATATTGTAACGTTTTTTGATTTCTGAGACAATTCTGGATCAGAATGTGACATTTTGAAAAGTTTTCGAGACTACTTCATTTATTTGGATTCACTTTTAATATTACATCTAGGTGACCATGATCGGACGTAAACTAATCTGAGGGGACCTCAGGTGATGTCAGAAAATTACAATGGAAAAGTTTTAGTGACTAGTATGATAGATAGGAATAAGACAAGTTGGCAAAATTACATTTTCGTGTCTATTAGTTTTATGGTATTTTTACCGATGCCAAATAAATACACACGCACATAAATTAAATATTACTAAGGGAAATACTGTATAATAATTTATCAACTTTTGTCAAGTGTGCCATGAATTATCTCACCACCTAGCCGTGTATTCTGCTGACTCCGTAAGAACTCAACACCCCTGATTTCCGAGATGTCGAGCAAGCACCGAGGTTTCTTAATTCCAGTTCCCACAGAAAGCGTCAGTCAGACTTAAGATTTATTCAAGTAAACATCCATTGTTCATGTTAGTTTTCAAGTTCGTAATAAAAATTATTTTTTAAAAAAACAAGTCCGTCGTTGCCGAACTTATTTCATGAATCATAATTTATTTACTTCCATTGTAGTTAGAATTGTCACATAAATCAAAAAATGTTACAATATACAGGGTGTTCCATTTAAAAATTCAAAACCGTAGCCATTTTTGGGTTGACCGGAAAGTGAAAGAAATGCGAAAACTTATTTTAATGTGTCTTTCTAGGAATAGTCGAAATTCATGTAATCACAAAGTATGGGTTCAAGAACAATTTTTTTCCCTTTTAAGTGAGATGACGTCTATACCCTATAATGGAACACTGTGATATACCTGGAGCTTAAATATGTATAATGTTTATCACAATCCTGTGCAGATTCAATAACTGGCTGAAGATGGAAGTTATAAACAGGTATTCATTGTAATGGGAGGCTGATTTCCAGGTGAGTGAATAGAAATAGCTGAATCTTCCTAATGTTGGTTAGCAAATTCTTCATGCAATATTGTTATCAAGATATATGTATATTTTTTTTCTCTTCCTTTGAGCTGTTATTTGAGTTAAACGCTCATATTATCTCGCATTCTAATTGTACCGGGTGATTCAGTAAGGAACAGTCAAATTGATACGTCCACCGCTAGGGGGCGTAATAGTTTCTATGGTACAATAAATGAATTTTTTCGGAAATTGTCCTATATAAGTTCAGAAATGAAAACTCTCGCGTTATTGCCAACATATGGTCCATCTTTTTGAGAAATAAAGTTTCATTTTAGGACGTAAAATAAAGGTGAGATCCTGAATCCTAAACTTTTTGGAATGTAAATAAATGAATGTAAATGAAGTTTGACTTGACGGAATTTTGGTAACAAGACATGGTTCAAGAAAGAAAGGATTGGTGAATAGGATAAACAACCATCCATGCCATTCTGTTTCTTACCGCCCTCGCTAGAGGGCGTATTTTGTGAGGTTAATCGTTTTTTCAATTTTTCTCCGGAATCTCATATGCATCGGTAGTCGAATTTTTTGCCCAAACTTTTACGACTGTTAGTTACTGAGATACACAGTACTTCGTTATCCTTACTGAATCACCCGGTACAGCGTGCAAACGGTGGGCGTTGAATTCGTCATTACTTGTACTTTCATCGAGCTCTTGTGGAAAAAACCCGTCCGATGCCTCAGAAGGAAGGTATTGACGTCTAAAGTCGGGTATACTCCCCAAAAATCTGTTTACGTCACTGTTTGTGGGCATAGCTCTGTTTTGAGTGATCTGACGTCAAAAGTACCTAACAAAAAAGAAAACCAACGTCATTTCTAATTTTTTGAAAAAAAAAACAGTGATTCCTGGGTGACCAATCCATCCTCAAAATTACCCTAGTCTCTTCCGGCGTGAGTCTCTCCCTGATATATATATATACAAGATATAATTATACAAGCGAATGATGCATGTGCTTCATTGAATCATCTATTTAGGGTAGATTTTACCCACAAACAAGTTTGGTACAATTTTGTTTTTTTTTAACGTAGTTTCCCCGAGAGGCCTATTCCACGGTTTCTTCTTGTTGTTGTATTTTGGGTGTTGTGTGTGTTTTGTGTATGAGTCTGAGTATGAGTATTTCGTCATCGTCGCTTTATTCCTGTACTTCGTCAATCGACATCTTTGCTAATGTCTTCGATTTCAACTATTTCGAGTGATTCGCTCGCTTCTCTTTTCCTTGATGTTCTGGGTAATGGAATACCATTGTTGGGTAGTCGTAATCGTCTTTGTCGTCTTCTGGAATGTCATCTACGTGTTGCGTAACGTTGGTACATTTCAACTGTGGAATAATAGTCTTGTTACTTCGTAATGATACTTGAGATAAAGTTAAACAACTTGTATATTTTTGAAATTGTATTTTTGCTAGGTAATTTGAAGTTGTTGATAGAGATTGTCAGATTTGATATTTTTGAAATAAAACCTTTGGAAAAGTGATCAACGAAAGAAAAGATAATTGAAGAGACGAGACAAGTATATAGAATTTCAGATATTAAGAATAACATTGGTCCTTCGAGTAGAATAATTGGTTCTTTGGAAAATGCAGCCTGAAGAAGATAATCTATATAAATTCACCAGTAGCAGAAAAACAGCAGGTACCCACCGTAATCTTGACAACGATTTTGAGTGGCCACCAGATTTTGGAAATATGTCAAGAAGAAATATAGATGTCACGAATATAGACGAAAATGCATTACCTCAGACAAATCAGGAAACAGTTATGAACAATACGGATGAAAACCAAGTGGAAGCGGAGTTAATTAGTCAGACCGACCAAGCTAATATAATTCCCAAATCAAAAACCGACAATGACAACCACTGGGACAAAGATTCTGTATGTTCAAGAAAAACCAGAAAATCAGCTAGTAGTTTGACTGTACACAGAAAAAGACATACACTTGAAGTTGAAAAGCTGCGACAGACCATTGAAATGAAAAAACTGGAAAATAAACTCAAATTGATGGAGCTTGAAAACGAAGTCCGTGAAACAGAACTATTGGAACAAGAGGAACTCTTATCAGTCAAAAGCACATCATTACATCAGAAACAGTGTGACAAACATACCATAGAATGGGTAAATAGTATACCTGCAGATATTTTTGGGTGTGAACAAGAAGAAAAGAAGACAGAAGACAAAAATAATGGTAGTGAAAGAACTGAAATCAGACAACTCTGTGAAACCATAAGTGAAGCTATTAAATCAGTTTCCTCAATGCCAAAACAAGACAGATTCATTGCCAGACAAGTAGTGGAAAAAGATTTCAGTTATTTTGATGGAAACCCTGAAGAGTGGCCTACTTTTATCTCCCAATTTAAACGCATTTCAACTTTATGTGAATATTCTCCAGAGGAAAAAATCATCAAACTTCAAAAGTGTCTCCGAGGTGAAGCCAGACTTGCAGTTTTAGGAATGATCACTTCATCCGCAAATATTGATTTGATATTGAAGACCCTCGAAATGCGCTTCGGACGTCCAGATCAAATAATTGATGGATTAATTACCAGAACGAAAAATTTACCATTTGTTAGAGACCATAATATGGATTTGTTGGTACAGTTTTCCAACAATGTAAGCTGTCTTGTGGCAACCATCAAGTCTCTTGAATATTATGAACACCTTCAAAATCCTCAACTACTACGTGACTTGATTCAAAAACTGCCTGATTCTTTGAAACTACAGTGGGGTGAAAAAATCATTCACAGCAGCATACGAGCCAATCTTCAAGATTTTTCGGTATGGTTAAATGAAAAAGCATCTGCTGCATGCCTTGTGAATTTTTCAAGAAATTTTAAAGCTGAATTGAAAAGTAAACAGACCTTTTCACAACAGAAAAAACAAGAAAGTACCTTGGTATCAACAGACAAAGAAGACAATGTGGAATATTGTAGATACTGCAGATCTAGAGGACATCTGATTATACATTGTTCAAAAATGAAGTCTGACGAAGTGGATACACGATGGAATATAGTTACAAAACTCAAGTTATGTTTCTCTTGCCTTCGAAACAACCATCAGACTACCAGGTGCCGATTCAAGCAACAATGTGGGATAAATGGATGTAAACGAAATCATCATCATATTCTCCACAAAGATTCCCAGACTGAAACAAAACATAATGGTGAAAGTTCTACTTCCACACAAAATACAAATCATAAAAACGAAGAGAATATTCTTGCAATAGGACATGGATCTGGTAATGTTCTTCTTCGTATGGTGAAAGTAAAGCTTTATGGGGAAAATTCAATGGTAGAAACTGTAGCACTTTGTGATGAAGGTTCGAGTGTTACATTGATTGACAAAACCCTGACTGAAAAACTACATCTCAAAGGAAAGTCGCAACCGTTATGCATTCAATGGACAAATAATATGACTTCCAGACATGAGAACTCAATATCTTTGAACTTGGAAATATCAGGAGTTCATAGTGATGCAAAAATCTTTTCAATGAAAAATGTAAGGACCGTTGAGAATTTATCCCTACCAACTCAGACAATTCGGGCGCTTGATTGGGAAAGATATCCATATCTCGGTGGAATTCCTTTTACAGAAATTGAAGAACAGCCCATGATATTACTTGGACAAGACAACATCCATTTGACAGTTGCCAGAAAAGTGGTTCAAGGTGACGAAGACTTCACATCTCCTATAGCGACTAAGACCAAGCTCGGATGGATTTTCCATGGAAAAACAATACAACATGAGTCCAAATTCTATTCATTCCATATTTGTGATGACATTGAAATATCTGACGACAAACTCCATGAGTTGGTGAAGCAATCTTTCACAACAGACGCCTTCGGAATACTTCCTTTCAGAAATCAACTAACGAAACAAGAAAACAGAGCTGTTGAAATCATGGAAAAGACAGCGAAACGCCTAGAAGACCGATTCGAAATAGGACTCTTGTGGAAAGAAGACGATTTGCAACTACCCGAAAGTAAATATACTGCAATTCAACGTCTCAGATGTGTTGAAAGAAATATACAGAGGAACCCCGAACTCAAAACCCGATATTGTGATAAAATCAGCAGCTATGTAGAAAAAGGATACGCGCGGAAGTTGACACCAGAAGAGGCAGCAATAGAAGGTCCAAGATGTTGGTATCTGCCTCATTTTGGAGTTGTTAATGCAAACAAACCCAATAAGCTACGTCTGGTGTTTGACGCAGCATCTAAGTCTCATGGGGTCAGCCTAAACGATAATTTGCTTAGTGGCCCGGACCTACTGCAATCACTTATTGAAGTACTGATGAAATTTCGTCTTCGAAGATTTGCCTTCAGCAGTGACGTTCGAGAGATGTTCCACCAGGTGCGGATAGTCAAGAAAGATCAAAGCTCCCAGAGATTTTTATGGCGAAATGGAGACCCGACACAACATTTAGACGTATATGAAATGCAGGTCATGACATTTGGCGCTACGTGTTCACCAACCTGCGCTCAATACATCAAAAATTTGAATGCAAATCAACTTACAAACCGACAAGAAATTTTAGAAGCAATTATTAAAAAGCATTTTGTCGATGATTACCTGGATTGTACAGACACTATGGAAGAGGCTCTTGATATTATCTCTGAGGTGAAACGAGTTCAAAAACTAGGAGGTTTCGAATTAGTCAATTGGGTTTCCAATAGCAAGGAGCTCATGAAGACTCTCTCGGAAAATGAAGACATTCACAAAGATCTGAACTTGGACTGCGACAAAACGATTCAGAGGATTTTAGGACTCTCCTGGAATTCAAAAATGGACACATTTTGCTTCAAGTTGAAAAAATTGAGAAGAGACGACGATGATGTCAATCGACCTACAAAAAGACAGGTTTTGAAGACAGCTATGTCTATTTTTGACCCTCTTGGACTTATTGTGAATTTCACCATCAAAGCACGAATCCTCATTCAAGATATCTGGCGAACAGGTATCGGATGGGATGATCATATAGACGAAGATTTGAATCGAACATGGATTTTATGGAATAATGATCTAGATAAAATTGAGAAAATCTCAATTGATCGATGCTACTCTGTAAGAATTCCTGAAGCAAGCAAAATAGAGTTACATGTATTTTGCGATGCGAGTAAAAAAGCCTTCGCTACTTCGGCTTACATGAGGACATTGACCATGGAGGAAGTTGAAATAACACTCATTATGGCACGTGCCAGAGTAGCTCCAACTAAACCAATATCAATACCAAGACTAGAACTCCAAGCCGCCGTTATGGGGAGCCGACTAGCCAAATCCATTATTGAAACCATAGAGATCAAATTCGACCGATTATACTTATGGACCGACTCGACTACTGTTCTTTATTGGATAAAGGGCGATGCAAGAAAACTTGGACAATTTGAAGCTCATCGCATAGGTGAAATTCAAGAAATCACAAATGTAGACAATTGGCACTGGGTTCCATCGAAATTAAATGCTGCAGATATCGCGACTAGATCATATGATTCAGACGAAATAATCGACTTTGAGACCTGGTTCAAAGGACCCGCATTTTTATATGACAGAGACGAAGAACTATGGCTAAAGAAATGTCAAGACAAATCAATTGATGAAATTGAACATCCTGAATTCATTGACCTGGTTGTAGAAGAGACTCTATATCTACCAGATATCAGCAGATTTTCAAAACTGTCCCGACTCCTGAGAACGACTGCCTGGGTCCTCAGATTCGTCAAAATCATGGTATCTAGAATAAGAAAATTGAATACAAAATTTCCAATATGTTTGAAACCCTCTGAAATAGACCATGTCAAGTTGCTGTGGATCAAGAAGTGCCAAGAAGACTGCTTCTCGGAAGAATTACAACATCTCCGAAAGAATAAGTTGTTGAAGAGTCGAAATCGTCTGAAAATGCTTTCTCCATCAATTGATGATCGAGGAATTATCATTTTCAGCGGTAGAACCGACCTTGCATCAGAAATGGAGTCATCCGCGAGACGGCCAATCATTCTTCCGAAGAAACATAAATTGGTTGAACTTCTGCTGCAAGATTACCATGAGAAATTTGCACATCAAGGTGTAGAGACTGTTCTAAATGAATTAAGAAGACAATACTGGGTGATAGACGGAAGGAGCGTAGTGAAATCTATTTTTGCAAAATGTCGAAAATGCAGAATACACAGAGCAAAGCCAATCATTCCAGTAATGGGACAACTTCCTGTAGAAAGACTAACACCTTCAGTGAGACCCTTTACGTATACAGGGGTCGATTATTTCGGACCATTTTTGGTGAACATTGGAAGAAGACGCGAGAAAAGGTGGGGCGTCATTTTTACATGTCTAACAATAAGAGCTGTGCATTTAGAAGTTGCACACTCTTTGACTACCGATTCAGCCATTATGGCAGTGAAAAGGATGGCATCCAGAAGAGGAAAACCAAAAGAAATTATTTCGGATAATGGGACAAATTTTCGAGGTGCGGCTGAAGAGTTAAGGAGAGCTGCAGAAGGACTGGATCAAGAAAAGATTGCTGATACTCTTTCAGAAAGTGGTATTTATTGGAAGTTCATACCACCTGCATCACCTCATATGGGGGGTGCTTGGGAAAGAATGGTTCGTTCGGTTAAAACAACATTCAATGTGATATTGAACGGACAGGTCTTGAAAGACGAACTTTTACAAACTATCTTTGCAGAGTGTGAAAATATAATAAATTCGAGGCCTCTAACGAAGTTATCTATAGATCCAAACGACTTTGATTCCCTAACACCGAATCATTTTTTACTGGGCTCTACCAACACAACGATAGAGTACTCGAATAATGTTGACTACAGAAAAGAATGGATGAAGTCACAGAAAGTTATCGAAAGTTTCTGGAAGAGGTGGACTAAAGAATATCTCCCAACATTGACCAAACGAACGAGATGGACAGATGATGGAAAACCACTGAAAGTTAATGACATCGTCATCATAGTTGAAGACAATGCAGCAAGAAAGTTCTGGAAGTTAGGAAAAGTTGAAGAAGTTTATCCAGGACCAGATGGCAGAGTTCGTATCGCAGATGTAAAAACTACTTCTGGAATCTACAAAAGACCAGTTGTTAAACTTTGCAGAATCGATGTGGAAGAATAGAAGAGTGAGAAGAGTAAACTCCCTCACGGGGGGAAGAATGTTACTTCGTAATGATACTTGAGATAAAGTTAAACAACTTGTATATTTTTGAAATTGTATTTTTGCTAGGTAATTTGAAGTTGTTGATAGAGATTGTCAGATTTGATATTTTTGAAATAAAACCTTTGGAAAAGTGATCAACGAAAGAAAAGATAATTGAAGAGACGAGACAAGTATATAGAATTTCAGATATTAAGAATAACAAGTCTTCTCGGGAAAACCACGTAAAAAAAAAACGTGGAGTGGAAAATAGATGAATGGAAATGAAATAAATACAAAATTGTACCAAACATGTCGTTATTTTTTCACTTGAAATCTTACCTGAATAGACCATTTAACCTCAATATTGACGTGGGAAACGTTTTAAAATCTTCAATGAAGCACATGCATCATTCGCTTGCATAATTGTATCTTGGAATGGAAATACTTAATGACGCGCGAACGCGGCGAAGCGCGAGGCGCGCCTATAGGAGCCTTGAAATTCACGCCGGAAGAGACAAGGGTAATTATGAGGATGGATTGGTCAGCCAGGAATCATCGTATCACGACCTTTTTCATTTCAAAATACTAGAAATTACGTTGGCTTTCTTTGTTATTTGAGGTATACTCGACTGAGAACGTCAATACCTTCCTTCTGACGCATCGGACGAGTTTTTTCCAAATGAACTTGATGGAAGTACAAGTAATGACACGCTGTACAATAATTATAACGCGATATAAATGTTATATACTGATTCAGGGAGATACTGATGAAGGGGATGCTAGGGGTTTTTGTTGATTGGGGATGGGATTTTGTCTTCGGGGAGATATTGAATTTGATGAACGAGAATTATATTGTTGAATGAAAATTAAGTTTATTTCTTGTATTCTGTCGTTAATACCCAAAACAGCTTAGCCAGCCGACATGGGAAGATCTTGATTATTATGTCTATAATGTAGAACCCCATCTTTTCGAAGGCACCTAAAACGTGCTTTCAAATCGTGCTTTCAAAACTCCAAAAATTTCTGGTTCTCTTCAAGAGTATTTGCTGCAGCCTTTCGTGCCGAATAGGCCAAAAAATAAGCGTAAATATTCTTTGCCAAAGCCATGATCAATGTAGAAAGCACGCTCACTTTTCTTTTTTCAAAAACTCGTTATGACTTTTTCTCATTACAATGCCTTATTTCATAATTTCTTTTTGTTCTAATTATGATGAGACCTCTTGTATATTATTTTTCCTTATATTTTATTGGTGATTGGTATTTATTACGATTTATCTCAAAATATATCACTTTTTATTGGGTGGCCCATAGTTGTAGATCTAAATTTACGGAAGTTTTCCGATAGCCACTGCCACTGCTTTCTATCACTCTGTATCTCAAAACTTAAGACTTGTAGGACATACGTTTATGGGAAGTTTTTTTTCTTAAAATGTGTCAAAGAATCACCCCCTTAAATATTAGAATGTCTCTAGGGAACACCCTGTATATATATATTGAGAAAAAAAATCATTATAATGAGAAAAAAGGAATTATAATGAGTTGTTCTTTTGCAGCCTGTAATTTTTTCCCTTTTTCAGAAGACTGATCTGCCTGCTGAAGCTTTAATATGATGTTTTTTACAAACTGGCTGAAGATGAGTTAAAAATGTATGCAAGGCTTCTTCTTCTTCAACAGTAAAATTTGTGTTGATGATACCATTAAAAGGCATGTTGAAGCTGATTTCCAGGCAAGGTGGATATAGGATGGTGAAACAGCTTCCTATTAACAAGCACTAGAATAAACTGTAGACTTTTGCTTACTTGATTTCATACCGTAGTGATATTTCCTGTGATTACCAGAGATGTCACCATACCTTATGTCGGTAAAACAGAAACTGTGATTCTGTTAATGCCGTATGTTTTATAAGAGTAGTCAGATTTACTAAAAAAGTGTTTCAATGTTTCAATTCACGTCTGTCAGATGCGAACCACAGAAATACGTAAGCAACAGAAATCTTCGATAATCGATCTTACCGCCATCTTCATTCAAGTCGTGGAAATATTACTACATTCTCAAACGGTCTACAAGGTTTTCGCAGAAATAATTGAATTTAAAATTTCACTTATTAAATTTATTATTCAAAATTATCAATTAATTAAAACTGAAGAGCTGTTTCACCATCCTATATCCAGTTTGTTTCCAGGTAAGTGAATTACGTCGCACCCCGAAATTTTGGCCCTGTTGAAATTTGAAAAACGATGTCTAATTTTTTCAAAATGTTTGGCTTTACTTACGTATTTTGGCCTCCTGATCACGAATGTGAAAACCAAATTGTGCGGGGATACTTTTCGAGATATTCCCAAGTAAAACTTTGATCATCCTTCATTTGCTATTGTTTAACTGCTCATCGCTGGCATGTATGTTGTACACGAAAAGTGGTGTAAGTGCTCGCGGAAAATATTTGCTAAAATTGCTAAAATTTGATGTTAATGTAATGTAATGTAACATACAATACTATGGCAATGTTGCCAGTCGTCGTCCGTTCACGCGAGGGAATTCTCATTCAATAAATATCTGTCCTTCTTTCCGACACGAAGTATAGATAGATAGAAATGCTGAATGCTCCACGAGAAAATTTTTTCTGAAAATTGGTACCAATGCCACCTTTTCTCATGGAAGATGAACTTTGATAATAATTTAGATATAAATGGTTAAATTAATAAATATAATGCCGTTTCTCATGAAATATTACTTAATAATGGGTTTTTTGGTATTCTGACTCCTCGCGGTTTCAATTTCACAATTCGAATTGTTGAAATCAGAAAAAAGTTGATCAAATTTCAACAGGGGCAAACTTTCGGAGTGCGACGTAATTAGTGTAGCGTAGTTTACATGGTTAATCTTTGAAGATAACGTCCAGAAAGTTATACCAGATGAAATAAATGAATATCGCTGATGAAAAAAATGGGTATCAACTTCGTTACTTTCAATGGAACACCCTATAAATTTTTGGAAAAAAATTGAGATGTTGATAATTGTTGCGATTTGGTAAAATCAAATTATAACAAAATGTTGATCCTGAAACATTTGAAGAACAGATAAACGAGCAGCATTATTCAGGAATATCAATATTATTTTTATGTATTTTTTTAGGTCTTGTAGATTCCAATCTATCTAGCAGAATACCTATATCTGTTGTCCTGTTGGGTTATATTTTTCATAAGAAAAATGTTTGATGTGTTACTTGTACCAATGATGAAAATAAGACCTGGTGGCGCTACTTTTCAATAGTTTCAGAAGAAAAATCCTAGATTTGAAACAATAGAAATTCGATACATATTCGCATCAAAGTCATTGGAAAATGGTTCCATGGAATTGTTAGAAACGATTAGAAGTAATTCAGAATAAAAAAGTCATAATTCCGTATCGACTCCTGCAGTAACCTGTAAAATTTCACGTTAGATACCTCCTTTGTACCAAATATAGATATTTATCTGAATAAGAGCACTAGAATTGTCAAAAATTCGAATAATATGGTATTGAAAACATAAAAGCAGAAAAACAATGAAATGTTTTTTTACAGCATAAAGCCAGGCGACACTTAGTACACGTTCCAAACCAACCAACACTTCAACCAACCAACCAACCAACACTTCAACAACTTCAATTTGTAAGTGAATAAATTTTTTCATCCACAAATAATCGATAATTGTTTCATAATCATCGATTGGAAAAATTATTTGAATAAACAGCATTATTTATTAATCGACAGCTCTTCACTTATTTGTTTTTGCAGTACACCATCACCACCTCTACTACTACTGCTCCCTCTACGACCACCATCGCCAATCTTCTGTCAAAGCTTCCGTAAAACCTCCTCCGATCGAAAGGTGCGGGAATGGTGTGGGTGAGTGGGGAAGGGGGGGGGAGGGTTGGGGTGGGTTGGGGGTTTGGGTTGCAGCGGCGGGGGCAGTGAGGCTGCCGGGGGGTGGGGGGGCAGCCTTGCTGCCCCCGTCACCGCACCCCTCACCTTCTTCTACCCTTCCCGATCTTCCTTTCCTCCCTACCCCACCACCCACTCCCTTCCCGCACCTTTCGAAAGGAGGTAGGAAGCTAGGGGAGAAGGACGACGACAGTGAACCGTGAGGGGAGGAGTGGCAGCAGAGGAACAAAAAAGGGTACCTATTATTAATATACAAATTTATTTATGATTTTATTCGAATTTTTGACAATAAATAAAAGTGCAAATGAGGTGTATTTCGGGTTTTTTTTTTGAAAAAATTTTTCTTTTGAACCGTTTGAACATTCCGCCAGAGTATAGGTTCTACTAACAAGAGAGTCGACTCAGCGTATTTATGAATGAAATAGTAAAATAGTATCGACTGACCTCGAAGAGGGAAAAATAACCATTGCGAATGAATCGTTGGGTCATCTGACTCTGTCTATGTCAAATTTCACAAAATGACATCTTTCGTGAAGTTTGGCTTACATGATGCAGTTATCTGCTGTTAACCAGGCGTCGCCTCTTCGAATTTTGATTGGACTTTAGCTTTAGATAGCTTTCTGTCGCCCGAATTAATTCCTAGCCAATCACAAAACACTTCTCTAAAATCATGAATACTTATGAATTGAGCTTTTTACAATATTTTTTCAGATATAATTAACTTATTTGGCAATTTCACTTTATTATATAATAATTACAGTGTGTTAAATTGACCAGCATGAATCGTCTTTCATCACTTGTGAATTTATAATTGAGGACATTTTGCAGATATATCCAGCCTCACAGAAAATTGATTTCATAACAGCACACTTCAAGGATTTTCAGTGGATCTTAACAATTCTTCTGAGATTTTTTTGGTGAAATCAGTAAAGATTAGTTACATGATAAACCTTCTCCAAGTTCAAGTATAAAGCAATCATCTAATTTGAGAAATTTATTTCACCAATGCATCATAAGAAATGTACAAGAAGGAATTACTACTCTAAGATGTTGTAGTGACCAGTGACCTGCCCAATCTTTTTTTCCTTATACTTTGATATTATCAATGCCCTTTCAGAATATTCAATAAAAACTTATCTTGATTTTCTGTTCCTCTAGATTTTTGTACTGATTTTCAGATCCACTACTGCTTCATGTTATAAATTCACTTTTTCCTTAAAAAACCTCAGATGATAATATAGCAAATTCCTTCAATCAGTTGTCAAATATATTTAATTCGTAGTAAATTTTCAAGGTCATTTGGTAACATTCCCGCCTTTCTCTGAGTCAACTCTCTGGTTAGTATAACCTATACTTTGTGATTCCGCTATGCGATTCGGCACCGTCATTACCGAATTTAGAATCAACCAATGGATGGTGAAACAGCTCTTCAATTGTTTCTGCAAAAAACTTGTAGACCGTGTAAGAAGGTAGTAATAATGAAGATGGCGGTGATCGATTATCGAAGAAGAATTCTGTTACTTACGTATTTCTGTGGTTCGCATCTTACAGACTTTAATTGAAACGACATTAAAACACAATATTTACAGTTAATCTGGAATAATTATTGATATTTTGACTCTTCTCAGTCATTTCTCATCTAGAACAGATGAAACTGATAAAAAGATGACAGAAGCACAGTTTCTGTTTTACCGACACAAGGTATGTCGCCATCTCTGTTTATTTCAGGAAATATTACTACGGTATGAAATCAAGTAGGCAAAGGTCTACAGTTTATTCTAGTGCTTTTTAATAGGAAGCTGTATCACCATCCTATATCCACCTTGCTTCCCGGTAAGGACTGTATGAAACGAGAAATTCATAGTGTAGAAATTTTAAATCCAGTAGCAAATGATTTCCACTGTACACACTTCTATTAAGCTCAATTTATAAAGTCTGCTGCCGTAGCTTAAGTATATTTTTATTTTTCTCAATGAAGTAATGCACAAATGAATAAGCTGCTACAGCAATCAACATAGCACACAAGAAAAAAGGTAAATCTTCTGTCATGAATAATGTTCTGAATACGCGACGATGTATTTATTTATTTTGTCGATGCATGTTACAATAGTAGTTCAGTTGGTGATATTTAGTCTGTGATATTTTAATGTATAGTATGTCAATATGATATATTTATGTAATTTATGCTTAATTATCGAATATTTGATCATGTGATGCTCAATTAGCGAGTTACACCAAACGGTCCCACAGCACCGAGCAAGGTACAGCACTGCCCAGGCTGATTCCCGGAATCCAGCAAATTCAGCATCAAGTTCAACTAACATTATATTAAATTTTTTTTTATTTCTACTCCATTTTTTATTCAAAGTCTTGCACCTCTTTTGCTCTTTACGTTACCGATTTACGGACTTGCCCTACTCAAACACATGTTACTCCATTTTCCCCACAAATATTTTTCCATTATTCTTTAAAAAAATGTACCTACCCACTCTCCCTGCCCCGCTGTATATTTTTAAACTAATTTTAAGCCACACTGCTAAGCTAAGCTTGAACTGAAACCATAATATATTATCAAGATTCTCGCTGAAGTCATCAACTCACAGATCTCAGGTTACTGCTGCACGAGGCTGCTGATTCAGCAGACCGAGCCTACTTATTTTCGCGGCAACCTAGCCGAGACACACTTCTTTGTTACTTATTATTCAAGCAACATCAATTAACCATTTTTAATTCCATTCTATATTGTAAACATTGCAGTTCAGTAATAAAATTGTTTTTAACAAGTCTTTGTGCTTCGAGGGATATAACAAATATATATATAAAACCCTAATAATCTAAGGTAGATAAGTAACCCTAACAAGATGTGTACGTCAATGTTGTAGATTGGCAACATGATGCCGTTGATTCTGTGGCGTCACTGGTCACTGACGTCCACGGTTGCAGACTGGATCAACCACTGAACTGTCCTGACTTCACCGAACTGCCTTGGCGTCAAGCAGCAATCCGACGAAAGCGCTGCCCTGAAAGCTGTCGTACGCCACGTGAAGCGCTCGGACCAGGAAAGGATTCGGCCTCATTCTCTCATCCTCGATCCGAGCACACGCGCCATTCATGTTATGTAGTCTGTTATGCTGTTATGTCGTTCTTATCAATAAACAACTGTTCTGTTTTGTTTTAATTATTTCCTTAGCTTAAAATAATGATAATAAATAATGATAATAAAATAATGTTGTTGATTGAACATTAGATCTCCATCTGTATAAATGAACGCTTATAAAAGTTTGTACTTGGATAAGCAAATTATTCAGATCCATTCATTAAGAATCCTATGTAAGACAAATCATCCAAAAATATCAAAAGTATTATACCAGCAGAGATTGACCGGACCTAACATAGTATATGCTGTCAATACTGAAAAATACTATACCCATGTTTATTATAGAAAAACACATAATACGTATACAATCTATATAAATTAACTGATTAACAAGTATTAAAAAAGTTCGAAACTAGTTATCAATGAATGAATACAAAAACATTACAATTACACCAATGACAGCTTGTTAGAGCAGAAATATTTGCAACGATAATTCTAATCGAATAGAATTTTTTAATGTATGAATTTTTTGAACTTTCATATGAACGTCATTCCCTCATTTCTTTCAGTATGTCATCGAATCTTTCGCCTGCATCAGCTTTTATTTGATGAAAACCTAACCTAACTTTGTTTAAATTTAAGTTACTAAATATCCGACTGCTATATATTTGATTATAAAATCGTATCAGTCGGTTAATCGGCTTTGTTTGTTCAAATGTTTCAGGGTTTAGTTTTATTCTAGATATTGAATCTGCATTTGAATTCAGAGTGCATGTTTTACATACGATTTTATAATCAAATATATAGCAGTCGGATATTTAGTAACTTAAATTTAATCAAAGTTAGGTTAGGTTTTCTTCTTTCATCTTGTTCTCAAATCATCAAATAAACCACCCGATAATAATTCCGATCAAACATCATATTCATTATCAAAAGAAGTTCTTGTTTTTTCTTATAACCAGAAAAAAATTTCAATACAAAACTTATCTTATCTCTAAACTTATAAAATTACTAATGTAAAAATACCAGTCAATGAACTATTACATATTATGAAAACAACAGTCACACAGAATTTATTAATTACTGTGAAATTTGTAAAAGAGCAAAATATGCTCTTAAAAGTCCATCAATACCTTTTCAATTGATTCATATCGACTCATTCTCTTTCAATGAATTTCGTCAAGCTTTTTACGAAAGAATTCTATAACGAAACTAAAAGAATTGTTAAACCTACAAAAAATCAAAGTCCGTTTCACAACCCCAGACTCAAAACGAAAAGATTGATACCCCTTCAACTGAAGACTCTATTGCTGATCCAACCCCAAAAATAATTGCTAGTCAACAAGTATTCATAAATGAAATCAACTTGAACGTCAAATTAATTGAAAGTTATCGTAAAAACAAAATGTTTCCATAATATAAAAAATTCAACAAAAAATTGTTAAAGACGTCAATATTCAAATATCTCTTCCGAAACAACTAATTGGACAAAACTAATAATCAAGAAAAGATTTCCGAAAACGAAGCATACACAGAGCACATTTCAGATCAGTTTGAAAAATACACAGTTTATTCGAATCTGAAAAATTAACAAATCTTCTTGAATGCCAACATATTCGTACCATTTTTAGACAACCTGGAAAATGCAATTAGTTTTGCCAAAATTCATATTGTTCACCCCGACATATTACCTTACGAAATTTGAGAAATACTGTCTGAACTAAGATACCATAATGACACTAGAATAAATCCCAACGTCAACCACCATTCTTAGTACTCTATTATTAACCCCGGCCACCCCGCCCACCTCACCCCCACCCCACCCCACCCGTCCCCACCCCGCCCACCCCGCCTCACCTCCCCACCCCATACCGCCCCCGCCCACCCACACCGCCCCCGCCCACACCGCCCCCGCCCACCCCTCCCTGCACCGCCCCGCCCACCCACACCACCCCCGCCCACCCCGCTCCTCCCCACACCGCCCCCACCCACCCCGCCCACGCCCCCGCACGCCCACCCGCCCCCACCCACCCCGCCCCCACCCACCCCGCCCCCGCCCACCCCATCCCTCCCCACCTCCCCCCACCCACCTCGCCCCCACCCACCCACACCGCCCCCGCCCACACCGCCCCGCCCGCCCCATCCCTCCCCACCTACCCCACCCCTCCCCACCCACCCGCGCCGCCCCCGCCCACCCATACCGCCCCCGCCCACGCCCACCCACCCCGCCACACCTCCCCAATCCATACCGCCCCCGCCCGCCCACCCACCCCGCGCCCGCCCCGTCCACCCACACCGCCTCGCCCACTCACACCGCCCCCGTCCACTCACACCGCCCCCGCCCCGCCCGCCCACGCCCACTCGCACCGCCCCGCCCACCCACACCGCCCCCGCCCACCCACACCGCCCCCGCCCACCCCTCCCTGCACCGCCCCCGCCCACCCACACCACCCCGCCCACCCCGCTCCTCCCCCGCCCACGCCCCCACACGCCCACGCCCCCACACGCCCACGCCCCCACACGCCCCCGCCCACCCCTCCCCACCTCCTCCACCCACCCACACCGCCCCACCCACCCACACCGCCCCCGCCCACCCGCCCCACCCCCCCCCACCAGACACACAGACACAGACATTTTATTATAACGATTCTGTCTAAAGGGACGCTCATAGTGCACCTTAATGGTGTGGACCACAGCATGAGTCGTTGGTACTATACTATAGGTAATACAGCTGACTGTGTCTCCTTAGAGAACTGTGTTGGCTCAAAGCTCAACTGTGAAGAAGCTTTCGACAAAGGCCTTTTTTTACAACCATTGAAAAACACGGTCTGACGTGGCATGAACCCAAAGTAGATGCACTTACGAAACAAATCTAAGATAGCATGGTTATGAGATAGCCAGGGAATCCCTAATATCAACTCTTCTTGTAGATTTGACACAACTGTCGCATCTACCCATGTTGATCTACTATCGACGAAGCATTCGAATCGGACATTTCCCAAACTAAACGAAGTTGAATTTTGACAACCTAGGACGACGACTGTCCCAGGGCAATCCAGATTGGAACAGTCCACATCCGGAATTACGTCAGGTCTAACGAAACTTTCAGAAGCACCCGTGTCGATCAGTGATTTAGAGAAGCCAAAGTCCGGTCCTCATAACAACACGAAGAAGGAAACTTCTTATTCTGAATGGAGGAATGGGTTTGTGTTGAACTGCACCCATGCCGTGGCTGAGAGTTGGACAACGTTTCGACAAGCCCATCCTCAGAAACTAAAGCCGAGACCACAACATCCTGAGTAGTTGATGAATTATACTCGCTACAATCCTCCAATGACTTGTGCGAGTGAAGATTTTTCTTTTCGTCGATAGGGACACAAACTTTCACTATCCTGGATTTCACAGGCATTCTCCTACTTACTTTCTTCCTCATTCGTGAACTAGCATGCCGAAAAGAATTCCAACTATCCATTTTCACTGCATCATTCATCTCCACACACATTTCATTTTCACAAGACGAAGACAGGTTTGGCTGTACGACACTGACCTCCGAGAAATCAGGTTCAGCCTCAACAAAAATTTCTTCCTCGTCCTCAGGACGGCATCTTTCCAAATTGTATTCAGAAATACAATGGGAAGGGCAATTATCAAGCATTCCGGAATGCATATAAACATTCCACTATAGGATTCGGCACCCGCCTTCAGTCCCATTGGTTGATTCAAAATTAGGTAATGACGGTGCCGAATCGCATAGCGGAATGTTCAAACGGTGCCCAAATCCACAGTGGAATGTTATATCAAAGAATATCTACGCTTATCGTGTAAGCGTAGATATTCTTTGGTTATATGGTTTACGGTGCCGAAATAAAAAACAGTCAATGCTTTTATTGCATGCATGCTACCTAGGAAATTGATTTTAATCAATTATTTTCATACATTTCTCATTTATTCAATAATCGGTTGATGAATTGATCATCATTGAGATAAGTGTAGAAAGTCTCTGCTTTTTTAGGAGATAGGTGGAACGAGCGAGGATAGGTATTTTCATAAGTTATTGGCAACATTTATAGGGTTGAACATCAAATGTTGGCAACGGCAATTAGGAGTTACAGAATTAGTTTGTATGTAATTCTGTGCTGGGAATACACGTACATCACTAATTGTGTTCGTTGAATACATATTCTACCTATTATTGGTGAAGTGCGCGATGGATCAGCTCATTAAAGTTGATAATCTTCTTCATCGGGGAGAATTTAAAAAAGAAGAGGACATTGTGAAATGGCTCCATACATATGAGGAAGAGAGTAACACTTCGTGGCGTATTAAATCATCTTTGGAAAATAGCGTACGATTTACATACAAGTAAGTTTATTATGGTTCTGTATTCAGTTTGTTTGTGTGTGGTGTTTTTTTTTGTAATACAAGAACTTCTTCGAAAATCTAAGAAATCGTGTCACCAACTCATCTTCTATCAGATATACAGAGTTATTTTCAGTTTCTACAGAAATCGCCTTTTTCAAAATAGTAATTCATGTGCAGAAATTAATTAGGACTTTTCACAAGCCATTGTAATGAGAATCAGGTTATTTAAGGTATTTTGCGAATAAGTGTCATGCAACAAAATCCTTACGTTTTTGCACAAAATTCACGAACGAATTTTATATGAAATAAAAGGAATAACCAACAGTTTTAGATGGTTTTGCATATCATCACATTGCTGAGGTCACCCTAAGAAAGAAATTAAGTATACCTATTCAAACAATTCCTGATATAAGATATTTGTATAATTAATTCGAAAAATTGAAAAAAATTTGAGATTTTTTCCAATGGTTGTGTACCTTATGAATGTCACTGTATATCTATCTATCGAAGTTTTTCGTTACAATCGTGAATAAATTCCAGTTGAAAACTATTTTTGCTGGAGGAGATTGAAAGAATGTGAATTTTGTTTTAGTTTTCTAAATTGAAGATATACATATATTACATTTTTTACAATGTATCGGTCATCATGTCATCCTAATCGGATGAATTGTTTGAATGAATTTTCAGAACGACATTTCTTTGTCATCACGGTGGTTACCAGAGGGTAACTTCTGAAGAAAATAAAAAGAGCAAATCTAAAAATACACAATTTCGTGTGAAGATAGCTGTGCAAAAATGTAAGGTTTTTGTTGCATTACAAATCCCTCAGTCCATTCATCGAAAATTTGTTTGCATGGTTACAGAAATCATCAAGAGTGGTTGTCAGATAATAATTTTTCAATATTGTCATATTTTGTTCGATGCGTTAATTAAACGGAATTTCTCACAAATAAACGTTCAAAATACTTCTTCAACCTGCTGCAAACCAATACACGAAGATACACGAAAACATTCTCATTCGAATCGCTCGTGAGAACTCTTAATTGATTCCTGCAAATGAATTACTATTTTGAAAAAGGCGATTTCTGAAGAAACTGATAATCACTCAGTACTGATAGAAGCTGAGTTGGTGACACGATTTCTTGGATTTTCGAACAAGTTCCTATATTAATAAAAAACACTAGGGTAGTTCTGTGTAATTGAGATAAACAAGGAATACAGAACCACAATAAACAAGCGAAAACCGTAACTCACTAAACTTACTTCTATGTAAACCGTACGCTATTTCTCAAAGATGATTTAATATGCCACAAAGTGTTACTCTCTTCCTCATATGTATGGAGCCATTCCACAATGTCCTCTTCTGTTTTGAATTCTTCCCGATGAAGAAAATTATCTAGGTACTTCAATGAGCTGATCCATCGCACTTCACCACTAATACCTAGGTAGAATATGTATACAACGAACACAAGTGTCACAAGTGATGTAATTGTATTCCTAGCACAAAATTGTCAAACTGATTCTGTGATTCCCAATTGCCGTTGCCAACATGCATTTGATATTCAACCATATGAATGTTGCTAATATTTTATGAAAATATGCCTATCCTCGCTCGTTCCAACTATCTCCTAAAAAAGCAGAGACTCTCTACACATACCTCAATGATGATCAATTCAACAACCGAATGTTGGATAAATGAGAAATGTATAATAATAATTGATATTAATCAATTTCCTAGGTAGCAATAAAAGAATTGACCGTTTTTCAATTCGGCACCGTAAACCATATAACATTCCACTGTGGATTTGGGCACCGTTTGAACATTCCGCTACGCGATTCGGCACCGTCATTACCTAATTTTGAATCAACCAATGGGAATGAAGGCGGGTGCTGAATCCTATAGTGGAATGTTTATATGCTTCCGGAATCACTCATTCTACAAAAGAAGCTAGAATCTGAACAAACTGATTCGCCGGAACCTACGACAATAACGTTTACATTTTCCACACACTCTGGGGATGTAGAAACCCCAACACAACCCGACGGCGAATCAGGTCTCGAGGAAGCAAGCTTAGCTTCGCCCCCCTCAAGACGTTGTTCTAATGCCTCGAGTTGTCGGGACGATTCTGCTCTAGAGCTGAATCGCCCCTGGATTCGTTTCCCGAATCCATTCGCGTTCTTCTGGCATTAGATTTCTTTTTATTTGGCCCCTTTTTAGAGGACGCCGCTGGTGGTGCAGAAACCACCTGGTTTAATTGAGCAGGCTGTCTAGGAGGGCCCCTAGAGGTTACCTGCCCCTGGTCCTCCACACGCCTCGGCTCAATAGCTAACCGGGGGGTATTGGGGGGAAGTTCCCTACGCCCCTGGTTATTCCCTCTACTAGTCTGGGGGTTCTTGGAATAACTCCCACCAGAATTCCCGCCTGCATTCTGTTCCTTAATCGCCGGACGTGGTGCACCGTTTTGAATACGGGGCACGCCACTGAACTGCCCAAAATTCCCGCCTGAATTCCGGGATTGACTAACATCACCTGTGGTCTTCCCTGAGATCACTGACAATTTGTGTAAGTTCCTCGAAATGTTCCTGCCCCTCAGGAAACATCGGAATTCGGATTTGAGACGTTCGATACATAATTTGACTAATTGCTTTTCGGTATACTCTGGCGCAATCCTGCGCGCCAATGCACACTTTTCAGCAATGAAAGATTCGGGAGAACTAGGGCCAACATGATTATTTCCAAGGAATCGTTTCATTAAAACTTCCTCAGAATCGAATCTCTGCAAAAGACGATTGCAGAAATAATTCCAAACCAATAGACTATCACCATAAAAGGAATTGTACCAACTACGGGCATCACCCTGTAATTGTTTTTTTACAATATTTGGCCACTTAGTTTCTGAAATCTTTTTGCTCCGGAGTTCGGAAACACAAAGATCCAAAAAGAGTCTCGGACATTCGGAATCACGTCCTGAGTATTCGGGTAATTCGAGCTTCCTGTTAGCGGAAGCCAGCGCACGAAGCGCATCAGCCACCTCGAGCATTGGATCTGAATCCACTCGACAGGAAGGCCGCGAAGGTTCGAAACGAACTCTCTCGCGAGGGCGAGGATCAGAATCCTCTGATGGACGCCATTGCCTTTGATTGTTACCGGAAAGCAAAAACGGATGTGCAATTGGGACACCCTGTACCAAAGAGGGTTCAGGGTTGGGAACGTCCCTGAGGCCGGATGATTCCAGGAAACCCCTACTCCGAATACCGTCAGTCAAGTCAGGAACTCCGACATTCCTTTCCTCAACCCGGGGTTCAGAAATAGGGCCACCCTGTATAAATGTGGGCCTCGTGAACTGACCACCCTGTATATGGGAGTCAGGGAAACCTCTATCCCGAAAGCCGTAAGTTGAATCCGGAACTCTAACATTCCTGTCATCAACCCGGGTGACAGGATTTTGGACATCCTGTATACTCCCAATTGGGGGTTGTTGTTCAAAAATTCTTCCCTGATACTCGTTTCTAGAAACGGGAATAAAAAATCTGTCATTAAATTGATGGGTTCGTCGGCTATTCATAGCCGAAGACACAGGATTCCTAAATTTCCCTGTTTCATCAATCGTGATAAAGATTTTAGAAAATGATGGACGTTCCAATTGTCGACTATAAACTATCGACGTACGGAGACGATCCCGATAAAGTTTTGGCGTGTCCACTTTTGAAAATCGTGGCACCACGCGGTTTGAAAAAGAACGACGAGGCAACACCCGATCTTCGCTATGTGATATAGACGAAGAATTCACCACCTTTTCAACAATAATCTATCTCGGCACGCTTACACCTAGAGGTCGTAACACCGAGCGAGACGATGTAGCCGGATAGGCTAGCAAAGTGTTGCTGTACCCATCACCTGAAACTTGCGAAAATTGCATATTGTTTTCGGGGTATTGTTCTCGCAAATCCCCGCTTTGGCTGCCTAATTCTATTACTGAAGGATCTGGGCGACCCTCCAAGATCTCAAGTGTGAGACGTGAGATCGGCAATCCAAAGAATAGCAGAATCGCGAGTCGCTATGCAATGCAACGTAAAGGTGCTCGAATTAAAATGCGGTCTGCTGCCGATCGACGGATCGGCCTCCGCTTTTATTAATTAGGCTCCGCCTCAAAACGGCGTCTACTGTAAGCGCTCGCCCTCCTGGCACTGATGGAACTCGACGGTGAAGTCGTCCATAGTGGCAGGAACGCCCCACAGTACAGAAGACAAGGCTCGGATTTAATAGACACCCTAATTAAATTCCTATCGCCACACTAAAACTTTAGTCTACGATAGCTGACCGAAAAACGGGACGACCTAGATCGACGGCGTTGCGCCACAGTCGCCGTCCCGAAACCTAAATCCCTAGCTATGTAGGCAGAAGGCCTCCCTACAGAGAGCTAATCAAGGTAAGTAGTAAACGAATCGCGACCGAACGGGTGTGCCCTCAGGTCACACGGGCTACGCGTTTAACGTCCCCAAGGCCCAGTGCAACGTTCCCCCGTAGGGTACTAGTATAGGTTATGCGGTGGGTAGACGGTCCGGCACTTTCCCGGGAAAGCGGCGGAGGCACGACGGAAGGGTGGTGGTGCCACAGCCAGGCTCAGCTGTGGAGGCTACTGATAAAAAATGTCTTTGGACACCACCACCTCTGGAGCTCTTCAGTGCTTAAGGGGACTGGGACAGGCACCCAGTGCTTATGCACAACAACCCTTTTGATCCCTCGTATAGAGGTGGATGTAAACGAATTCGTTAGCAACAATTTAGTGTTGCTAACTTGATTATTATTAGGTTTGCTTCCAAAACCCTAGTTCTAAATATCCAAAATTTGCTTTTTATAAGCTTTATAATGCAATACAATATCGCTTCCAGCGATATTTCAATAATAAAATCGATTCAAGCTGAAAAAGAAGTACGCGAGCCAAAATTCGGATACCGAAGTAACCGTATCTAAGTATAGCAAGCGAGTGATGCTCCCGAAAAAGCCTCCCGCAGCTTTATACAGTATCTCAATAATACTATTATTCCTCTAAACTCCTCCCCTTAGATTGCTGCGCTCTCATTGGCTGCAGCCGTGTGGGTATCTGCGGGCCCGAGAAGCGAGTTCTCCTCTAGGCCACGCATCCTTGATTCCAGGGCCCTGATTGATTATACGAATGAATTATTGAGTTATATCGATGCCTAGGGCTTCCGATAATCCTATTTACATAATTGAATATCAATTATATCATTATTTACTATATTTGGAAGCAAAAACCTATAACACTACGCCAATAGGCGCTCGCGCCAGCGAGAGTCCTAGATACACACAATTGCAGTTTTACGCTAACTGCGTAGTAGACGACGGTTATTATGTAAATAATGATCGAAGAACGAACGAACTGAGTAATAAAGCCACTCATGGCCATTCTACGAGGCTAGGAGGTCTTACGTATTTGAGTGAAGCTCTAGTACATGAAATATGATATTATTCGTTAAATTAAGAAGAATTTATGATGGTTTTAATTTAGAAAAGTGGCTTTCTGATGTGAAAAAGCGCATTCTATGACATTCCGACTGAAATACCGAACCATCGACAGCGACGACAGCTACTATTGGATCGAAGCGGCGGTAGACCGGAGTCACCGCGAGAACTTGAGAGTCGCTCCGCCAACTTTGGCCGGCCGAGCGCTCGATGCACCTTTCGATCCCGGAGGCTTCGATGTTCAGTATGCAGCAGCCGCTTAGATGTAAGTTAGCTTTGGCCTACTAGTATTTGCCAATTCTTCGGAATTGAATTTTTGTTTTGTTGTTTGTTTGTTTGCAGATACTTGTATTTGTTTAACTTTGTAGGATTTTTGAGTGTTTAACCATACTTCTTCTTTTTAGCATTGTAACAGTTGCCTAGCAAGTGGCTATTACTATTGTATTTTTGTTTGGATGTTTGTAAGAGAAAATAAAGAAAATAGTTGTTGTCACAACTAGCCAGCAAGGAACGCAAAGCAAAGTATCGAGTACAGCGATCCCTTAAATCCCCATGCACGAAAAATAACGAAAATAGTCAAGAATACGCGGAGAATACCGTGCAATTGGCGGTAGCCAATGAGCGCGCTGGAATCTAGTGCTTTGCCTTGCAGCACTTGTTGGCGACAAAATAAGTCGCCATAGAATTCGTTTGATCATTGTAATGATCAGATAGTCGTTTTCACGACTACTATACTACAATAAGAGCTGAATAAGCTGAGTTCCTGGTAGCCGTTGCCCTAGTATCTGCCTGATACTTGAAGGGCTGTTTTATTTTAGCAAAGAAAAGTTATTTGCTGAGAGGATAATTGGGAAGGACAAACCCTGAGATGAGAAACATGGATTTTTGCTAAGTCCGTACATACTCCAATCTATCACAGAATTTGTTATAGGTTTTGCTTCCAAATATAGGAAATAATTGATATTCAATTACGTAAATATGATAATCTTAAACCCTAGGCATTGATACAAATCAATAATCCATTCGCATAACTGATTGTCACCGGTTGAGCCCCTCAGCAATATAAAATAATAATAAAGACCCTTGGAGATGTTCCCAGAGAACGAGAAGAGCCCTGCCCGAGCACGAGAAACGTCTTGGCGGGCCACAGTCCGCTAGAATAGCGGAGAACAGAGCGGGCCAATGAGAGCGCTCCAATTCAGTGGGCGGCGTTTCATGGAGAACCGCTAAACGGATAAATATCCGAGCGCGCGGTGATCGTGTATCACTTGTGCGCTGGGCAGTCCCCACGCCACTTGTTGATTAAGAAACATCGTGGAATATTGCTTTCGGTGCTAAACCTATTGGAATTTCTAGAGGTCTACAGCCAGGCTTGGCTTATTTACATTGTGAATCTTGTTGGCGACAAAATAAGTCGCCATAGAATTCGTTCCCGCATTGAAGCGTAGAAAACAGTTGTTTTTACAACTAAACATTTGAGAGGAGACTAGTTGCTGTTGCCTGAGGCCTGCCTGATATCTCAGGCCCCTTTTTATTTTTTAGGTACGAAGAATCGTAGAGCCGAGCACATATATATAAAATCCCTGTATCCGCTAGGAGAGTAGTCGAGTTTCAAGAATTCCAGTGCTTGAAATGGATGACTTCCATTGGGTTTCAAACAGCAGCGAATTGCTGTATCGTTAGCATTGTTCCTGGTTAATTCGAGGCACTCTCACGGATTTTGGATAACGAATTTTAGCCTGCGAGAAGCGATTCTTTCATTTAGAAGGTTGATCTCGATCTATAACAGCCCAGGTTAAGGAGTCGAAAGGTCGCCCAGATCTTTCGCCTATAGAATTCGTACAATACAAGCACTTAGGTGCATAATCCTCCAAATACCCACCTACCAAATAAATATCCTTATTCCTGCCTTTTTCTATTTTGCAAGTAAGAAGAGCTCCAGAGGTGGTAGTGTCCAAAGACATTTTATCAGTAGCCTCCACAGCTGAGCCTGGCTGTGGCACTACCACCCCTTCGTCGTGCCTCCGCCGCTTTCCCCCGGGAAAGTGCCGGACCGTCTACCCACCGCATAACCTATACTAGTACCCTACGGGGGAACGTTGCACTGGGCCTTGGGGACGTTAAACGCGTAGCCCGTGTGACCTGAGGGCACACCCGTTCGGTCGCGATTCGTTTACTACTTACCTTGATTAGCTCTCTGTAGGGAGGCCTTCTGCCTACATAGCTAGGGATTTAGGTTTCGGGACGGCGACTGTGGCGCAACGCCGTCGATCTAGGTCGTCCCGTTTTTCGGTCAGCTATCGTAGACTAAAGTTTTAGTGTGGCGATAGGAATTTAATTAGGGTGTCTATTAAATATTCATAGCATGAATTTCAAAGGGGTGAGTTCTTTGGACTATTTTTGATTTTTTTTTCATTGTGTCAAGTAGTGTTGAGCGCCAGTCTATTTTATTGTAAAAATATAGACAAAAAATGATAAAAAATTATATATATATGGATAGATTATCTTTCAAGGACTCTCTCTTATCTTAGTCAGAGCAATAAAACTATATTAAACAAGAAAATGATCTATTGTACAAATTGATGAGTATAACAATGTAATCAACAATGAGTGTGATAGTAATCAATAGCTAGAAATTATGCAAGTGATTTTTACAATTCTCCTCCTGATTTCTATTCTTCCTACGATTTTGATCAATATCTCTTGGATTATTGCTCTATACTTGCGAGTCAGATGTCGTTCCCCAATTACGATGACAACTCCCTACTCCAGGTCAGTACTCTCCTACTGGTACAGTTTACACCCTCTATCTTCTAAAACTGTACGACTCTGATGTCTACTCAGCAAATGATAGAGGTCCTCTCTACGTTGATTGATCACTCATTTATCGTCGACATACATGAAAAGTCGTAATAGAAATCAGTTGGTTTCAGGGAGGTATGAACTGAAGGTCCAAAATTTGTGGTTTTGAGCTTAGCTGATTGATTGATCGAAAATTATACAATATCCTCAATAAGCCATAACACTCTGTAACATTCTCAACACTGAGAATATAAAAGATACATCAATGTTATTTTCTATACTCTATTTTTTTTTGCTTCAATATTTGTTCAATTAATCAATAAAGAAATCTTGCATTCAAGTGATTGGCCTATCACATGTATGCAAGTACAGGCTCAAAAAGATTCAAAAATAAAAAAAATATTGCTGAGATATCAAGATGAGCGACGTCAAGCGACACCCTTCCACTCAATTACAGATTGTTCAGATAGTAAATTATATTTCACCAGGTAAAATTAATTGCTTTCATGAATAAGAGAATCATGAACTCTTTTCCATAGGAAAGAAATGAATAGATGAGTGTAACAGTTAACACATGAATTTATTTCAAAGTTGAGGTTTCACTGTACACTCACCTGAACATTATCTCTCTTCTTGTCCAGAGTCCAGACTTCTCTATGGTTTCACTCCAAATTCACACCAGAAATATTGATTTATTGAGTTCGAACAACTTCATTTCCGGAATTGCATTCAAGCTAAAAATAAGAAAAAAACCACAGACTATTCACTCAAGCCAAATTTTACAATTTACCCATGCTCTGTGTAAAAAAAAATTCTCAAAAATCTATCCTCAAAATACCAGTAGAAATTCTACCAAGCAGAATTCGTAATCTTTCAGTCCATGAGAAAGATCAAAGCCAAAATATATCCAAATAAATTCTGCCTGAAGCACCGGTTAATTAATTCTTATTAATCTTGTTTAATCTGAACCATCCTAAATTGAAATCAAAAAGGGCATACCTTGATTCACTCCTGATATCCCAAGCAATCTCAGAAAACCTGAGTCTTCAAATCCCTTTTTACGGGAGAATAGGAATTTTCAGAAAAAAATTGCTCGAAGTTTTTTTCACCTCAAAAGTTAAAAAGCAAGAGAGCGACCCTACGTCGTTTATTCTCAATTGTTCGTTTTAATCACGTGATTAACAAGGATCATCTTGATTGGTACAACGGCAATACAACAAATTAACAATTCATAAATATCTGCAATAATAAGTGTGATACAGAAACCTGTTTATCATGCGTCGATTTTAAATTTAATTGCAGATATCTTGATGGTACCTGTACAAAAGAAGATGTCTTTGTTATTGATTTTATATTAATTTACGAGATGTCGCTTATTGATGTTATTTGTATGACTACATAAAAACAAAATGTAACGATTTATATATCGTTACAAATCCGAGCCTTGATTCTGTACTGTGGGGCGTTCCTGCCACTATGGACGACTTCACCGTCGAGTTCCATCAGTGCCAGGAGGGCGAGCGCTTACAAATTACTCAAAATCACTAACTGCGTAGTTAGCCAGTCGATAAACAAGAACGACCGTTAATATGCTAATTAGGTATATTATACAGGGTGAGTAATAAAGGCACAAATCGTGACGTGCAGGAAATTTTCTACGATACAGAGATAAAACCGTGTACAGTGTTGCCAAATTCGTTTATTCTTCAACATGCGTCAGTATATTGATTTTGATGTGAAAAGTTATTTTATCATTAAACTACAAATGACCAACCCGTAGCAGGGGTGCTAGACTGAAAATATTCGAACTATTCTGTATTTTCTCGATAACTACTGGGTGTTCACTCACTAAATTTTGTGTAGATATTAATAATGACGTAAAAATCATGTTTTTGATCACAAAAAATTGTGCCAACCCGTAGCAGGGGTGCTTGACTGAAACTATTCTAACTATTCTGTATTTTCTCGATAACTACTGGGTGTTCACTCACTAAACTTTGTGTAGATATTGATAATGACGTGAAAATCATGTTTTCGATCACAAAAAGTTGTGCCAACCCGTAGCAGGGGTGCTAGACTGAAACTATTCGAACTATTCTGTATTTTCTTGATAACTACTGGGTGTTCACTCACTAAATTTTGTGTGGATATTGATAATGACGTGAAAATCATGTTTTTGATCACAAAAAGTTGTGCCAACCCGTAGCAGGGGTGCTAGACTGAAACTATTCTAACTATTATGTATTTTCTCGATAACTACTGGGTGTTCACTCACTACATTTTGTGTAGATATTGATAATGACGTGAAAATCATGTTTTCGTACACAAAAAGTTGTGTCAACCCGTAGCATGGGTGCTAGACTGAAACTATTCGAACTATTCTGTATTTTCTCGATAACTACTGGGTGTTCACTCACTAAATTTTGTGTGGATATTGATAATGACGTGAAAATCATGTTTTCGATCACAAAAAATTGTGCCAACCCGTAGCAGGGGTGCTAGACTGAAAATATTCGAACTATTTTGTATTTTCTCGATAACTACTGGGTGTTCACTCACTAAATTTTGTGTGGATATTGATAATGACGTGAAAATCATGTTTTCGATCACAAAAAATTGTGCCAACCCGTAGCAGGGGTGCTAGACTGAAAATATTCGAACTATTTTGTATTTTCTCGATAACTACTGGGTGTTCACTCACTAAATTTCGTGTGGATATTAATAATGACGTGAAAATCATGTTTTCGATCACAAAAAGTTGTGCCAAATCGTAGCAGGGGTGCTTGACTGAAAATATTCGAACAATTCTGTATTTTCTCGATAACTACTGGGTGTTCACTCACTACATTTTGTGTAGATATTGATAATGACGTGAAAATCATGTTTTCGATCACAAAAAATTGTGCCAACCCGTAGCAGGGGTGCTAGACTGAAAATATTCGAACTATTTTGTATTTTCTCGATAACTACTGGGTGTTCACTCACTAAATTTCGTGTGGATATTAATAATGACGTGAAAATCATGTTTTCGATCACAAAAAGTTGTGCCAAATCGTAGCAGGGGTGCTTGACTGAAAATATTCGAACAATTCTGTATTTTCTCGATAACTACTGGGTGTTCACTCACTACATTTTGTGTAGATATTGATAATGACGTGAAAATCATGTTTTCGATCACAAAAAGTTGTGCCAACCCGTAGCAGGGGTGCTAGACTGAAAATATTCGAACTATTTTGTATTTTCTCGATAACTACTGGGTGTTCACTCACTACATTTTGTGTGGATATTGATAATGACGTGAAAATCATGTTTTCGATCACAAAAAGTTGTGCCAACCCGTAGCAGGGGTGCTAGACTGAAAATATTCGAACTATTTTGTATTTTCTCGATAACTACTGGGTGTTCACTCACTAAATTTTGTGTGGATATTGATAATGACGTGAAAATCATGTTTTCGATCACAAAAAATTGTGCCAACCCGTAGCAGGGGTGCTAGACTGAAAATATTCGAACTATTTTGTATTTTCTCGATAACTACTGGGTGTTCACTCACTAAATTTTGTGTGGATATTGATAATGACGTGAAAATCATGTTTTCGATCACAAAAAGTTGTGCCAACCCGTAGCAGGGGTGCTAGACTGAAAATATTCGAACAATTCTGTATTTTCTCGATAACTACTGGGTGTTCACTCACTAAATTTTGTGTAGATATTGATAATGACGTGAAAATCATGTTTTCGATCACAAAAAATTGTGCCAACCCGTAGCAGGGGTGCTAGACTGAAACTATTCGAACTATTCTGTATTTTCTCGATAACTACTGGGTGTTCACTCACTAAACTTTGTGTAGATATTGATAATGACGTGATAATCATGTTTTCGATCACAAAAAGTTGTGCCAACCCGTAGCAGGGGTGCTAGACTGAAAATATTCGAACTATTTTGTATTTTCTCGATAACTACTGGGTGTTCACTCACTAAACTTTGTGTAGATATTGATAATGACGTGATAATCATGTTTTCGATCACAAAAAGTTGTGCCAACCCGTAGCAGGGGTGCTAGACTGAAACTATTCGAACTATTCTGTATTTTCTTGATAACTACTGGGTGTTCACTCACTAAATTTTGTGTGGATATTGATAATGACGTGAAAATCATGTTTTTGATCACAAAAAGTTGTGCCAACCCGTAGCAGGGGTGCTAGACTGAAACTATTCTAACTATTATGTATTTTCTCGATAACTACTGGGTGTTCACTCACTACATTTTGTGTAGATATTGATAATGACGTGAAAATCATGTTTTCGTACACAAAAAGTTGTGTCAACCCGTAGCATGGGTGCTAGACTGAAACTATTCGAACTATTCTGTATTTTCTCGATAACTACTGGGTGTTCACTCACTAAATTTTGTGTGGATATTGATAATGACGTGAAAATCATGTTTTCGATCACAAAAAATTGTGCCAACCCGTAGCAGGGGTGCTAGACTGAAAATATTCGAACTATTTTGTATTTTCTCGATAACTACTGGGTGTTCACTCACTAAATTTTGTGTGGATATTGATAATGACGTGAAAATCATGTTTTCGATCACAAAAAATTGTGCCAACCCGTAGCAGGGGTGCTAGACTGAAAATATTCGAACTATTTTGTATTTTCTCGATAACTACTGGGTGTTCACTCACTAAATTTCGTGTGGATATTAATAATGACGTGAAAATCATGTTTTCGATCACAAAAAGTTGTGCCAAATCGTAGCAGGGGTGCTTGACTGAAACTATTCGAACTATTCTGTATTTTCTCGATAACTACTGGGTGTTCACTCACTAAACTTTGTGTAGATATTGATAATGACGTGATAATCATGTTTTCGATCACAAAAAGTTGTGCCAACCCGTAGCAGGGGTGCTAGACTGAAAATATTCGAACTATTTTGTATTTTCTCGATAACTACTGGGTGTTCACTCACTAAACTTTGTGTAGATATTGATAATGACGTGATAATCATGTTTTCGATCACAAAAAGTTGTGCCAACCCGTAGCAGGGGTGCTAGACTGAAAATATTCGAACTATTTTGTATTTTCTCGATAACTACTGGGTGTTCACTCACTACATTTTGTGTGGATATTGATAATGACGTGAAAATCATGTTTTCGATCACAAAAAGTTGTGCCAACCCGTAGCAGGGGTGCTAGTCTGAAACTATTCGAACTATTCTGTATTTTCTCGATAACTACTGGGTGTTCACTCACTAAATTTCGTGTGGATATTGATAATGACGTGAAAATCATGTTTTCGATCACAAAAAGTTGTGCCAACCCGTAGCAGGGGTGCTAGACTGAAACTATTCGAACTATTCTGTATTTTCTCTATAACTACTGGGTGTTCACTCACTAAATTTTGTGTAGATATTAATAATGACGTGAAAATTATGTTTTCGATCACAAAAAATTGTGCCAACCCGTAGCAGGGTGCTAGACTGAAAATATTCGAACTATTCTGTATTTTCTCTATAACTACTGGGTGTTCACTCACTAAATTTCGTGTGGATATTAATAATGACGTGAAAATCATGTTTTCGATCACAAAAAATTGTGCCAACCCGTAGCAGGGGTGCTAGACTGAAACTATTCGAACTATTCTGTATTTTCTCGATAACTACTGGGTGTTCACTCACTAAACTTTGTGTGGATATTGATAATGACGTGAAAATCATGTTTTCGATCACAAAAAATTGGTTAGGTTAGGTTAGGTTAGGTTAGGTTAGGTTAGGTTAGGTTAGGTTAGGTTAGGTTAGGTTAGGTTAGGTTAGGTTAGGTTAGGTTAGGTTAGGTTAGGTTAGGTTAGGTTAGGTTAGGTTAGGTTAGGTTAGGTTAGGTTAGGTTAGGTTAGGTTAGGTTAGGTTAGGTTAGGTTAGGTTAGGTTAGGTTAGGTTAGGTTAGGTTAGGTTAGGTTAGGTTAGGTTAGGTTAGGTTAGGTTAGGTTAGGTTAGGTTAGGTTAGGTTAGGTTAGGTTAGGTTAGGTTAGGTTAGGTTAGGTTAGGTTAGGTTAGGTTAGGTTAGGTTAGGTTAGGTTAGGTTAGGTTAGGTTAGGTTAGGTTAGGTTAGGTTAGGTTAGGTTAGGTTAGGTTAGGTTAGGTTAGGTTAGGTTAGGTTAGGTTAGGTTAGGTTAGGTTAGGTTAGGTTAGGTTAGGTTAGGTTAGGTTAGGTTAGGTTAGGTTAGGTTAGGTTAGGTTAGGTTAGGTTAGGTTAGGTTAGGTTAGGTTAGGTTAGGTTAGGTTAGGTTAGGTTAGGTTAGGTTAGGTTAGGTTAGGTTAGGTTAGGTTAGGTTAGGTTAGGTTAGGTTAGGTTAGGTTAGGTTAGGTTAGGTTAGGTTAGGTTAGGTTAGGTTAGGTTAGGTTAGGTTAGGTTAGGTTAGGTTAGGTTAGGTTAGGTTAGGTTAGGTTAGGTTAGGTTAGGTTAGGTTAGGTTAGGTTAGGTTAGGTTAGGTTAGGTTAGGTTAGGTTAGGTTAGGTTAGGTTAGGTTAGGTTAGGTTAGGTTAGGTTAGGTTAGGTTAGGTTAGGTTAGGTTAGGTTAGGTTAGGTTAGGTTAGGTTAGGTTAGGTTAGGTTAGGTTAGGTTAGGTTAGGTTAGGTTAGGTTAGGTTAGGTTAGGTTAGGTTAGGTTAGGTTAGGTTAGGTTAGGTTAGGTTAGGTTAGGTTAGGTTAGGTTAGGTTAGGTTAGGTTAGGTTAGGTTAGGTTAGGTTAGGTTAGGTTAGGTTAGGTTAGGTTAGGTTAGGTTAGGTTAGGTTAGGTTAGGTTAGGTTAGGTTAGGTTAGGTTAGGTTAGGTTAGGTTAGGTTAGGTTAGGTTAGGTTAGGTTAGGTTAGGTTAGGTTAGGTTAGGTTAGGTTAGGTTAGGTTAGGTTAGGTTAGGTTAGGTTAGGTTAGGTTAGGTTAGGTTAGGTTAGGTTAGGTTAGGTTAGGTTAGGTTAGGTTAGGTTAGGTTAGGTTAGGTTAGGTTAGGTTAGGTTAGGTTAGGTTAGGTTAGGTTAGGTTAGGTTAGGTTAGGTTAGGTTAGGTTAGGTTAGGTTAGGTTAGGTTAGGTTAGGTTAGGTTAGGTTAGGTTAGGTTAGGTTAGGTTAGGTTAGGTTAGGTTAGGTTAGGTTAGGTTAGGTTAGGTTAGGTTAGGTTAGGTTAGGTTAGGTTAGGTTAGGTTAGGTTAGGTTAGGTTAGGTTAGGTTAGGTTAGGTTAGGTTAGGTTAGGTTAGGTTAGGTTAGGTTAGGTTAGGTTAGGTTAGGTTAGGTTAGGTTAGGTTAGGTTAGGTTAGGTTAGGTTAGGTTAGGTTAGGTTAGGTTAGGTTAGGTTAGGTTAGGTTAGGTTAGGTTAGGTTAGGTTAGGTTAGGTTAGGTTAGGTTAGGTTAGGTTAGGTTAGGTTAGGTTAGGTTAGGTTAGGTTAGGTTAGGTTAGGTTAGGTTAGGTTAGGTTAGGTTAGGTTAGGTTAGGTTAGGTTAGGTTAGGTTAGGTTAGGTTAGGTTAGGTTAGGTTAGGTTAGGTTAGGTTAGGTTAGGTTAGGTTAGGTTAGGTTAGGTTAGGTTAGGTTAGGTTAGGTTAGGTTAGGTTAGGTTAGGTTAGGTTAGGTTAGGTTAGGTTAGGTTAGGTTAGGTTAGGTTAGGTTAGGTTAGGTTAGGTTAGGTTAGGTTAGGTTAGGTTAGGTTAGGTTAGGTTAGGTTAGGTTAGGTTAGGTTAGGTTAGGTTAGGTTAGGTTAGGTTAGGTTAGGTTAGGTTAGGTTAGGTTAGGTTAGGTTAGGTTAGGTTAGGTTAGGTTAGGTTAGGTTAGGTTAGGTTAGGTTAGGTTAGGTTAGGTTAGGTTAGGTTAGGTTAGGTTAGGTTAGGTTAGGTTAGGTTAGGTTAGGTTAGGTTAGGTTAGGTTAGGTTAGGTTAGGTTAGGTTAGGTTAGGTTAGGTTAGGTTAGGTTAGGTTAGGTTAGGTTAGGTTAGGTTAGGTTAGGTTAGGTTAGGTTAGGTTAGGTTAGGTTAGGTTAGGTTAGGTTAGGTTAGGTTAGGTTAGGTTAGGTTAGGTTAGGTTAGGTTAGGTTAGGTTAGGTTAGGTTAGGTTAGGTTAGGTTAGGTTAGGTTAGGTTAGGTTAGGTTAGGTTAGGTTAGGTTAGGTTAGGTTAGGTTAGGTTAGGTTAGGTTAGGTTAGGTTAGGTTAGGTTAGGTTAGGTTAGGTTAGGTTAGGTTAGGTTAGGTTAGGTTAGGTTAGGTTAGGTTAGGTTAGGTTAGGTTAGTTAGGTTAGGTTAGGTTAGGTTAG